>VYXH01000101.1:140953-153725 GCA_013397275.1 Burhinus bistriatus | reverse complement strand
ACACACACACACACACACACACACACACACACACACACACACACACTGCCATACAGTTTTAATGTTGATTTGTGGCACCTCTACCTGTCTGAGAAAAAAAATAAATTAAAAAATATGATCTCATGTCTTTGTTTCTCAAATAAGACATACTGTAGAACATGTTTCTTCATAGCTACATATGTGTTCATATAGTGTGCGTGCTTGTACAAGGTATTTGATTTTTGCAAAGTTAGGTGTTCATTTATTCAGTATGCATGCAGCTAGCTAGACCTACGATTGCAGCCAGAAGACAAAAAGTTGAAATCCTTGTAGCCAGCAGAATAGACATTCGTAAGTGGAGTGATCCCAGTAGATGTAAAATGGCGGGGTGGATGTTTTCAAGTGCACACGTGCTTTTGCAAGTCCTGAGTTTATACTACTGTAAACTGTACTGGCTGTGCAAATCTGTACTTGTTTATGCATCTGACTCCGTGCCTGATAGGATGAATTCTGTTGAGTTTGATGGGCTTTGGAACAATCCCCCTCTACCCACGTATTCACTAACGTAGTATGTATGCACATTTGTGGAATTACTAATAAATCTGGCCTGTAACTTCTCACTAGCAAGCAAAGCAATTTTTGGTTTTCCAAGGAACGATGCAGAACTTTGTCCATAGCTATTCCTGCACTCAGGTAGAAAATTTGGATCTCTCGGTGACCCCAGTAATAGTAGGATTTCATTAAAATTTGACTTACGATCTCCAAAGTAGAACATAATTCTGTTTCAGATGCCTTGATTTGTAGGTGGATATGCAGGAATAAAGTGCCTGGAATCAGGGCCTTTGCAGCCTGTCTTTTAAAAATGTATACCACCAAATATAAGATCACATCTTTTTGAGTTACCCTTTGTAAAAACAGTCTTCACAGAAGATTAGTGTTACCAGTAGTTTAGTAGTTCTATACTCTTCCCTCTTGCATACATTTGAAATTTGCTATGCCGTACCTCTGGAAACAAAGGATCTGATCCAAAGGCCTCTGAAGGCGACGGGGATTTTTCCATTGACTTCAAATGGGATTTGGATTAATCTTATATACATAATAGTTTGCAGTAATGATCTGACTACTATAATGATTTTCAGGGTCTTCCACAAAACTTTTCAAAACTCTCATAAAAATTGTCCAGGCATGATACTCCAAAGTACATGTCTAAGCATTGATCGTGTTTTGTTGTTTTGTTTTAAAAAAAGCAGGGGGCCTCCAAAGAGCTTCGTCTCACTGATCCTCCAAATGAGAGTTTTATGAATAAAAAAAAAGAGTGAATGTTGGTTCCATATTTGGTATGTAGTTGATGCATTACCTTATGCATTCTTTATTTAAATTAGGCAGCCTTTTTGGAAGGAATCTGTAGATTTAAGATGGCAATGTACTACTTATTTATTTTTATACATGTAAGTTTAAATTAACCTCAACTGTCGTATCCTGTTATCTGCCAAGGAAAACATTTAGCTCCTGTGCAATTTCTCTGGAGTTTCCAAGTGATTTGCTCTTTTTGAACTTGTTAAAACACAAATAGGAAGGTAAATTGCTTTGGATACCGATGGAAGGTTTTGCAAAGGGGAAGGAAGAGAAGCTAAGGAAAAAATGAATTTATTATTATAATATCTGATATACCTTTAGTAAATATTAAGTCATCATTTTCTATAGCCTTTGATTGTGTTTGAATTGCTGACTGATACTTTGCAATACTTTAAATCTGAGATACACTTAGCATGTTGCCCATGTGTTCAAATACCTGCATACAGATATGTTTACTGTGGCATTCATTCAGCTCCTGAAATTCTTTTGTCAATGTAAGTGGACATTTCCAGAAGGTGGCAGCTTCAATTTTAATAATAAGAGTTCATGTGCTTTTATAACTACAGACACAAATATTCTTAGTATGCCAAATTAGAAAAAATAGCATTATTTGAAACTGGTCTTGTTGTCTTTATTTTTCTCTATTTAATTTTTTTCTTGTTTTAGGTAATTTCAAAAATAAAAAGTACACTGTAAACAGTTGGTCTCAGGAGCTAGGAAACAAGAAGCAGCACCATTAAGTCTATTTATTTTAATACTGGGGGGTGAGGGGGCAGGCGGTGGCACCGAGTAGCTTAGAGAAATATGGGATAGCATTTCTGTGTATTACAACCGTGGTAGGCCAAGATACTTCACACAGAAGTTAATTCATCAGAGAGAGATGTCAGTTCGGGCGTCCTGTAAAGGTGATACACTAAATACAGATTTTTTTTTTTTTTTTGACACAAGTTATATTATTCTTCCTAATATTGCTCACAGTAACTGGTCTTATAGAATCGCAATAGGACTTTGTTCTGGCCAGAAGATGAAACTGTAGAAGAATTCATTTGCATTTTCATCTGCAAGATGTAACAACCATAAAGAAGTTCCAAATATTTACATTGTTTTAGATGGACTTGTTACTTGTTTCAGTTCAGGAGGCACTGATTTGATGAACACAAAGCTTTGACATGGACTTTTAAATACATTGGCAATCTTTTCAGAATTAGTCTTGCTTTTTATTGCAATTCAGTGTGCAAAAGGGTAGGAAAACTATTTGATTGCATCCAAGAGATTTTGATCACTGTATTTGTTTTGCTATCCATACACAAAGAGCTCTGGTGTATTTACTTCTATATTTGTATATACAGCCAGTATTATTTTCAAAAGATTTTAGTCTTTGATAAATCATTCTTTTTTTTTTTTTTCCCCCCCTCTTTTTTTGATATTTTTTTTTCTTTCTGTTTGCGGATCCTTTTTTTTTTTTTTTAAAAAAAAAAAAGAAAGGAGAGTTCTGATGATATTTTTGTTACCTTTGGCAGATGAGATGCATTGTCTTATTTGTCTATAGGAAACAAAATAGTATATCCAGTCCTGAGTCAGTGGAAAATCTCCCACAGATATCAGAGAGTTTTGGATTATACTCTCAAACCAAAGTAACGCTAATTTAAAAACCTGATACAGGAAGCCTGACCTTGAATGACTCTTAAAGTGCATTTAAAGAATGCTACATTCTGCCTGACCTTACGGACTTATGCAGTTAGCTTTTTTTACCTTCTTACTTTTTCTAATTTAAAGCAAGGAGTGTCAGAGTCTTGCTTTCTTGTTTTAAGGGACACAGCATTGGTATTCTCCCTACTCCAGCATGCATTTATGAATTGCAGGGTGCGTGGGAGGGAATTGATCGTATTATCCCAAGATGGATGGAAACTCTGTAACAGGCCCAAAGGGCATGCAGATATAAATTTTGCTGCGGGGGTTCATCATGGGGTTTGGTTTTGTTTTTAATGCATTGTGAAATATAGGGGGTTTCTTGTTGCTTAGTTATTATGTGAATAAACCATTTATATCTTTAAATCTATTTTTATTAGTAACCATTTTTTTAAAATAGTTTTCCAACTCTGTCTGTTATGAAGATAGTTAGTTGCCTGTTTTTTAATGGAAGGTTATACATTTCTCATTCTATAATTATTGTAGAAGGAGGAATTAACATGATCACATGGAAATTTTGTTTCTTAAATGGAGATTTACATTGATGGATTGAAGGTTTAAGGTGCGGATTTACATTTAAATTACATATTACATGACATTTACATTTTAAATTATACTAAAACAATTATTTCTACTGTCTCCTTGGTGGCTTCTGAATGCCTCTATAAAATTATTTCATTTAAAGTATAACCCACTCTACAATATGTATGTTTCACATATGAGATCAGAGTATTTTTTTGGGATGAATGCACTCCTATTGGTGTAAATAAAAATGAAGTTGAACGTGTAATATTCACATGTACACATTTAAGAAGCTATTTAGTACTTCATTTAGAGTGGCAATTACTTTCTTCTCTGTAACATGAAATGCTCGCGAGGGGTTATGTTTAACAGGATAAAAATTATATCCATTAGTTGCTTGTATTTTTGACCCCAAAATGCTTTCTGGAGTCAAAACTTACCATGTTGCTTAAGGCAAGCGGGTAAGGAACAGCACTTCGCTGCAGGGACAGCCAGCAGGGAACAAGGTGGTCTAGAGTTTCTTGAAGAGGAGGACTGATTTGGGAAAGAAAAGCAAACTGAAAGGTGGTTGTGCATGTTGTAAAGAGGGGGCCAGTGTAGAAGTCAGGAGTGACAACGAAATGGTTGTAACTTTATGAAGATACTACCATGCTTACGGAAGGTATTGTATGCGCATATAGGTGCTTGCTAATGAGTATTTCTCCAGTCTGTGACACTGCCGTCCACATCTTGCTATCAGTTTTAGCAAGGTGAAGGAACTTAAAGTATGAGCATAATTCTCTTCCCAAAATAGATTTCTTTACACCGTCGATTGGATATGGCAGTTTTGCACCCGTATAAGGTTCTGGGTTGGACACGGAAGCACTAAAATTCCGTTATTGTCAAAATAATTGCTGCAAGCCTTTTAACTTTTGATGCCTGCCGAACTGGATACATGAAAGAGTACACACCCACTTGGTGGTGGATTGAACTTTAGGTGGAAAAGGGGGGTGAGTAAGCCGGTATCAAATCCCTGAATTTTGTAACTTTTCTTGTCACCCATGCATTCCTCCTGAGATACAAGCTAACCTGAAATACAGATTAATTGAACGTTCAGCAGGAAGAACTAACAAGCTTTTCAATCTGTGAAAAACCAGGCCTATGCCTTGACTGCATGTATTAGTTTTAAAGTTGCAAATAGTGGAAGAACAAATTCTCACAATTCAGTTGACATCAAGAGATCAAGCTGAAAAATTACTGTGCTGGTGCACTTGCGCACTTGGTTAGAGCTCCATATGAGTATTTTTGAAAAACGCTTATAATGAAAAGGTTTATCCAGGTGATCAATGGCTGTGTCTCACATCGCTGTCTAGTGGGTATTACTTCTCATGGCAATTAAAAAAAGTAAAGCCATCCTTCAGAGAGTGAATTTCACCTCTTTGCAGATGACTAGTTCAAGGCCTGCATAGAGTTTAAGTCCCACTCAAACCGTTTCAGATAGCACACAGCTTTTTTATGTTCTTTATGTACTGTGAACTACTGCTGTAGGAGCCACTGGGAGAAATACTGATTACAAAGAATAATTGTCACTGAAATAAATGGTGTTAACTCATTCTGATCAATATAATCTGCAGTCCCAAGAGTTTGTCTAGTTACTCTTCTATCCTTTAGTATAATATCCTTTGATTTGTAAATTATGTATCTTAGACATGCTATTGTCCAGAAATTAGGCTTTGATGAAGTACTCGTATGTGGGAGTCGTGGTGCCCCTGTCTGGAAAAATGAGTAAGAAGTGGGGAGATTCTTATACACTTAGCCTTGGGTGTAACAGTAAGAACCCCTTCAAGTTTCCTCCTCCTCCTTCTCTGCCTCAGCACCTCTCCTTGTAAGTTGGAGATAACTCTGACGTTGCCCATGGGATTTCTTCCATGAGAAACAGTTGATGTCTGAATAAGCCACATATGGCATACGCGTGGAGAACACTGAGCTGAGAAGGGAGAAGTTGTGGACTGCTTCGAAATGCAGTGCCTGCAGGATTCAAGGGGTTAAATACTGCTTTGCGCAAGGCGGCATCTCATAGTCTAGATCTGTGTTGCAGCTGCTGTTCTAGTCCTCGACTTCCTTTGAATGGAGACTTTCACTCGTAGCTTTAGGAGGTGACTCCTCTGCCTCCCAAAATTTGGTAGTATTCTCTACTGAAGTGGTAGGTTATCTGCTCTCTTGCTTACTTGCCATGAGGTTCCTTTCATCACCACCATCTTGTAAATTAGTCGCTCTGTTTTATGCATTCATAAGTAATAGGAGAGATTGCAGTACACACGGCATCTGCATTGATATAACCCCAAATCAAAGACTAACTCTGATCAGAACAGCTCAATAGAAAGATGCTGTGAAATTGCCTGGTCTGTGGCCCTTCCAGTTTAGGATTCTGCTGTACAAACAATCAAAATCCAGTATGTTGAGGGCATCTTAAGATTGTATGAGGAAGTTAATTAGGTCATTGACAAAAAAAAACAACCAACAAAACCAAAACCCCTGAACCTTTACAGAATACTGAACAATGACCATGGAAGCTAAAACTTACAAACCATAACGTTTTATGTGCTCCCTGCAGAATAGAAAACTGGGAGGGAACTTTTAAAAATAAAGGCACTGGCATATTTTAAATCTTTTGTTTGCTGACTCTTTTTTTTCTTTGATAATTCCATTCTTTTTATCCTACTGCTTGCCTGAATGTAGTAGAGTTTAGGATTTGTTTCTTTTTACAGCAACTTATCCTCTGTTTAGTCTCTCGAAGACAGACCAATGTGCCTGGTTCGTGCAGCGCTGGCATTGTGTAGCAAATTACAGCCAGCTCAAGCGAGCAGGCTTTCTCAGTCACCCTGTCTACAATTTTCATTCTCATCAAGGACACAGCCACGCTGGAGTGTGCCCCAGACACACACGTGATGCGCAGAGTTGGGAAGCAGGCAAGGGTTTGACTGAGCGCAGAGAGCCACGCTGGTTCCACCATGTGGACAGCTTCAAGCCAGCTAAAGCTGTACTGCTTCAGTTACTGCAGAAGGCCAACTGTGTTGTCAGTGAATACTGTAAAAACTGATTGTGGGGTTTTTTTTCCCTACTTTTTTAATAAGCGCACCTGTGACAAGCAAATCCTGCAGATGCTCATGCATAGGAGTGACTTTTGCACCCGCTGGTAGTCCCAAACTCCGTTGCTTCCATGACCTCTCCCCTTCCTACCACCTCTTCTCCTCTCCTCTGCAGCTGGTAAGGGCTGTGTGAAAAACAGTGCTTTGAACCCAAAGTGAAAGTACAGGAGACCTACTGCCAGAGTTTTCTGAAGTGTTTCCTAGTAATCCTCTGCCCAATTTGAGAGCTTTACAGCCTGGTTATTAATGGTGCTGCAAATCTTTGGGTGAGTGGTGCCGGGCCCCAAGCTATGTTCTAGGTCTCTCCAGCTGGCTCGTGAGTGCTTCTGGTAACCTGCCTTCTTACATTCTCGTTACCTGTGGTGTGAGAACACTTTCAATCCAGGATGTGTGTAGACATCCTGAGCACTAAGGAGTGTAAGCTAGCCAGGGCAGGCAGTTTCCCCTCTTCAGTTTACAGTACCATTTGAGGTCAAATGGGAGAAATTAGTGTGATAAAGCTGAGGAGAGGAAGAGAAGGGACAAATGTTCTAGTTTGGACTGTTAAGTTGGGCAGGGTTTGTAGTCATCTAAATGGAGTAAGTGCTCCAGTTTTTTTCATGCTGTTTGCACAAGATTTCAAAACTTCTGTGTTTGATTTCTGGAGTTTCACCACTTTTTCTTTACTCTTTAGGTCAATTCACACCCAGTCTTCCCAAAATTACTGGTAGGCAAGGCTACGGTTCCAGTAATCGTTTTGGCTTGTGCATCTGCTGTGTAGTCAGTACCTGCCTTTGCCTGATGCTCAGCTCAGAGAGGAAGACAAAATGAGATGTTCCCCTTTCCTTCAGCTCGGTAACTGGTATGCTCAAAATGATGAGCAAGTTTCAGCAGACTGAAGCAAAGACCTGGGAACTCACTGTGTCACAGATGAACTGACATGTTTTGAATGCACTTCTTGAGAAACAGAGGTGTTGATTGCTCCAGGAGTTCGTTGTCAGAGATAATGAGATCTGCAAGTACATTAGAAATCTTCGTTAGGAAGAAAATCAATAGTAAAACAATGTTTTAATCTGTAGTTTCAGTAAGTCATTTACTTTTAAAAAAATCTAATTCTTGTCAGAGGTGAAAACCTTTCTGTTGGTGTTCTATTGAAACACAGTATTTCCATAGTAAGTCAGCGTTGGGAAGATTTTTGTTTTGTTTTTGTAAGAAGCCCTTCCAGTAACTCTCCAAACTCTTCACAGCTATTTTCTTTGTATCCAATTAAAAAAAAAAGAGTTTTTGCAAGATACATTTTAATTTTGCCTCAAAATCAGTAAAAGGTTTCTCTTTAGCATGGAATATACACATTACAGACTGTGTTTAACTGGAAGCCAATTTTTATTTTGAGTATATATTTTATAAATAAATTACTATTATTTCTTATTCTTACTGTGGATGTGCTGCTGCAAATAATGCAGTGGCTTGTGCTTCTGTAGGAGTATTGCAAAGAGTAACACCATGAGGCATTAAACCTCTCCCTAGAAATATCTGAGCACTGAAAAAACAGTAATGACATAAAAAAAGATTTTTGAGAAACAGGCAGAGGGGAAAAAAAAAATCAAGACAGCTGGGTGAAACATGTCTTTCTCTTGATTTAAGGGTTCGTATTTTATTTTGTCTAGCAGTCAAGATGCATTTTTTTCTCTTTAGGAAATAAAAATGCATCGTTTTGACTTCCAGTTTGAAAAAACAGAAGCCCTGAGTTTACATATTCCGCATGGTTTCATTTTTCACTAGTATTTTAATTTTGCATTTGTATGTCATATTTTAAATCTAAATTTTGATGTTGAAATCAATTGTTCTTGTAAATTATTCTTTACAAAGGAGGAAAAGATATGTTTCAGTTTAGATACATAAAGTAAATGACATGACTCCGTGGCTGCTTTTGGTGAAGGAAGAAGCACGATACCTTCTGTAATTGCAGCATCAGACCTTGAGTAGTTGTCTCTGTAGTAGCATTGCATTAGTGCAAACGTTGCTGGTGCTGTACTTTTTAGCAGGCTTCTGTTGTGTCAAAAGGTGAGAGAGGCTTCTATAAATAACTGTGATGGATTGTATTGTAGCTAGTGATTGTTTTGGAGTTACTACAGAAGTCGGTATGCTTTGGGGTTTTTTTTTCTTCCATCTTAAATAGCATGCAATCCTATACCATTTAGTATACCTTTATTTAATTTGTCTCATCTGTGACACAGTCTCTTCTAAAGAGCTCAAGCTTTAGATTAAAATGTAGTTCTCGGGCAGAAAGACACTGCAGTAAAAGTAGTTGTACTACTAGTTCATCATATGATTAATAGCAAGACTTGCTTAGAAGTTAGTCTTTGATTTCCTCTGTTTAATTGTAGCCCTAAGTGAAATGGGTTTTTGATTTATAGAAAATGCAAAATTGGGTACAGAAAGTTTTGAATTACAGTAACAGTAAAAAATTTCCCACAATAATCATCCCATATTGTTTCAATTCAAAAGAGCTAAGGCTTGATTTGTGTGGGAAAGAACCCATAGCAGCCAAGTTCCACATTTGAAACTGGGGAGAGGGGAGGATCAATTACCCTCTTTTGAGGGTATAAAAATATGCCTGAATTCACTATGTAATTCTTTTATCATATATTCTCTCTCTGGAAGGGTGCATACTAATTAATTAATTTAGAATAACTATTTTCGTACATTGATACCATGGAAAAGTAAGTAGAGAAATTGTGTTAGGACATACAAGAACATTGGCAAAAAAAGCAGAAACTTTAGGAAAAGCAGTGACTTGTAATCATGATTGAAAAGGAATCTCTATTTTTTTAATAATATTTGCATTATACATAATGGTTCAGTATACTGTTAAAACTTTAATAACCGTAGTTTACTAACAGTAGCTTTAATAACAGTAGTTTAATTCCTAAACTACTTTTTGGAAGTTCTGCATGGCTGATCTCTCTTTTGCTTCACCATGTTTGTGTTGAGTTTTTCTTTCTCTATACCGCAATCACTATGTATGTTTACACCACTAATCCCAGATGTTGAAATTCTAGATAGTTAAAATATATTCAGTATCATTGGTGCTATTCTGGGGGAAACAACTTTGTTTTAACAGAGTGAGACCAAATTTGGCTCTGTTCACAAGAGTAAATGGTGAAAAACACTGTTCTGACCCATGAAGCTTTACATCAATGTTCCTGAGAATATGAGTTTTGGCCTTTCATATTTGCTTTTTTGTGTACCAGAATACAGTTAAAAGTAATTTTGAAAGTAATAATGCCGTTGTTATTCTCTTAGCCAACTTGCTGATTTTTAAAATCCTGCTTCACAATGTCTCCTCACATACAATTTTTATTTGGAACGTACTGAGTTTACAGTTTGAATAAAATGCTGCTTCTATTCCATTTGATTTGGCATGAGCAAAATTTAAAATCTAAACATAAAGCGTAGTATTGATCCATTTATAAGCATTTTCAAATTGTACTGCACTTCTTGGATAATTTATTGTAGTAGCACTTTAAAGTCAGGTAAGCTCTGCTTTTGTGCTATAGTCTGACAGTTTAATCAAGATACAAATTTAGAAACAAATCAGCACTGTCTTTTATATAGTGCCTCTAAATCCATGGTAATTGGTACCAGACCTCGGTAAAAGGAAAGGATCGCCGTTTCATGCTACCAATACCAGCGGGTGTTGCTCCACAGCTGCATCGTATAAGAAGAGAAGATGCAAGAAAAATTAAAGGATCCCCACGTGCATTTTTCCGTAATATACCTTTTCCAGAGTACGAGGTTGATGGAAAATTCCCTTGAATTCAGCGTGTTAGCCTGCTGTAAATAGTGCCAGATGTTCTGCATGCTTTAACTCTTACCTTTTGATAGCTCTGGACAATTTTTAAGTCAGTTTTCTTTACTTTGTAGTTTTGAAAGGTGAAAAAAAACCCTAAAAAGCCTGTACGTAATACAGTCGGAACAGGGAGGGTGAAATAGAAGTGCTGCTGGTGCGTGGGGGTTATATTGATGTAAACTGGCTAACGTCGGCCTCTCTACAAAGGCCTGGTGTTGGTAGTTTTGTCCTGTCAGAACATACCTTGCAATACGAGCTGCAGTGCGGGTTACATTCCCGCGCACTCCGCGTTTCAAGGATTCGTGCTCAGCTAGAGCATATAAGAGCTATAGACTGGGGCTGTATGCTCTGGCAGCACAGATGGAGTATTCTGTCATTAGGACTGTTTGTTGCCTGTTGGAACACACAGCATATTTCTACCGTGGCATCAACAGTTTCTAAGAACTGAGGTCAAAATAAACAGGTTGCAGTTGGATACAGGAGCAGTCTGGGAAACGACTTAAAATTCCCTGCTTAGGCATAAGCGTATTCCTAGATACATGGATAAAAAGGCATTTTTATAGCAAGGGCTCGTCTTAATTTATGCTAGTGTACACAGATTAGCATAGATTTGCAGAGGTGCAGTTAGTAAGTTTTCTATGGATATTGGCATATGTATGCAAAATTAACCTTATTTTAAATAAATAAGCAAATTTAAGCACAATAATCTTACACTGTTTCTGCCAGTATTTGCAGTGCTTTAGCAAAGCGAAAGTGATGTCATCATGCACATTTAAAAAATACATATTTTAATTAGGCTTCAGTCTTCTCTGCAGGCGTGGATGTCAGTAATTGCCCTGGTGCACGCAGCCCCTTTGAAGTCGATCGGAGTCTTTACAGGAGTAAAGCTCGAGCACTGACAGACAAGCTCTGGCAAACCTGCTTGAAGTGGTTTAAGTTGCTACTGTCCCAAACTCCCTGCTCCACCCTTTTACTGGGGATTAGTGCTTCCTCAGCAGAATTTGCAGGAGGGAACGCGTACCCACACCTTGGCTGCTTCATTGCAAAACCCACAGGTTCAGCTCAAACCCTTCGAAACGCATCACTTTCCTGCTAAGCTGCTGGAGCGTGCCTTGGGTCTGTGTGTGCTGACTCAGCGTGGAGAGCCGGGATCTCCAGCAGCTAGGTGGAGCAGACCGCTGGGAAAAGGGACTTCAGTGTGTGACAGCAAGATTCATCAAGAGCTCAAATGTCAGTGCCCCTTCCAGCATGGGTGAGTATTTACAGGATCAGCCCATATACAGACTCGAATTCCAGGTGAAATCCTGGCCCCAGGGAGATGAGCAGAGTTTTATCCAGGGATATCGGTGAAACCAGGGTTTAATTTGTAGTGTTTGAAAAGCCAGCAGATTTTTACATAACAGGAGAAATACTTGTGACGATTTTGACTTGAATAGAGATAGAAATAGATTTGCTTCCTGACAGGAGCAGCAACAGTCACTTCGAAAGGTTTACTCATATTTACCTAGTCACAGTTCATTTATAGCTAATGTGACTACCTCCTGTTTATTGAACTGCAAACACATAAATGTATAGCAAGCTGCTAGAAGTTAGAAAATGTTCTTGTAGGGTTTTTTTGGGGGTGGGAGGGTTACATGTAACTCAAGTTTCAGTGGTTAAGTTAAAATACAAGGTTATTTTTTCCTTTTCAGAAATGAAACATTATTGAGCTGTATGGCATGCGTAATAGTAAATAGCTAATATGGATATGTGTAGTGGCAGTAGTGAAAAGAGGTGGCAAGAGAATTAAGAAAATTTATAAGACTAATATGGAAAGAAGTGTTTAATTCTTTAAAAGAAAGAGTAAATAAGAAAGCCTCCCCAAACTCTTCATTACTACGGGTTTACTGCCATTGCCATTCTTACTTCCCCTGTCATGAGGAGTTCTGTGGTTCATATTGCAACCAGGATAGTAGCATTATCATCCCTTCTTACCTTCTATATGCTCCTTCCACCACAGTGACAGGAAGAGAGCACTCCTAGAAAATTTTTTTTTATGGGCTGATCTTTTTGTCTTCTCCAGGTTTTCTTTGCTCTTGTTGCTCTTGTCTGTATACCCCTACACACAGTATGTATGTAACAAGGTTTTTTTTACATCCTTTACAATGACAGGTCTTGTACATCCTTCTTAATCCTAATCCACCATCTCTTTCCTACTCACAGACAGCTTCTGAGCCTCAAGCTCTTTGCTGGCTGTGAATGCAGCTGGGAACACTGCCCTTCCCCC
>VYXH01000101.1:74120-123597 GCA_013397275.1 Burhinus bistriatus | reverse complement strand
AAGAGAAGTGATAATTCTGAAGCAGAGAATGCTATTGATAATGTTTCCATTGGGAAAATGTATTTATCCATTCCCGTAAAATAGCAAAGTTTAAGTCCAGGTCTTGAGGTGGCCTGTGGTGAGGTGTTGAACTAAACGTAATACTGGTGAGTCTTCTACCCATATAGGTGCTTTCTGCTTTTGAGTTTTTAAAGTTTATTAAAACCATGAAAATATGTTGATATTTCGGGCATTTAATGAAATCTTCAAAGGATGTAAGAGTTTGGATACCAGGTAGATATGCACTAATAAAACTAAGGTAGTATGGATGATGAAAAATTAGTCCCTTGTGAATTTATTATTCCTATTCTGCTTAACTATTTGCCTTTTATTTTGAGAGTCCCAATGTGGAAAAATGTTTTTATAATCTGTGTTCGACATTTTTGGCCCTCGTGCAATTTTGATTCATGAGTTGAAATCCTGTTTCCATGGAAATCAGCTAAATTGTTGATCAGCTTTGAATTTCTCCCACAAATTAAGGTGATTGGGAGACATCATCTAGGCTGATTCTGTCCATAATGTTGGCCATAGTATTTTCCTTTTTATCCCATATGAATAGGAGCAGTATTCTGGTGATGATTTAAGTCAAGATTCCCGAATCACAGAATCACGGAATTTTTAGAGTTGGAAGGGACCTCTAGCGATCACCTAGTCCAACTCCTCTGCTGACACAGGAATGCCTAAAGCGCATTATTCAGGACTGCATCCAGGTGGGTCTTGAAAATCTCCAGAGAAGGGGACTCCACAACCTCCCTGGGCGGCCTGTTCCAGTGCTCTGTCACCCTCACCGTAAAGAAGTTTTTCCTTATGTTTGAATGGAACTTCCTATGTTCCAACTTGTGCCCGTTGCCCCTTGTCCCGTCACTGGGGACCACTGAAAAGAATCTGCCTCCATCCTCCTCCAACCCACCCTTTAGATACTTATAAGCAAGAATAAGGTCTCTCCTCAGCCTTCTCTTCTCCAGGCAAAAGAGTCCCAGCTCTCTCAGCCTTTCCTCATAAGGGAGGTGCTCCAATCCCCCAATCATCTTTGTNCCTTGCTGAAGTCAAGGTAGATGCCATCTACTGCTCTCCCCTCATCCAGCCAACCAGTTATAGCATCATAGAAGGCTATCAGATTGGTCAAGCATGATTTACCGTTGGTAAATCCATGTTGACCACTTCCAATAACTTCCTGTTCTTCAACGTGTTTGGAGATGACATCCAGAATGAGTCGCTCCATTACCTTCCCAGGGACAGAGGTGAGACTAACTGGCCTGTAGTTCCCTGGGTCCTCCTTCTTACCCTTTTTGAAGATTGGAGCAATGTCGGCCTTCTTCCAGTCCTCAGGCACCTCTCCTGTTCCCCATGACCTTCCAAAGGTGGTGGAGAGTGGTCTAGCAATAACATCTGCCAGCTCTCTCAGCACTCGCGGGTGCATCCCATCAGGGCCCATGGACTTACGGATATCCAGCTTGGAATGTAGCTGTGACAAATTCTCTTGTACCAAGAGAAACACAAATTTAGCAAAAATGCCAAAAAAAAACCAAACCAAACCCAAAAAACCCCAAACACTTACACATGTGCTTGACACCTTGCCAACATACACACACTCAAAAAACCCCCAGGGACAGCTGCAGTCATGGTCACGATTCACTTTCAAGTTTCTACAACCAACCCACCTCATTTTTAGTGAGGTTGAGTCACAGCTGTATAGCTTTCATTCATAGCCTGTTTCTCTTCCACATACTGCTAAGGTATTTGACAGACATGTTTGAGTTGAAAGGGACTGAGCATCCTTCACATAAATGCCCGCTGGACATAAACCTCCCTCGTTACCTTCCGGACATACTGAGCAGGAGGAGAAACAAAATGTGACCAAGACTTGTCAGAGAGAATAGCAGATTTATTTTTTTTCCAGATTTCTAGAAGAGAAAAAGCAAGCCAGTAACTCCTAAAATTTGTAGAGGACAGGACAGTGTCTGCAGTGTCTCCTGATTGCCAGTGTGTAAAGTTCATAGATGTGCTGCCATCACATGATACCTGACCATCACAAGTTCTCAGGAGGATACCTGGGTAATAATAACAGAGCACTGTGATCTCTCCATTTCTGTCCTTTGATCAGCTTGGACAAACAGAGCTACCCTGTTCAGGTACTTGAAGCTGACAGCATTGTCGGTAATTTTGTCTGAAAGTGAAAGTTCAGTTTGTGGGCAGTTATTGTCCAGTTGTCAGCATCAAGTGACTTCTTGTGCGACAGCTGTCAACAACTTCCTCAGCAGGAGCCAGCAGATCTGCCCGTGCTCCATATTATCACTGCTAGTAATGGGTGTAGTTTTTCTCTGATGACTTTCAGAACAGCCGAAATAAAAATAAACACTTTACCTTTTAGAAAGTAAAAAAAAAAAAAAAATAAAAAAAAATAAAAAATCAGTGTTTGATATATAGCGTGGGGAGAGGTGCTTAAGCTAAACTTATTTTAATTGGAATAGTAAGGAGAAGTGAAGCTCAAAATGCCAGCTCTGTTGTTTCCATAGCTCTAACTCGTCACTCAAAGAAATGGATGCTGTAGGAATTGGCTTCTGTGGGGAGGGTGGGACAAGAATGTGATTGTTTGCTGCTTTGAAAGTGTTTGTCAGGCGTTCGGGTGGGAGGGTGGCGGTGAAAACAGACCCTTCCCCGCACTGGAAATGCCAGGTGCTGTACTTCGGCGATATTCAGATTCTGAGTGTATTTCTGGCTTTCCTAATCTTTGATCCTGCCATTGAATCCGCGGGGGTGCAAAAATCCACCCACACAGATCCGATTTCAAAATCCTGGCCTTAATTATTTATGGTTTGGTTTGGACAAATTACTGTTCTCTGTACAATAACCACAGTTATTACCAGAAACATAGAACTGTCTAAAACATACACATATACATTATGTATGTATGTACATATTTTTTAAGATGTTGCCTTTATTAATGTTTCGAGGCTTAACTGAAATTCTCATTACTCAGTCTTGCCCTGTGCTGCTTTTCAGTTGACCACGCTGGCCTGGATCCATAGCAATTAATTTTCAGAAAAAAACCCTCATAACATTTATAACCTGAAAGCAGTCCTGGGACTAAAAGAAGAACATCTAGCTTTATACACCTTGCAACAAGATCCTAGTGTTTTGTTAAACTGCAAATGGACTGTACTAGTTTTTCTGCACAAAACAGACCCCCTTTTTTTAATGTCTCTGGGCCCTATTCATAAGACTGATCCATCTCAAGTTAGATCATTTTCATCTGCATATAAATAGAAGATGAATCCCTTATGAAAAAAAAATCCTTTTAACCAAGGACAGTAAATTTCATGAAACAAAAATAAAATCAGAATTTTACAGCAAAATCAGACATGCCAGTGCCATTACAGAGCCTGGAAATGCCAGTCAGGACTATTCTGTGATTAGGGTAAGGCAAGCTTGGTGGCTTTTATGTGCTTCTCAAAGCCATTTTTTTTCCTTCTTTTTGCCTTACTTTTTCCTGAATTTTTAATCATAAGTTAGTGCTGATATATTTGCTGTCATAGTGCTGACAAAGAGGTTCCCAGCACTTGAGCATTGCTTTACATTTGGATCCTTGTCTTCACTATTGTCCCTTAATAGACCCGGCTCAAAGAAACATACTGTCTTCAAATGTTCTTAGGTAGGATATGGCAAGCTAGGTAATTTCAGTTATCGCATGTTCTCAGTTGGAAGACAACTGAAAATTAGCAGAAGCTTTCAGGTAATTCCTGTGCCTGCTTAGAATTGTGTAAAACTGAGTTTTATTTGGAAAGTTAGAAACCTGTACCCCAGCTTTCAATGAGGTGCTGTCCAGGTAGTGTAAAACACCTTCCTCATTCTCAACTGGCTTGTCAAGTTTTAGATTGGCAACCAAACCTGGTAACAGCTGGACATGTTTTTCTCTTCTTAAGGTTTCAAACAGTTGTTCTCCTAAAAGGCGGGGTAGAAGACTTCTCTGTCACACCTCCTACGTGTTTCTCCAGCCCAGGAAACCAACCTCGAGCTGAAAGCAGAGGGCTTGTGCCGGGGCGGTGGGGGCTGTGCTCTCAGCTGTGCCACAGCCTTCCTGCATGGCCTCGGTTGGTCACTTACCTCTCTCTACCTTCCTTTCACCATCACATCATACACTGCTAATTTGTGAAAGGTCACCTTGTTAATGTTTGTTGAGCACGCAGACATTTCAGGTGGAAGAAATACAAAGAAATATGGAATATATAAGAAATATAAAATATCATTCCGAAATGTTCTTTGCTGCCCACAGTGCATTGAGAAATCATGTGCAAGAAGGCTGTTTGCATTTTATCTAATGAGATAGTAGCACTAGTTTTGATTTTCATCAACTTAACTTATGCTTTAGCAGCTGAGATTTCAGTCCAGTTATGTTATGGACATGGATTGCAATCCTGGTCTCAACGTCCAAACCAGTTGCTAGAGTCACAAAAAACCTAAAGTAAATGGCAATAAAAGTATTCTAGAGTGGAAAAAAACTTTCTAGTAAAAATCATGTTTATACGAGTGACCTATCTGAAAATTATAGAACCTCACAAAACACTGTATATTTGTCTCATAGAAAAAAGTCTACTTGCCTTTCAATAAATAGTATTTATAATTCTTAAAAATAAAACACAGCATGAGCATTTTGCCAGGTTATTAAATAATGCGAAAGACTTTTTCTGGTTTGGTACAGTCAGTTTGTGTTTGCAAGTCATGGTTGTGTTTAGTGCTGCTTTAAAAAAAAAATTTCTCAAGCTTTCGGAACTGCCTGTTCCAGAGCTGTTGGATCTAACTGTATTGGATCTAACTGTTTTCTAAGCCTGAAATGAACTGCTTGAAGGGATCTGCAGTGTTCTGCTGATGGAAAGTAATAGTAAGCTAAAGCTGAGGGTCTATTTAAGGCCCTTAATGATGAGAAACAAGTTACACAATGGGGAAGAATTTTACCCTTAATATACACGTACAATATTTTTTCCCCTACAGAATGACCAGATTCTATCATGGATTGTATGGATATTACAAATTTTTTTTTTTTTTTAAAGATTGTGAGCCAAGGTTTAAAAATTACTAGTAATTCTGGAAGTGTCAGTGTTGGAGAACCAAACTTGAGACCTTGCTGATACCCCTTCCAGAGGTTTCAAAGCATTCAGCTCTGCCAAGGAGGTCCATGTATAAGGTGTCTCAGGTTGGGATACAAAAGTCCAAACTTGTCACCTTTCAGCCTTTGACGTACTTTAAAAGAAAATGCTATAAATATATACTTGCCTGTTAACACAAAGTGGTGTCTTCTATATTTATTAGTTTCCCATTGTAAAAAATTGTCTGCACATATTTTTATATGGGAAATGTGGAAATGTTACACAAACAAGAAATGTGTTTCATCTTTCAAGCTACAAGTAGATTATGGCTTTTCACAATCTGCAGATTTTCTCTGTAAATTTATCTTCCACTATCTTTTGTTGGTGTCTTTCAAGTTCTATCAGCTTCCAGCTAGAAAGCTAATGATAACGCATCAGAATTGCACCCTTTTAAAAGAACAAAAGCAGGGTACACATCTGTAATAATAGTGTAATGACACCAAATCTGTGCATGTATGGTTTAGTATTATTTACCTAAATGTTCATTCATTGGCACGTAGACAATTTCTTCAATGCTTTATCTTCATACTATGTTTTGCAACACCAGTCTGGCATCATTAGACATCCACCCGCAAGCATTTTAAAGATTTTTCCACACAGCCATAAAATTGCACCTTCCTCGTTGAATATAAAATCAAGTACACCTGTAATAACAAAGCAGTGGAATAGTATGCATCTCTTCCTGGATGTTTAACTGCATTGCAGTAGAGCTGTGGTAGTTTGCCTTCACAGACTCAGTAAAATTAAAGGTCGTGTCCGAATGTTATGTCTTCCTGTTTAAAATGAATAGCTTGTAAATGTTTATCTCAACTAGAAGTGAGAATGTGGTCTACGTTTGTGCTCTTCAATTCTCATTTTGAGAAACTGTGCAGAAAAACAGCTGCATATCCTTTCATATCCTTCTTCTGCTGTTAAACATTTACATCTTTGATTTTAGTTCTTTGCCAGGTTTCCCCTCCTTGCATTTGGATTTCTGGTTGAAGCTTGCAGTAGTGCTGTCTAGATTTATAGTGGGTTACATTGTTTTCTGCAGAAAAGAGCGAGAGAAAGAAATAAATCCGGCGCAGAAATACTGAGAATTCATGTACAGCGTCATACAGTATATAGTTTCTATGTGTTCTGCCAATATGTATTTCAGTTTAAAATGTCTTGAGGCTGGTTGGGACTATTTCTATAGAGGGAGGACCAAAGTATACAGTATATTGGCTTCCATTTTGCTGTTTTTGGACAGTCAGGGCTGCTTTCCATTTCCTACAATGTTCCAATATAACTAAATCACATATACTCTGTAATGGAGGCTTCTGAGACCTGGGGCTTCTGTAAAATGTAAAAGAGCAAAGTAATATTTATACAGTATAATATTTTGATTCGCTAATGAGCTGTGAGGTGGGTGTTATCATGAACTACTGTGCAGCAAGAAAGGTTCCTAAAACATGCGTCAACTTATTCCATCTCCGAATCATTGCAGATAACGGAGTGTTTAGTTTCTAATTAGACTTGTGTTGTGCTGATTCTCATGAGTAGTGTAAGTGATTGACATTCTGCATTTTAGTGGCAAGTACCAGAGCAGCTGACTTCAGCTCTAGGAGGAAGCCAGCATACAGCTGCTGAGAAAAGCAAGCCGTTCGGAGAAGCTGATTTGCAAGATTAACGCACACTGATTGGTATGGCCTTGTTCTGAGGGGGAAGGAGGAAATAAGGCGCATAGTCTGTTAGACTAAGGATATTCTAGTCCTAAAAGGATTGAGAGAGAAATGTTTAACTGAAAAAAAAAAAAAATCCTCTGAGTAGTAGTTCACAAATTATTTATTTACTTTGGATAGTCTTTTGCACTATTTCTTAGGAGAGGATGAACATTCTTCTACCGTGGCTCGGTCCCCTGCATTTAAAATATAGACAGTTTGTCCTAAGTCCTGTTTTCTGTACATGTGAGTAATAAGTGTAACCTTCAAGGCAAAATCTTCTGAACTATTTCTCGATGGAACATGCCAGAGCAGCATAGGCATTTTATGTGGCTAAAATTATTTCTGAGTAATTTTTGCTAGCATGTTTTCTTTGTGGCCATCCCCAGTCAGTATTTTTGGTAGTGCAATTCCACTGTGGAAATAAAAATAGCAATACGGATTTGATATAGACAGTCTGATTGAACTAGATTGGGTTATTGTAAGGTGCGTCTTCTAACTTAAACTCTCCAGTCAGGTCCGAATCCCTTTGGTCAGATTCTAAATGTTAAGTTCAACTTTTTCAAATCATCATAATTGCATTCAGTACTAATAAAGACTGTGCCTGTGGCTCTTGGTTGTTATTCATGTTATTCATCACCCAGTCTAGTATAAACATCAGCGGTACCATGCAGCTGTTGGATTTTCAGAATTGCTAGGTGTGCACTAGAGGCTGCAAAAGATGTGTTTGTACAAATCATGAAACAAATAAAGCATTTGGTTTTTCACAGCCTTTAAAGCCTTACTTATTTCAACCATTGAAAGTACCTGTGAGATAGAGCAGCACTGTTACTCTGTTTTATGGACCGGAGGTCCCTGGTCTGCCTTGCAGTTACAGGCAAGGGGCTGGCTAAGGAGTGGCGTTTTCTCAGGATGATCAAGCTGTGGCTTGCTGTGAATCCCATCTGCCCTCTCTGCACGCAGCATCACAGGCCCTTCCTGGAACAAGATCCTCGGGTGATTTATCTGCGTGAGGTTGCCGCTACAGGATCCCTGGAAAGGCAGATGGGACACATGATGGCAGACTTGGACTAGTTGCATTTGGCAGAGGACAGATCTGTGGACTATGGTAGTCACGTTACGGGTCAGAACTTCTATTTAAATGGGATTCCTTGTGGATTTCATCACCCAGTCTAGTATAAATATCAGTGGTGCTGTGCAGCTGTTGGATTTTCAGAATTGCTAGGTGTGCACTAGAGGCTGCAAAAGATGTGTTTGTACAAATCATGAAACAAATAAGGTACTTGCTTTTATCTGTGTACTGCGGCCTGCTGGTAATACTTTTTTGCAGGCTGTGTAAATAAAGGTCTGATTTTGCTTTGTCAGTTGATGTTGGGGTGAATTAAGTTAGACTTGAAAGCCTCAACCATATCCCAGGTAATAAAAGTTAATCATGAAGTAAGAACGATAAAATTTGTCATCGACTTGAGAAAGGGAGGTGTAGGGTAACCCAAACCTCCTATTTACTTCCCCTCTGACCCCGTTTCTTTTTTGTCTCTCTCAGAAAATGCAAAAAGACATCTCTGGACCCTGTGAGAGCGTTAGGAAACTTGAAAAAAAAAATCACGTGCCATAACCACTCACCATGGTCAACATATGAAATTGCAAACTGCTTGCGCTTTATTATACTGAGTAAAGATCTGCTGCTTTCTTTGAAGATGAAACTTGTCTTGGACTTCACTGGCAGTGGAATCAGCCTTGCTGCAGATCCATGTTGTAGATTAGGTCATTTGCTTGTATTTCAGTTACGGTGTTTTTTCCAGTTTCTCTTCCACCGCTGTTCTGTTAAAAAAGTGCAGCTGGCTGAAGGGCTGTAGGTATTGAAAGGGCTGGGGCATTAAAAATAGAAGCTTTGGGTCCCTTTTCACAGTCAAACAACTTTTTATAGCCCAAGTGCAGTATTTTATGTTGCCCAAGGAAAAGGGTATTGTTTGCTGCACTTTAAAATAACACAAAAGCCATTCCAACTATCCTGGAAGCCAGTGGCAAAATTCCACTTGCTTTCAATGGGAATTTGCAAAAGACCCACGATGCAATTTCTGTCAGAGTAGAAGAGAGCTGTGAGTCCATAGTACCATGCAAATGTGAAATGCATACATTCCCTTTTGGGTTTAGTATAACTAATTCTTTGATTATTTTCTTCAGAGAATATGGAAGTGGTTGGTCACAGAAAATAACTGTAACAAGGATTGCTGAAACACCTCTGTTCCTCCAGATGGTTGAAGGGATGGCCCGTAAAACAAGAATTTGCTGTCTGTAGAAATCTAGCCTAATGGCTGCATAGGGCATTGCAGTCAGGACTTGCTGTTAAAGCATTTTCCCTGCCTGTTCAGCAAAACATTGATGCAAAAGGGGAGCAACTGTGAACATTAGGAAGAAGCAATCATATCCTGTCTGTTCTAGTTACTGCCATGTCTTAAAATAGAAGGACAAGGAAACTTAAATTTTACAGAGAGAGATATACGATCCTGGTCAACTTAGTGCCGTATCGTTTGCATGTTTCAGAGAGAAACTCTTCTGATTTTGGCGGAAGAGTCCTATAAACCTGTTACTCGGACACTTTCATGTCATCCAGAGAAAGACATGAACTGTGTGACTGCATTCCTACCTGCTAGTATTTTTTTTTGAGTTTGTATTAGAGCATAGGGAAGGAAGGACCACCTTCTTTTCCTGGGTGTTTCCTTCAATTTGGAAGACAAAGTGTCAGCTACTGTTTGAATGTGTAGTAATCACCAATAAATCTCTAAATCTAAATATTTGCATTAATGAACTAAAGTATCCTGAGTAAGTCTTGTGCAAAGCAGAGACGGAAAAGTAAGAACTTCAAGATGTCTCTCTCTAAAGCGAGTTTTCCCTTGGGCTTCCCTGCCACAGGATAGCAGAAGTTTGGCTGCCCCAAAGGCTGTTCTTTGTGCACCTACTGCTCATGGTGCCTGAGCAGCCGTGTAAAGGAGAACCCAACACTGAACCTTTAGCATTGCTGTGACTTGTATGAAGGAAAAAGTGTGTGTAGATAAATGTACCTTACAGATACCCACACCAGCAGCATGACAGGAAAAAGAAATTTCTCATGTTCTCTCTATGTGAGGTCATCCTTAAAATTCTTCAGAACAATGAGGCTTCTCTGCAGCTGTGAAGAGCCCTAGGGCCTTGTCAGGCATTCTTGCACTTCTCAGCTTATTCTGTTGCACCTTGATAGAGATAAGACTAATTATTAGATCCTCAGCTTTAGACTCCCTGTAGTTACTCAGTGCATAGAGTCTTCTTTATCTACCCTTTTCCACTCTAGCCTTACAGCTTACTTCAGCGAGATTATATACTTTCTGCTAATGGCAGAATTTAGCTACCAGGAAAGGACACGGTTTTGAACTCCATGGGGATGTTACTGATGTGTAAATCTTCTGATCTCTTCCAAATAATGGCCACTCCATCACTTTTCATAAGTGATTGGAAAATAGTTAGCAATTTTGGGTGGTCAGCTTCAGCAATCTTCAAAGGGACCCAAAATCTTGAGAAATCGCTGCTAGGGAAGACTGTGTCTTCTAAAATCACATTGCCTCAAGTTTTGAAAATTTTGGGCTTGCATCAATATTCATGAGAGATCCAAGCTCAGTGATATTTAATGAAAAAATACCTTTATGAAAAGTATTTTACATGCACAGTAGATGCATTTTAGAACCCATTTGAAATATATGTGTAGATTCTGATGTTACCAGAATGGCAAAACTTAGCAAATAGAAGCATTTGAAACTGGGAACTAATGTGTCAGTCTTCTGCCACTGGAACTAGATTTGAATTAGACCTATACGCTGCTGTGTGGCCTTTGACGACATAACACATCAGTCTACCATATGCTGTAATCAGTATCTAATGATAAGGAGAGGTAAACACCTGAAGAAGCAGGGAGTAGTGGAGACTTGAACTTGTGACTGTTAACTGGCCCATGATAGCGTATGGTTGGTAGAGCTGCTTATCTGTGATGACCAACTTTCATCCATCTGTTTTTTGAAGGTAGAAGAAACTAAGTATTGTAGACAACTACTAATTGTAATTTAGAATATGTACTTTTCAACATGCAGTCACTTGCAGCAGATAGGATCGTACCGATTGTTATTTTTTAAGATAAATGTGAACCTTAAATTGAGACAGCAGGTCAGCAATAACAGCTGATGTAGGTAAATGGACGCAAGCAGTCTAGAAGCAGTTATGATACGTGTGTGATGGCTGGACTAGCCAGGCAACCTCCAGTGAGAGAATGTTTCAGTCCCGCACCAGGTATGTCTACTGTGTACTTCGTACCACGGGCTAGCAGGGTTTGGAAGAACCAGTGAGAAGGAAAATGCATTTTATTTGATGCTCTAAATTTTGTTTTGAGGAGGCCGTATCCAAGTTACTTCAGCCAGCGAAAGGCTCACAGTGGCCTGAGGTCTAAGAATGTTAGAGGGGAAGACAGGTTTTGGTTTAGGTTTTTGAAAGATGAGGGGAGTCAATGAAAATACAGAAGAAGAAGAAGAACTGTGGTGTGCTTTGGACATTCTGTGACATTTTCATTCTCATCCAGACCTAAGTGAAGTTGCAATATTTGTCTATGTTGATTTATCTCCATGTTAATATCATTGAACTGACTCTTTCACAAAAATAGAACAAACATTTTCTTACTGGTGAGAAAAGGCGTTTCTGGTATTTATTCTTAGGAATTTTTTCACAGAGATTTTTACACACACAACGACCAAATTTGCTGCTTATATGAACTGGAACAACATTGCTCTACTCAATGCAAGCTTATGCCAGTTTATGTGGCAGATGATTTGGCCTCGCTGTACAACAAATGGTTTGTTTCTCATTCTCCCAATTCCTGCGTAACCAACAGAGGGAAACTTTTCATTAGATTTTGAGTGTAGTTTTGCTATAATGTGTATATTCTGGGTGAATAGACCCAAGCCAGTGAGGTGTCTGTGTATCATAATGGAGATGTACTCGAGCTAATACACTTTGCTGGTTCAACTGAAGAAGGGGAGAAGGTGAAGAAGCCACTAAATCCAGCAAAGCGTCGAGCACTGCCAATACTCATGAGTGCAGCTCAGTTCAAAAAGTTCAAAATCACTGCTTAAAGGAATAGTGCAAATATTTTCCATCCTTTTCTATGAAATGACATTGCTTGTTTACAGTTTCTTGTTTATCTGCTCTGCATGATACGTCACATTTATCAGTAAAACAGGCTGTAGGGGGTAACCATACTTAAATGTTTATTTTACGATGTTTTGGATTTTGCTGTGTTTATTCTGCACTTTCTGACTAAAATCATACTCAGATAGCTTTTTCTTCTGCTGTTACAGCATATCTGTCTCAGGCTGCCCCTAAAAAGATGAAGTAGTAATCTGGCAAAATGAAATCAAGACACAGAAAGAGAAGACATTCGAGACTAATCTGCAAGGTGTTCAGGTATTTGTGCTTTTGTTATGTATACCAGTAATTCGTGCACGATGTGGGGTTCTCTGCAGTTTATGCACTTGAAGGAAAATGTTCTTGTTAACTCACACAAGGTGGTGATAAAATCACATAAAATAAATGAAAAAGTCACAAGAAGGATTAAAGCTGTTTAGTCAGAATGCCACCACAGAGCTTAAAGATGAAGCTAGGGTTGAAAAGGTATCGTGTCAGAGTTGCAGCTCAAAGTTTAACACACACTGATGCTTCTGGATGTCAGATTTTACCATCTGTTACTACCCAGAGCATTGATGGCCATCTGAGGAACAGTGGAGAAAGCAGATTCTTTTCTAATGTTCACTGGAGCAAAGAGAATGGGCTGTCCTCTACTGATGGACTAGGGCACTATAAAACTCCCAGTGACCTCAGGAATTAGATCCTGGGAACTGTGTAAGCCCTGAGTTAGGCCTACAATGAGGGTGAAATTCATTTTGGTTCCCAGAGATGACCTCTTGCCAGGCCTCAAGCATTTTAGTGTGATTTAAATAGTGTATATGTTGTGTATAAAGTTGAATGGAAATAAGGCATTTGCAGTTCTTCCCAGTGCAGAAATGGGACTGTCTAGTTGGATAGCAAGGGCAATCTAGAGAAAGGTTGTAAATTTCGAGATTATAGGGAAATAGATTTTTGTTTTACGAGTTCATCCAGGGAAAAATAGTATAGGTCTGTTTATGTTCTGTGTCTCTGAAGCAAGGAGAACAATTGGGTGATTACTTGTCAAAGCTCCTTGTGAGCAGGTGGTGACAGACATGCTATAGATGTGCAAACTGATAACTTAATAGCAACAAGTAATTACATACATTTTTGCATTATGATAATAGTGTAGAGATATTGACTGTGCACAGCTAGGTCCCTTTATGGCTGATTAATTCAGTGAAGCAAATGAGATCGCTGACAGGCGTGAAGGTAAGAGTTGTGTTTGCAGAATGCATCAATACAAAGTGCATTCCGAGAAAACATTTTACTTGTATAGTCATTGCAATCTTATATTATCTCATTATAATCATTAAATTGTTATAATTAACATTGCAAACTATTGTTCATATTTAAATATTTTAAACAAAACCACAAAGGCAGAGGTTCCTCCTAAGGGTATATATGTAATGGTTATGTCACTAATATGTGAAAAAACACTCTTGTTAAATGTTATACCATATGTGACTGTCTGAAAAGCAAATGTGAGTAAACAGCAAAGTCACTCAATATTTTTTTAATTCCTGAACTACACACTGTATCAGCTTCCAGATATTTATTCAAGTTCGTATTTTATTATGTGTGCATTCCCGTGGTTTTGGCAGTGTGTTCATAGACAGTATTGATGTACTTTTTCGGATTTTGCTACCAAACTTCTGCTTTGACTTCGCGCAGTTTGCTTCATCTTAGTGAGCCTCACATAACTCATAAACAAAATTGATATTAAATCCCAGAGCACCAGGTTTTTCTACACGTAATACAGATGTAGCACATGGGACCAGTGAATGATGGTGTAGCATTAGTAGTACTTTAATTTTCATTCTTTTGTCATCACTGGCTGTTTTTTTGTAACATTGGTCCTCCAATGCAAGTAGTTGCTAGCAGCAGCATTGCAAAATGTAAAGTCAGTGGTGAAAACTCTTGGTTTTCTTCCAAGTGTTTTTGAACCTTGAGTCAGATCATTGGCCTTCAGAAATATCCTCATTCTCTCTTTGGAGCTACAGTTTTCACTGTAGGAACAGGAAACTGCTGTCAAAATCTCCTAATGTAGATTTAGGAAAGGTTTCTCTTCAGCTTTGAAGAGTGATACTATTTTCCTATAAGAAGATTAATTGCATCTAAATCATTTTAATTTTAAGCCTTTTGAAAATAAGTACGCTCGAGATTAAAAAGTGTTTAACTGCTCAGTTCCTTCAGAAGAATTAACACTCTTAAGACAGGAGAAATGAGCCTTATACAAATTATATTGACAATACATAGCAAGAATAGTGCCTGAGAACATTCTATAACCTCAAATTAAGCACTAATTCTATACCCAAAGGTGGTGGTCAAATCAAACATCCAGTATTTTAGATATGAATTACTGACCTTACTTAATGTTCTAAAAACTCATAGTTAGGGGGAAAATAGGCTTAACTTTGAATTTCAGGTTGTGATCGTTCCAGTACTTCTAATTCCCTCAAAATAAGAAAAATCTAAAAGTCAGATTTTCCTCTTTGAAATTTCAAACTATATATAATTTGAATAACTATGAGTAACAAGCTACTTTAGAAAGGAAGATTTTTTCCTTTCTTTGGGAAAAAAATTACACTTAGTACTCGTTGCAAACCTTTCATATTTCTAACACTACCCCGATACACTATTTTCTAAATAAATTGCAATTATAATATAACAAAGCTACTTACAAATGTTGCTATATTCGAGAGATGCAGATTTTAATTCATTTTGGTTTTCACAGAAGGAGTACTTCTATTTCACAAATTTTCTGTAATTTTGGGACCTGAAAAACTTGAAATCAGTATATTATCACAGTCAGTATTTCTAGAAGATGATGGCATTTTAAAAGGAACTTTTCCTAATTGGAAAACGTAGCAAAACTCTCAGAACTTTAGTTCTTCTCATTCCAAAACACTCTGAATTGAGTATAGGAAGAATTAGTATCAAAATACTAATAGAGGATGTGATACAGGATTATTCCAGTTAATTGTGTTAACCACTTCTTTCATTCCTATTTGCTGCGCCTCGTAACCAAGGCAATGGTTTCAGAAAGTGCAGGAGTACCAGTTACTTTTTTTGAACATTGATACTACGTTGAGTGGTGACAGTGATGCCTGGGTGCTGTTAAGTTGATGGCGACGTTTGGATGCCTACGTTTCAAAATGACAGCTTTGCACCTATGATGTAGCCCAGGCGTGAGCAGCTCCTACTGCAAAATGAAGATTAGGTAGCAGTGGTTAGTTGAATGTCAGCTGTAAAATCTAAATGCAATGAAGACACTAGGGAGGAAGAAAATAAAAAATTAAGACATAACGATGATTTAGTTGACAGCCTTCATGTTGGAAGTTCCTGAACTTGTGATCTAAAAGTATACTTTCCTTGATAATGTTCAAAAACAGGAATTGATTTTTTTCCCTTTTTTTTTTTTTCTGGAGGCAAGGCATTCATTGGACCTAAGTAGTATATATTGAACACTAATGTGGGGAGGGAAGAGGGTTTCAGATGTGAATTAAGCCCGAGTTACAATGACTCATAACTGACAACAAAACACCCAAGAAGAGACATGAGACAGAATGAGATGAAATAAGACAAGCCATGAAAGAAGGGGCAGATTTATGAGTTATCGGCCTACAGATGGAATGTGAAGATATATGAGTGGAGAATGAGATCATCATGGAGAATTATGCTAGGGGAAAAGGAGGGGATTCACAGGACAGATCCCAGTAGCCTCTTGCGGTTAGTGGGAGGATTGATTTAAGCCGCAGGGAAATTAGTATTAAAAATGATGCAAAGATGGGTTAGATTCCGAACCTCAGAGGGGCTTGATTTTTCTCTAGCTACGCTTCAGAAAACAAAGAAACGACAATTAGGATGACCCTGTGCCTCCAACAGTATGTGGAGACCATACACCTTGATGGTAATCCCACCTAGCTAAAATCGCATAAACACACTTTCAATTTTGGTAATGCAAGGCAATTTTCAGCATTTTAAGGAAACTGCTGCATTGCTTAGAATAAAGACATGAGGCAGAATTCTCGCTTTCAATCTAAACAATGCAGTAGTTTTCTTAAAATGTTAAAATTTGTCTTTCATTCCTGAAACTGAAAGCATGTTTCCAAGTAACTACGTCCTTTGTGCTACACTGCAGCCAAAGCATTTCTTATGGATTCTAAGTGGTGGAATTGATTGCCAAGTCTATTTGAATGAAATTTCAGTTGGCACAATTATAATCCATTTCAAGATTCAGCATCTTAAAATTTCCACCTAAAAGGTGAAAATAAATACTTGGCTGCTCACAAAGTATTAAATGGCACATACAGATCTGTGAAGTTTCTGTTACTTTAGTCATGTCCCCCACCCCTTTTCTACTTTTGTTCTTGTATCCTGTAAAGAGTGATTAGGAGGATCTGTTCAGAGAAGCGGACAGAACTCTTACTTAGCTGAGTCTGCTGAATCAGTTGGCAGTCTCATGAGAAAAACTTTTCGGGTGGAATTTCTTCTTACATCTGATTCTGATAGGAATAGATGGGAATTGGGAAGAGGCAGAAGAGTGTTTCTCCCAGATTCAATCATTTTTGCTCTGTGTCTTAGCTAACAATACTAGGGGACATCTGTGCTGCTGGTCAGATTGAATTGGAAGTCATGAAACTTAGTAGCCGATGCGTAGATCTTGAGGTAAGCAGTAAAGCAGTTTTGATCTTGTCGAATGTCATTAAATTTTTTTTAAATTTGATTTTGAATATAAACATGAACTACATCAAAAATTCATGAAACCTCTATTATTCTAAAACTGTATCTGGAGCTATTTAGTTTTGGGTGGAACTGAAAGAAATTATTTTTTTTTTCTTCTGTAAAACAGGAAAATTAAAAAATTCTGAAGCAGTTTTGCTCAATTTGAGCCAGCAGGTTAAGCCTTAGTCTGTAATATTTTACGTTTTGATTAACTATTGCTGATCATTCACTCCACAGCAGTGCGCAAGGAGTAGGAGTTCCCTTTAGGGAGGGCTGGAACATCTGAGCCTAAGAATGAGCATGTAAGCTTAGTCCCAGGACTTGTCCAGCTGCTTGGACTGTCACCTGTCCTCAGCACTGGCCAGAACTGAATGCCTAAGGAAGTCTGTAAGAACAAGGAAATTGTGTATCATATTTCGACCAAGTAACCCCTTGGTGCTCAGCCATCCCAGAGACGTAAGCAGCCAGGCACAGTTTCTTTCTGTTTAATAATCCTCAGTGGATTTCTATTCTGTAAACCTGCGCAATCCCCCTCTGAGCCCTGCGGACTCCGAGCATCCATGTTACTCTGTGGCAAGGACTCCCACAGGTTAACACGTATGTTATGAAGAGTCACTTCCTTATTGTTTGTTTTGAAACTACCTCCTGCTTGTTCGAGATGGAAGGGTGCTTTATGGAATCTGACAGCAAAGCTGGTAAAGGATTATTGAGATTCTATTTTTGAAATGTGATTCATTTTTAGAAGTTAGATTAGTGTGGTGGATAGAACACAGTTAAGTAATCCCGGACAGGATAACCTTGTAAATGAAATAACTACTAACCTAAAAGGTCTGTACTTCAAGAAAAATTATGTCTTCGCAGCCGTATGAATTATAAGTATGGGCATATCTAGTAACAGCAGAAAAACTCACGACAGGTTCCAGTTAAAGGAAGCATTTAAGCATATGTTTAACTCCAGTGCTGTGTTTCAGACTAAGTATATGCTAGGGTACTTTACTGGGTCTGGGTGTTATTCTTGAGGTACCTCTCTATTTCTAACATTTAAAGCTTCTGGAACACGTTTTGTTTGGGTTCTTTTAAAATATTTGTTTGATAAACACCATATGCTTTTGACTTTGTTGTCATTTGATGTGTGTTGGATAGCCTTCATTTTGTGTAGAGCACTGATCCTAGTTGGGATCTCATTGAGATCAATGTGTTCAGTAATTTTCAGCTTTCCAGTGATAATAGTAGAGAGAGGTGGGAAGAGGAGAGGAAAGTTGCGTGAGGAACCCTGCCATGTAAAGAAGACAGGAGGAACAGAAACCATCAGTCTGTTACATAGTGAGAGACAAGATCTCCTTAGAATGGGCTAATAAATGCTTAAACACTACTTAAATAGACAAAGGAGATCAGAAAGACTCTCGGAGTTAAATTGTCAAGTTTTCCACCTTCTAAGAGTTTGGCGGTACCTTTTCTTTCCTGATAGAGCAGATGTTTTATAAACACACCCGTGGTTAATGAATAAGATATGCTTAAGGTTAGACTGTTCTTAAACTCTTTTGGTCATAATAGTAGAACATGTATAATGTGCTACAGGTCCCATGTAGGCCCTGCCCATCACCAACTCTCAGGTTATGGGATGAAAAGAGTAAGCAGATTTATCTATCCTTCAGAATGGGCATAGCGCAGAGTTGGAGATGAGCAAGTTGTAACTGCCTGAGCTGCTCTTTGTCCTCACACGCCGTCGCCCTTTTGTAGCATCTTCTGTTAAATAAAAAGAGCTCTTTGCTATGTTTGTAAAACACATTAAGAGCTTCAAATGGAAAGCAATGGAAAGAGCAAAGTATTAAAATTACTATTTACTCACCAGGTTTTGCAGACTGCTAAGATTACTCCCGCAAAACCAAGCGACCAGCCGAACAAACATACAAAATCATGATATAGAGAGACTGATTTTAACTAAATTACCATAAAGTCTTGCTGCCTGTGGGAGTTTTTCCTTACTAGATTTCATTTTGAGAAGGTTTCTTAATGCAAACAGACTTTGCACGTTTTAGTCCACTGAAACTGAGCTGTCTTAAATGTCAAATCTTCTTTTGGGCAAATATTACAGTAAATATAATGTATGACATTACATTATGTAAGAGCGGTATTCTTAAATGAGTCTTATAGTAGAGTTGCAGGTTAAAATTCAAGACAAGCTGTGTATAGCACAATTTTTGATCATGTATATCCTAAATTCCTTTTATGCAAAGATAAAGCTTGGGAGAAGACAAATACCTTTTTTTGTTGTTTTCATATGACATACTGGGGTATTGAAATATTAGGACCAGAATGTCAAAAATTGTGAAGTCCTATTTAGACAGCAGAACAAAAGGCTGAACTTCCAAAAATGCTGACTTCTATTGGCCCTGAGCTATTCCAAACGTCTGATGATAAGAACTGAAGCAGGAACTTGTCGATTCTGAGCTCGCTTGAAAATCTGACATGAGTGGTGGGCTTTTAGCACTGGAAAATAGAGCAGCTGTTTTGAAACTCTGTTTCAGTGTAGGAAGTAAACCTGGATGCTCAAGCTTAATCCAGTGTTTTAAACAAAACAAGTTCCTGGGTTTTGGTAGGTTTTTTTAAGAGGCATACAGTAAGGGGGAAGGAAAGAGAAAGAGTAAAAAGCCATCATAACAGTGGAGAGGCATAAAGACAACAGGAGAGAAGGTGTAAGAAAATGCCATGCACAGGACATTACTGGCAGTGAAAGATGAAACCCATCAAAAGAAATGTCAAAAGTAGCTTGAGATGCCAGAAGAGGTAGAAAATGGGAATTACTATTCCCACAATGTGTTCCTGTCAAGCAGAAATCAGAAGGGAAGTGAGAGGATCAGTACATGCAGAAAATGGTACTGCCCATCAAGACATCATAAAAGGACACCACAAACCCCACCATTATGAGATTGGTTTGGGCCAGCAATGATCAGCTTCGCTGTATTAGGAAGATCACCAATAGCTGTATTTTTCAGATAAGGGAGGAATTCAGGTTATTTCTAAATTGAAATAGCTGAATACTGTCTATAATCAAAATAAATGCAGCCTAAGCAAAAAAATCTCAAATATAAACTTCTAAAATCAGTGACTTCATGCATCTTTCAGAGGGCATGTATGTCTTGTGTATACTCAAGGTTCGTACTGATACAATAGAAATATCCTAACACAGAATACTTAAGTAATTCCGTCTGTTCATTTTCTTTCTTGAAGCTGTTTGCTGCATTTCAGACAGGTTAAAATGGAGTGTTTTTCTGACTCTTGGGACTGACATTCAGCTTTCCTATTATGTCTTATTAAAGGCTCTGTCAAGTTTGAAAATCCGTACTGTTAAAATAAAAACAGTGTCTAGAGAGAGAGGCACAATATGCTTTAGTTTTCAGGCTGTTAATAAGTGAAGAGTGGGAGGGAAGGCAGGGTTCGCTACAGGACTGAAGGCTACTTTAGTCTCTCCTTTAATTGAAAAGGGGAAAAAGGTGTTTATTTTTTTAGAGAACAGTCTGTATATGTTTGTACGCAAAATACTGATTGATTTGCTGATATTATTGACAGACATGGCATGCATTTCAAGTCCTTGAACAACAATTTGCAGTAATTCTGTTTTCCTTTGTGGAGATAATTAAGCCACACAACAGCTGTCTGGCAAACATTAGTGCTCTACTACCTGATCCCAGGAGAGCAGAGGCAAGGCAGGAGTGATTTGACCAAACGACTGCAGTTACTAGATGGCAGAACTAGGGTGAGAATCAAATCTTACCAGCCCCTTTATGACAAAGAGATGTATGTTATGGATGAGGGGGGTGGACTTATAGTGGATATACTTACAACAACTCGTACAGTGTGCTATGCAAATGCAGAAGAGAAAGTAATTTTATGTGTAAAAAAAACCAATACAGCCGTGCTAAACACTCTACAAACACAGAATAAGAATCCTCATCTCAGCACTGCTCAGTCTAACTATCTAAAGGAGACAGAAGTCTCCTGTGGATTTCTTTTAAACCATAAACCAAGGTAAGCTCTGTCCCAACTGAGCAAGATTTAAGCACGTGTCTTGATTTTCTTCTTGAATCAAGACCATATATTAGTTAAAGAGGACAACTTTCAGTTATAGGTGTACTTAATACCATTTCTCAAAATGTGATGTACATTGCATTATTTCACAGAATCACAGAATCATTTAGGTTAGAAGTACAAGCTTCCTAAAACCCTCATATGGTTTGTACAATATCCTCTTCTCTATAAATAAATAATAGATGACCTTTGTACTCTAGAAGCCTAGTAAAGACCCTGGCAGGACATCACACAACCTCTTAATATAACTTCCCAGCTATTTGTGGAACTCTGCCTCCGTGTCACTGAGAAACAGAGTTGGAGGTGACAGTTCAGATTCTACATCCTTCTTCCGGAGGCCATTTCGATCATGCAGCCAGTTATGTCTCTTACTGTGCATTTATAGCTTAAGGAATCATTTGCAGTTGAAAATAGTCCTGGGCACAGCGAAGATGGACATAGAGTGCAGGCAAAGGTACAGTTCTGTTATTGCTTTAAGGTACTGAAATTAAATGTATGTTTACTAGGTTTCTGTTTCAGTGAAAATGATAAAAATAATAAATGTGATTATGTACAGTTCAGTAAAGATGCAATTTAGAATGTTAAAATATTTATGTGAATTCTCAAATACCATCCTAAGTAGGTGTTATGTTAAAATAGCATATTAAAACAAAACACGCATTTCCCTTCCCTATTTAATGTCAGTTATTTCATTTCGATTACTGAAAATATTTTTCAGTTATTTTTCAGTTTGCTGATTTTTCTCTGATTAGATAAACTTACCAGTTTAATGAATTTAAACTTAGAAGCTTCGATACTTAAACTTCTTTCTGCTTTGATAATTAAAATGAAAAAAATAAAAATGTGTAAAATGCAGGCATGCCATTTTCACATAGCCGTACTGTTTTCAGATGTTCATCCATGTTGCATTGTTTTGGATGAATGTATTAATATTGGAAGAAAATATGCATGTAACTATAGGAAGACTTTCTTAAGTCTTTTTCTTGGGTGTCAGGGCTCAAGTAAGCTGTTCAGCCTGGGAGTATGAGTGAGCAAACCTGAGCATCCTATTGCGCGTGCCAATGGATTAGCTTTTGTGTAAAGGAGTGGTTTTCAGACTTTTTAAGTTTGTGACTGGCAAGCAAATTCCAAAAGAGTGGATATTTAGATCCTCTTAAGTCTTCGGAAAGATTGGGTTTCTGTCCAGCATGTGTGAACTTGCTCTCTGAGCCACCTGCCATAGAGTTCATTTCTGTGTCCTCCTCAGGCCACCCAGCACAGGCTGTGAGCTGCAGACCTCCCACCGCCCAGCTTTTTAAGCAGAGTGCTGATAATCCACAACCTTTGAGAGAAACAGAGGCAAAGAGGATGTGGTTTTCTCAGCTCGGACATACAGACCAGCGTGTGGGCCACCACAGCGAGCTTTTCTTGGTGATGGAGGTGGAAACTGGATTTGGGTGACAGATGGACTCATTGCAAGGACGTTTGGTTTACTCTTAACTAGAGTTCAGTGGTTTTTTGGTGACTGGTCAGCATACGCTTCTCTGAGATGTGGAGAACCACTCACGTGCATAAGTTTAGGCATATGCCTAACCTTCTCAGGTCATTCCCAAATTGTGTTACTGGTGAAAAGTACGAAGGGCATTGAATTTGTCACGTGCAGCCTACTTTTTCAGGGCAGGAGTACAATTTAGAAGTAGAGATGAGAATACAAGTTCTATTTGCATTGCGCTACTCTGGTGACACTTGCTGAAATAGTATTAGTTAGAGTGCATGTGGTAAAGCAGCCACTTAGTTCAATGTAGGATTCTGGAAAATGCAACAATATTTCAGGCGAAAGCAGTGTATACCACTAGCTAGTAAAAAGCAAAGATGGTGATCTTTTTGTAAACTGAATTTTCCTGGATTTTAGACAGAATTTGTGTTTTTTAGGGTTATACCTGCATTACTGGTACATATTAGTTGGTACATCATTTAGTTTACATATTTCATCTGCGTCCTTGGACCTAGATACGGGTCTGTTAGTGTGTAATAAGTGTCTACTTTGGGAATATTTTTATCAATGATTAGGCAAAGAAAACTGAAATTAAAGACTTCCTCTTAGACTTCACGGTTCTTGCATTGTTTTGCTGTTGAATTAATGAATGCCCAGTGCAAAATTGCAACTGAAAACTTAGATGCCATTGAAAGGGAAACTCAAATAGGTTTTATGGATAGTTTGTTTTTCTTGCTTCCTTGTGATTACACAAACACTGTATTTTTGGGAGAGTAAGATAAAGTTCTAAGGGGAAGTCTCGAACCAGGACAGAGACTTAGTTTAGTCACCGGTCTTCATGCAAATTGACTTCTCTTGACTTTCCTCCTTCCCTGCTGTTGGAGCTAAAAATGGTTTGCAGCATTTTGGAGTCCCAGAGCTTGTGGCCTCACTTATGTGGGTATATTCTGAGAGAATTAATAGTACTGATGGAATTCAGAGTTGATAAATGCTACTATTATTTTACAATTATGTATTAAATGTTACCTGTATTACCCTCTCAGGACAACATACTGCACTTCCAGGGAAGAAACACATGACATGACATGAAGAAAATGAGAACATATTTAAATAGAATGTCTCCAGGATAGTCTAGGGAGAGATTAAACTGGAATTCAGCTGAAGTCTTGTAGGTACGTGCACTTGTGAAGAATTAACAGAACGGGAGGGCTAAAGGGATATGCTTAGCTTGCCGTTTTTCCCCCAGCTGGTAAAATTTGGTATATAATTTCTAATATAATGTTGTTTGAATATTGTGCCCTGTTTTGGTTTGCTTTTAGTTTCTTTGAGAAAATAATTCCAAGGCTTCTTTTCTTTTCCTGCTGTTGTTGGACAAAGTTTCTTTCAGCAATGTCTAACTGATTGACTTACGATAGGAAAAAGTGCTGTGAAATACAGTGTATAAATAAACAAAACCAGAAAGGCTTTTTATGTGTTTGTTCCCCACTAACTTCTTTCTGTGATGATAATCTCAGTGATTATTTATAACTATATGAAAACAGTGTCTATCTGCACGAATACCGAGAAGACACGCCTGATTTAGTTGTGCGTATGAAGAAAGGAAACTACATAAAACATTTTTCATTCCTCTTGTTAATTCTTGATTGAAATCCATTGAGCATTGTTATTCTTTTGCTGGTAATGCACAGACAAAAGAGCAGGCTGTCACCAAAGACAATTCCTTAATTCATATTTCAGAGGATAAAAACATAGAACATATTATCTTGTTTTATGGATATGTATGTGCATAGATAAATGTACATCAGTTATAATGGATAGCGATAGAGTGAAGCTCTGGATCAAATAAAGTGGAAAGAAATCCCTAGTGGCATTGCAATACACAGATTGTGGTTACAGTCAGAGAAAACCTGTTTTATCTGTGAAATTAGCACTTGCTGTTTGTAGGCATGCAAAATACGGTGTAAGTGCTGGCACCGCCTTTTGTAGGGGAGGCAAGATGTTGTGGTACTTAACATGCTTTAGAACACATAGAGCATGTGAAGGAGATAACCAGAACATAGCTGGCTTTGAGATTTTGGAGCAAAGGCAAGGCATTTTATGTGCAAAGGATAAGGCTCATATTGGATTCTCCGTACTGGCAGCATAAAACTTTCATTTCCTTATAGAAGCAGAGCAGTTTGAAGTGATAGTTTGATGGTGGAAGCTGAGCATTGGTTTTCTTTTTAATTTATTATTTATAATTTAGAAAGTTGTTGTTATTTATTTTATTTTATTTTACATTATTTTTAAAATATTATTTTAAATAATAGAGTCACACTTGCAATACAGATATACACAAATATGTATGTATCCATTGTAGAAAAAATCTATGAAGAAAAGAAAATAGATTAGATTTTGATCTGTTCAATTTGACATTGTATGTGTAAGAAGACAGTCTATTCTTGGGAGCCTAATTTGTACTGATGATCATAAAAATAATTTTGGGGAGGGAAAGAATGTATCTGAAGCAGTTTCTGGAAAATGTCATTAGCAAGACTGAATACTACTCCTCCCTTGGAAATAAAATGACAGTGAAGCACCCTGCGGAGAGTTTTGCTCTTTGTAGCCAAACTGTAACTGTGCACAGGTGACTGTCAGAGTCCAGGCGAGGAATATACTAGTCCCTCTCTGCATGGGGGCAAGCCAAGCTAGGCAGACACACAACTTTGTATGATTCTTTAATTCATATGTGCATTTTCAGTGCAGTGCTTTGAGGAGTAACAAACGTTGAGCCTATTCAGTACCTGCGGCAGCAGGTGCTTAATGAAAACTATATCATGAATTATACCTTAGAACTCAGCTTCCTGGTTTACTCCCTTTGACTTGAAGGACACAATCAGGCTAATTGTGAATGGGTTTAATACATTTTAAGCTGTATGAGAATGGGGTTTTTTTCTGGTGAATAATTATTACAGCAGCTGGTATTTGGAGTATTAACACTACTTTATGTCTTTAGAAATGCAGAACTCTGAGAAACAGAAAAATGAGAAAAATTATATTTTGTTGCTGTAGTGTTATTTAAAACTTTTTCTTCAAGATAGTAAGCCACATCAAAACTCTTTTTTAATGAGCCATACTTTGGGGAAGGTGGAAGAATGTGTGAATAATACCACAACTACAGCTAGCGGATGATATGTTAAAAAGCTGCACTTCCTTACCAAAATGGTAAGCACATCATTACTTGAAATTAGCAAGTTGTGAAGTTTTAAACACAGTAAAACACAAATCAGAGTCCATCATGGTTGTGCTTTCCTTCTTAATTAAAAGATATTTTGCCAATGACACTTACGGCTTTTTCACTATCGGATATGCTGCTGCTTGTGTCAGCAGTAGATTTTTGCACAGCCCTCACAAAGGAAGAATGAGGAAACGTATTTCTACATAACGTTCTGAAGAGGTATAAAGTGAGAGTTTGGCCACTGAAAAAGGAAGGTATCATGTCCTGAATATAACTTAATCTGTACAGAAGATGGTTAGAATTTTTCAGTGTAGATTTTGGCACCAGGTCTTCCTTAAAGCAAGGTTTGCAGAGGTTTTTTTCCTGACAAATTTACAGACCTGAGGATAACAGAAAAGACCATGATTATAATGTGTCCTACTTAACAAGAGTGGTCCTAGTTTCCTGAAGCTAAAACTACCTTCTTAACAGCTTTCTAACAGATGAAGATGGTGTGTTTTTGCTTTTGGTTCCGGGATGCTTGGAGTAATTACAAACATAGCAAACATCATTATCTCCATGATTGGATTTTGCAGCTCAGTGATGTAATGTTAAATGCACTGAACAGCTCTGGTACAACCTTTGAACAGTCCTGACGGACAGGTTGGGATTGTTCCTAGGTAACAAAGCGTAGTGGAAAAGGTAGATCATTTTTTTCCCACTAGCTAGTTTCTTGCATTCAGTGCAACAGGATTTCTTTGCTTCGCGTACTTTTGCTGGATCTTGTGGCAACCAAGAAAACAGTCAATGCTGAAAACCAGAAGGTATAAGTTACATAATTGTTGCAGAGACCATCAGAATACTGTATTCTTTCTGTAGAGCCTGACGTTGCCATCCAGTGACAGGCGCTGGACATCAGCTGAACAGTAAGTGTTATGTAGCTTTTGTAGATGAGACCTTACTCTAAAATTGCCTTCACTTAGATCCATCTTGTATGGAATCATTTGGTACTGGCTTCTGAAGAGTTGGGACATTGTCTTTGACAGCTCAGTGGGATTTTCAGGTGTCAGTACTGAATTTGCACAGTGCTTGTGTTCCTTGAGGCATGGAGAATAAAGTAATTCTGAAACAAAATTCTCTTCTCTATTTCAGATTCACTGATGACATGCAAACCGGAGCCTGCTTACCATTGTCTGCTCCAGATACAATGTCAAAGCAAACAAGGGAGACTTAGGAGTGTGACTCAAAAAACAAGTGTTTTGGTAAGTCACTCAATGTGCATTAAGAAGTTGCGAAAGTCATCTTTCACTTGAACAGATTTTCTTTCTGCTCCTTTGTAGTTAAAGTATGCTTTTAAGAAACATTGCTAAAAACACAGTAGGCTGCTCGCATTTTGGAAAGTGTCTGTTCATTCAGAAGGCTAGCAAATCAAAACCAGTACCTTCCTTCAAGGTATGCTTAGTTAGAACATCGTGCCACAGCCTAAACTTCTGGAAAACTTTGCAGTCTCTCAGCGTTGCATTCTGGTTTTGGTCAGGTATAGCACAGTGCTCTTCCTATCTAAGCAGCTTCCACATTCTTTCAGAGTTAATTATTCACGTGTTTCAGTTAGAACATCTTTCTTGATAAGCTTACATTCCCTCAGCATAAGGAATATTCTCATATTCAAACTCTATTGAATAACATCATCTGCTTACAGAGTTTCTCATTGCCTTCCAATATATGTACTGATTACAGCAGAATTTAAAGAAAACAAGTCCCAAACCACACACCTAATTCTTGTATATTCAGTATCTAAATATGCTTTACAGACTTTTAATCTCCTTCCTGAACTCTTAAAAGTTTGGTTTTTAATGTGGTAACCATATGGCTTTAATACTATTAGTTCTTAAATGTACTGATACTTTGATTCTAGCATGCGCAGTTCTCTCATACCTCAAGGACTGTTTAGCTGTGCTAATATAGCTAACGATATTGCTTGACTTTATTAAAGCCTACTAATGTGTTTAAATGGGATTGAGAGGTCACACAGTTTCCCTTCACACTAGTAGAAGTCAGTTCTGATCTGTATTTTTACATACTTACATTAATGTATATTACAGAATATCTATGCAGGTGATTAAAAGAAAAAAGCTGTGTAGCTCTTCTGTGTCACTGGAAAGTAGGGTCCAGGTATGTACGCTGCTCAGGTCAGGCTGCATATAAACACATAGGTATCACCTAAAGATAAATTGCATATACATCTACAAGACAATTTCTGAAGAGAAAATTATTTTATATTGCCATAGGCTCCTGTCCCATTTTTATTAATGTCCTGAATTTGAGAATCGTAACTGAAACAAAAGATAGTTTCTTACTATAATGCCTGGGCATGAAACAGAGCGTGCCCTTTCTGAGGCAAAATAACACTGTCTAAGAATAATTTGGATAAATTCTTCCTTATTTTTCCACTCTGTAGAACTCTTGTATCTCCCCCCGACTTTTTTTCCCCAGAGTTTCTTACAATCTGCGGTTTCAATAACGACTGCGCTTTCTTGGTGTTCTTTATCCCAGTTGGACCCGAGTAATAAGTAGAGACTAGAGACTTTCCCTTAATCGTTATATCTTACTGCTGACATGTTTGTAAGTAAGGAGCAGATTAGGTCTAGTGTTGTACCACTGTTAAGGCATGGAAATGTCTTCCTTCACTTTCCAGCTTTCTTGATGTTGTTCTAGTCACACTGTTCCCTAATCAATTCTGGTAGACATTACATGTCCTCTGGACTGGTGTGCACATGCTGTTCCCTGCCTGTACATGCTTTATCTGTTTAATTAGAGCCATGGAAGACATCTGATGCACCTCCAAAATAACACTTCTTGGCAATTCATGAGGAGGAACATACCATGATTGGGATATGATGAAAGAGCAGAGGATAGCTAAAAGGAGAGATTCTCAAAATCTTGGTATTTCTCATGGTACGCACATGAGAAAAAGACATCTGAAAAATGCATCCAAAGGCATTTATCTTCCACAAATGCAGAGCCTGGGACAGAATTGGAAACAGCTGTAACCTCTGCCTCAGTGAGGTACAATACAGCTCTATTTCTATAGGGATGCTATCCCAGCAAAATAAATTGGGCAACTTCTGGTCTAAGGTATTAGTATTTTATTATCGTGATGTTCTTCTGACACCCACACATGAGCATTTACATTACCAGTGCATCAAAAAAAGTCATAGTTGCTTAAATAAATAACACTGATATTTTGCAAATGAGCAATTAAGTTATTAAAGAAACCTCTTTTCATATAGCTGCTGGCTTTGATCCTTCTTTGCATTATTTAACACCGAAGACTCCAGAGTGAATTCCTTTTGTCAGATACGGAGTGTAGCTTTGCTCCGGTAACATCTCACGTGACCTCCTCAAGAAGGGAGAGAGCAGACTGCAGGCTGATGGCAGTAGCTTCTGCACTTCCCTATGGTGGAATTGCCTCAGTTGTCTTCACAGCCTCTCTGTTCACTTGCTCCCCACCTTCCCTGCACCATTCCTTCAGCATTGGTTTCCTCTGGTTGCTGGCACAGAAGTCTGTAGTCTCAGCACAATATGTGCCCTCTGCAGTAGCTGACTCCTGTCTCAATTGGCTTTTCCAAGGCTCTCAAAACATTTGCTGCTTTCCCCACACCTCCTCATTCCTATCTCCAAGTCAGAACACTGCCTGCACAAAATATTTGGCTTGACGTAGGTGCCATTCCATAAGCCAACGCAGACAGGAGAGTGGTAAGCCCAACCTCTGATGTAAAAACCGATCAACAAGTGGTAATGTCCCTTTATATTGCAGTTTATCAGAAGGGATTCCAGGAGGGAAAAAGTTAAAAAAGAAGTCCTGTGAAATTCAGAATTACATTCATTTTTTTAGAAAAACATGAGTTAATGTTTACTGTAAAATTCTTTTTTGACTACAGACTGAACAAGGAAGGAAACAAAACATTGGAGTTCTCTCTGTAAGGCAGCTACTTTCTCTGTGCCTTTTTCTTTCCTCTGTTTAATTCCCAATACCCTGGAGACACAGTTTCCTCCCTTAGCAGGGACTGTGACCTTAAAAATAGCCGGCTCCAAAATAAACACAGAAAAAAACCACTTCAATTGTTTCAAATACGTGGTAAATAATCAAAACTGTGTCTGTGCTAAAGCTGAAATTCGTAATCTTTTGGAGCCGCAACTGGGACTTTTGTTTCTCTCAGAGTTAGCATTCATTATTTTGTGTTCACACTGCATGCCTGCCTCTCTCTCTCCTCAGAAATTTGTTAAAACTTAGAATGCCATTTGTAAGTAATTTGTCACTATTTTTACCACTCTTGCAAAATTTTTAGAGGGGACACTTTGACTTTGGATGAGGACCGGGTGGGGCATCAAACACCTAAGGAAGTGGTGACCCCAGGATGTTTTCATGGCGTTCTCCTCATGGGCTCATTTTGGGCTGCTACACATTGCAGCTGCCTGGGGCCAGCTGGAAGAGTTGATGATTTATTGAACAGAAAGCTTTTTCTGTCAATTTTGCTTCTAGTTTTAAGACTCCATTCTCTGATTCAGCTGGATGAAGGAGGAGGCGGTCCAGCCTGGACCCTCCCCTCTGCGATGAGGCTATGCTGTAACCCCATCCATAGGCTGTCTCATTGCCACCGCTGCTACTGCTGCCTTCACGTCTGTCCGCAGCTTGACCAGAGTTCTCAGTTTCTACAAAAGCTTTTTCCAGGAAAAGGACTTACCATCAAACAGATTTAATGGGGGTGGGAACCAAGTCCCAACCTATTATATTAACAGAAGGCTTGTGTCCGTATGTCAAAGCAGTTGTTAACAGCTGTACTCAACATTTCATTGAGGAGCCCTTGGTCATATATAACCAGGAAGGACAGAAGGACAGGAGAAAGGACATTCAAGTCCATAAACTAAATCCCCTCTGACAAGCAAGTATTGCAGAGGAATATTTTCAGAGTCTGGCCAATGCCCTTGTATGGAAAAGTTAATCAGGTCTTACAAATACCTCTCACTGGGCAGATGTGTCTTCTGACCTTGCTTAGAAAGGTTTAAAACTGGTAAGAGATTCCAAGAGTAACAGTCCATTGGGTCTTCAAACACATTTCAAACCCTCCTCCTACAAACAGACACCCAGTAGTGCCTGTGCAGACTGTCACAAAATGAAGGTGTTCCCTCTTCTTTTCAATAGCTGAGTTCACGTTGCAGGCGGGAATTTTCTACCTCTTCCCACATGAATATGCCAGCTGTATCTGTGTGGTGTAGCAAATATTTAGACACTTGAGTATTTTCCTCTGAATATAGTATAAAATCCTTCATTTATTTAGAAAAAGATGTGTTACAGTGTTTTGAAGTCTCAGAATAGGACTATGAAACTTTTTTGATTAACACAGGCAGCTTGGTCTTTAGGTGTAGGGGAAAGAGGAACAGCTAGAAAATGAGCAGGGGGAAACAGCAAAAGAACATTTTGTGTACATTTCCATCTAAGATAGAGCAGAGTTTGGGCAGGTTTTTTTAATCCGTCATGTTAGCCTAATCCACAGGGAACTCATTCTGAATTTAAATATACCAAAGCATTTATGATTTACAAAGAGGGAAAAAATAAAAGCCTTAAAAAATATCTTGTGTTTGATCTATTTGTCACTACGAAAATATTGACAAAAGGCAAAAGAATGGCCTTCATTTAGCTTATTATTGTTGGCTTGCTTTAATGCTTTCTTATTAAGGGCAAACTTCCATTAAGATGTGAGATTAACTCTTTCACAGTTGCGAAGGAATAAAAGATGGAAACTTTAAATGTAAAACTCCTGTAAATAACGATTCTAAGCTAGGTAATCTGTGATTCCTACTCAGAAGTATGTCATGTGGCAGCAGAAAGCTTTTAGAAGTAAAAAATGTATATGGAATAGTTTGTGCAGGATTTATGCTTCAGAATTTCTTTAAAAAGCAGCCTCCCATGTAAGATCGGAAACATGGTGTTAATTACAGTGCTCTAAAACTATTTCAGAAAATAAATACTTTATGGGGGAAAAAGATGAGCATAAAAATCTTACAAACTGAGTGTGCATGTGTAAAATAAGGATCTGTCCTCACTGAAGTGTTAACTACAGACCCAACTCAAGTATTACTGGGACCTTAACTTCATTCACCCACAAAAACCTCTAGTTTTGTGGAGTGGTGCTTTTCACTTGAGTCAGCTAGTCCTTTGGGACCCTCTTTTGAAGAACAAGTGCTACTGATGTTTAAATTGGTAATGCAATAGAGAAGCGGTGAGAGACTTCAAACTTGAGTTAATACAGTGCATCAGCTGCTAATCCAGTCATGCTGTGCCGCTAATCAAATCATCCTGGTAGTCCAAGCGCTGTTTTTCAGTGTAGTAACTGTTACACAAGTAAGAACTAGGTTGAAGCCCATGCCAGAGCTGCATCTTAGCAGAGCATAGCCAAACCAGCTTCTGGCTGGCCGGTCTGGGTCCCAGGTGCTGTCTGGATGTGGCAGTACTAGAGATCAGCTTCTAAGGCAGATAAACAAGTCCCTTGCGAACACCATGCTGCAGTAGCTATGCTGCTGCTAATACTACCTGTGCTCGTTAGTTTGAAGCCCACTTACGTAGCTGAAAACTCATTAAGGTTGACAGGAGAATGATTACCTAGCTCCGGGTTAGTAATGTGATGCCTAATGTTGCAGAGGAGGCAAACCTGAAGTTTAAGCTGTCTGTTGTCGCTTTACAGAGAGATAGATGTTGCTGTTGCCAGCTCAGAATTCCTAAAAGAAATTGCTAATTTGAACTATTTATTCCACTAAATTCCCATTGAATTAGCATTAATAATGAAACTAACTATTGTTATCAGTGTAGTATCTGAGGAAGCCTGTTGGCCAGAATGTCGTATGAACAGGAATGTCTGTTGGGATATTTAATTTCATCTCCCTTGACAATGTGTGATTGTTCTCTTTTGTACATTTTCTGTTAACTGTTAGTGGTCTGGATAACTTTTTGGAATAGGTAGAAGTCACTCCAGGCCAGCAGGAAGCACCAGAAGTCTGACGAATGCCAACATGTAGGGAGAAATTAAAGAGTTAGCATTTCACTACAGCAAACCAAGATGTTCACATTTTCCTTCCCAGAATTTCCCACCAGGCTGTGGTTATTTGTGCTGACCAATACACCTCCATGTCTCTGTAATTAAGAGTAAACTTTAGGATTGCTCTTACGCTACAAGGGCCTGATCCTGCAAAGACAGACCTCCTTTGGGCCATCTGCATAGTCCTGTTTGAAGACTGTTTGCTCAGATGTACAGGATCTGCTCTCCCTTGGCACTTCACAAGCCTTTCATCACTATCTCACATCAGATTTTAATTGATGCCTTGGTCTCAGTAGGTATAGAGCTCTTGGCATTTAAGACTGTGTCCTCACAATACTTGCGTTGGGCATTGTGTTATGCTTATTTTATTGGAGTTTAATTAAGGGACACAGGTTTTGATCGGTTTGCCATGGGGACACAGAAGGAAATTATGCATGTAGGAGGTATCGGTAAAAAAGCTTACAATAAGCAGTAAGCTTGTGTGTGGAGTTGTGGACCAGAAATACCACTTCTATGCAAAATTAATTTGGTGTGCAGGGTTCTCCTTTTATTTCCTCAGCTTCTTTTTGTGTTGTATTATTTTGTATCTTTGGAGTTGTGGGGTAGATTTCTTTGTCTCAGGAACCTGGAGTATTTAAAGTATAGAGGGACATTGCTTTATTAAAACAATTCTTTTAGTTGTCAGGGCAACTGGTCTTACATAAATGATGACAAGAAGAGGAATGTATATAAAGAGATACATTAGGTCATAATGGCAAATCCAGTACTTTTTAAACTAAAAAGAAAGCACTCTGGGGTTTGTTCGTACTGTAGTTCATTTTATACCAGATTATTTTTACAACTTTAGTATTATCCAGGTTCACAGTCAAAACCCACAGCACTTGTAGGCTCACAACTGTATCAGTTTGACTCTCTTCTCTATATAAGCTTCTCCATTAGGACATAAATTTATCAAAAACAGACACAGAACTATATAATAAAAAGTCAGATTGGATACTTTGTGATTCTCTGCAAAATATTTTTCTGCTCTTCTTTTCCAAAACTTCACTCAGTCAGATAGGCAGAAAGTACAACATTAGGGAGAATGCTGCAGTGCCCCTGAGGTGATGTGATTAACCATTTCATACAAATGCTTAATTTTCTTACAGCTTTTCTGTGTTAATGGATAATTGGAGACTTGGGGGGTGGGGGTGGGGAGAGGATATTATTCTAGGATCAGCATATATGATTTCCAGCATTTACAAGTGGTTACGGAATAGTTCATCAAGGAAGTGGAACCCCAAAGACCAAAACTGTGCTGACAAAGTCTAGGATTTTTTCTTTCTCTAGTGATTTAACAGTAGAAGCAAAATTAAACAATACTAATATTTCTTTACTGCTCAAAAAGTTTACTACACTTAAGAAAAAAATGTGTCAAAGAAATGTGCCATAGTTAACATGCTTATTCTTTTTATCCCCATTACATGATTTTCAGTATGATCTCTAAACCTTTCTCCCAATTTTTGCCAGTTGTTTTTTAATCTTTATTCTCACCTGTCTGTAATGATCTCACTTTTCCTTTCCTATTTTACCTTTCTCTTTTTTCAGCTTCCATTTATTTACTCATCTTTCGTTTCCTGCATGCCTAAATTAATTTTCAGTTTTTCCCTTACAACTGTATGCACTGCATGTAGATTCTCCTGTTTTCAGTGCTATTAAGAAAAGCCCTTTCGAAATATAAAATATTACAAATTCCCTACAGGATGCGATTATTCCTATTCTAACATACAGCAAACCAAAGCTGGTAAGTTATACATATGGCTGTAGATCACTGGTGCCCATGTGAATGGTGTTCTTCCACACTGGTTTTCCTCTCTTGCTTGGAAGCTGCTGTTTATTGTGAACAGAAGACTGGGAATGCTCAAAGTATTCTGCATCAGCTAGCTAACAGACGCCAAACAGCACAGAGATTCACACTGTCGTGAATTAGTACAATAGTCCTCATGGAGGTGACTCCAAGCCATTTGTTTCATCAGCCTTGAGAGCTTGCAGTTGTAGAGGAGATGACTGAAAAGTGCTATTTGAAGGAAAATACTGCTTCCAACTTTAAACCCCCGTGATTGTTTTGTCTTTTGAATTCTGGTTCTCCAAATTTAAGGGCTAGAACCAACTTCTCTTTCATTCTGTCCTGATTCTTGAAAGTAAGCCTTGGTAGCTTTCGTGGTTCTAGAAAAGGGGCTGTGCTACAGCCTGTGGGGATGGCACTGCATAACTTCTAGAAATCAATGTGAGTAGCTGCAAGAACAGCAGCAGGCAGCAACGTTAACAGGGACTCTGCAGTCCACTCACAAGTACCTCACTTAGGTAAGTCAGAAGTGTAATGCAACTGTGCCTCTACCATACCTCCCTAATGTTTTTATTTAAATTGAAGTTGAGCAATAGGGTGTGTAGACTTTTGCTTTTTCAAATGTCAGCAGGTGAAACTCAGTGTATTCTTCCCAGGAGCTCATGCAAACATTTTTTTCTTAATCTTTGTCTTGCTGTGTTTAAGTTTGCAGCTGCTGGATTCTGCTTTGAGTTTCAAGTTCAAAGGCACCCAGTTACTCTTTGTGAAATATCACAGAAACCACTGAACTTCACCTGGCTTTGCAAGGAAATCTTGTCAAACCACGAGTTTCCCACTCTTCCAGTGTGATACCTTGTGTTAACTCAGAGCTTTTGTCTCCCTGCTCAGACTAGAGTTAGCTTAACTCTGAAGGATCACGACCCTTAGGGAACATCTTCATGAACTTTGGCCTGTTTTCAAGTTTGTAACAGAACTCAGAATTCTTTCCATGACTTTGGGGTTTTGTAACAAAAGCAAAGGATGACTGTAATCAATGTTGCTTTTAAATCGGTGGTTTTAGAGATGGGCCTTAACCTTTGAACACAGCATCTGTGTAGTAAGCCTGGCAGGCATCCCGATTTTGGCAGGTTTGTTCAAGTTTCGAAAGAGCTGTCCCACCTGTTGTCACAGCAGTGCGGCAGATTGCTAGCCCCACCACAAAGATACAGGACGCCGCAAAATATGTCTCGGAGAAATAACATCTCCCATAAAAGACAGAGGGCTATATTGTGTTTTAAGAGACAGCCTTCGTGCGAGCGCTGGACGGGGGTTGTTTAGCAGCTGGAGTGTTCAGACACATCTCTCTCAGGGCTTGCTGTAGCACAGTCTGGAGTGGGACCTCCACCATATGTTAACAGCATCGCACACGTGCCTGTCCCAGGCAGCTCGGGCTCCACCGAGGGTACGGGCTGTGATAACCATTCTCCTCCCGTCCTTTTCTATGTATCACAGGTCTACGTGGCCCAAACAAATCACCTTTCACTTGCTGTATCTCTTCTTTGCTTGTAAGGGAAGGGTCAGTGTGTAGCTTGGAAATTTCTCGCGTGTAAAAGCGCAGAGAGATACGGTGTTACTGGCAAATGTGTCACAGTTGTATGTGAACAAATTCTTCCCTTTTCTGAGAACATTTTACCCTGCTCTCTCTGGGGGCTCAGAATGGTTTTCTTTCAACACAGTCAGGCACACCAGCTTTCTTCCATTTACCACCAAGAGATAAAGTTTCAAAATAAGCTTCTCCAAGCTGTTTTTCCAGGTAGCGGGTTCACTCTGCCACCTGCGCTCTGGGAAGGGTTACCTAACCTTGGCTTTTGAGGGCCAGCCATTTCTTCCCATTCAGTTGCCTGTTGCATGACCTGGTTCATGGAATATCAAGTAGCAGCATTGCACTGGAGTGAGAGTCTTTGTAAGAAAAGAGGGAACAGAAATGTGTTGCTTTAACCTAATCTCTTCTAACGTCAGTGTACCTGTGTAATGCCTGTGTTATCTGTGTAATGCCCGTGTTTTCAGCATGCCTATTCCTTACTTGTTTTGTTGGTTTAAGTTCTATATTACAAGTCCCTCAAAATCAGAGCTGCATTAAAATTAATAATGATTAATTTTTTCATTATATAATTCCAGGGTGGTTTTTAAAACCTATATCCCCTTTTCAAATATAACATTAGCTCAGCCTCTTTGGTCATTTTGTATCATGTAAGCAAATGTAAGCAAAATTCCCTCAGCCATTTTTTATTTATAGGAGAGTGAGAAAAACATAGTTTTTCTGTGTTAAAAGTTGTTGTAGGTTTGGGTTTTGGGGTTTTGTTTTTGGTTTGGTTTGGTTTGGTTTTTTCCCTCAGGAAACAGTGTAAAAATGTCTGAATCTTTAAACCTGAAATTTGGCAGGTATCTAAATCTTTAATGAGTAGCATGTGCTTTGCAGTTTTTCCTAAAGATCTGCATATTTGCTTCTTAGGATAAATCAGTTGCTAATACTTCTAGGAGCAGTCTGGTTGGCACACAATTGAAAAAAAGGAACGTGCTTATTAATTCTTGGGGCTTTTTGCTTTTCTCAGCTACGGCATTACTTTGCTCTGCTTTTGCTGTCCCTAGCCTGTTTCACATGAGATAGTTCAATTTGAATGAAAAGTTGTCTGCCGAGACGGAGGTAGGCTCCCTACTTTTAAATGTCCGCTGGCTGATTTTGTTGCAAGGGCTTTAAAAGCTGTGCTGAAGACTGTAAAGTTCCTGGGGCTGTAATAGAAAACATTAGTGTCTGGACTTCCAAGGGAAGAATGTGGTTAAGATTATAGCGACTGAGTCACTGTCAATGGGTGGTCTTGAGTCCATATGGCACACAGTAGACACAGAAGAGCCTTTGCTCAGATAGGTGACGAGCTGCACTCGCCGAAGTGAAAGTGTTTGAAAAGGGCCGCCCTAGGCTATGTGTTGCCTCCACGGGGGTAAAATGGTTGCCTCTCAGGGCAGTTTTGTTTTAACTTCGCTACAAAATAAGATAAAGGGTTTGCTTAAAAGCTCAGTCGTCACAATGCTACATGCTCCTTTTGGCTCCTCGGGTTGCTTCTTTTCATTCGGCGCATTTTCATTGTTCTGTTAGGCTTTTAATGAGACAGTTACAAAATGTCTGCCTCACTCTGACCGCCATTTTGTAGCCTGATTGTTGGATAATGAAGACTGTGAGAAATAGAAAATAAACAGCGTGGCATGGAGGAGATTTCAAAAGAGGCACAAAATCTGCATGTTTTATTTAGACGCTTAATTGTTGCCGACTGGCTGCATTTAAACAAGCGACTTTACAGTGTCTGGAAGAAAACCAGCTCCCGAATTTGAGGAGCTGACCTTGGGTAGATGCCATCAACTGTTCTTTTCTATTGGCACGAACGTGCTGCTGGCAGGGTCTCCCTGTAGCTGCAGTCGCTCACCCGGCTCTGAATCAGAACCTGCTTACCCTGTACTAGGCCACCAAGTTATGCCATTTATTCTGAATATTATTTGCAGCCCCTTCAATAACTGAGATTTGATCTAGAATACATAGGGTATTTAAAAATAAGAACCTTCAAAATAGCTGTGATTAAGCTTCTCCCATAGAGCAACACATAACATTGTTCAGAAAAAAAGGGAGGGAGGCTACAAGGTTGCTGAAAGCAAATGAAAAATGCATAGCAGGAATTGAAAGGACACTATGGAGCTGGTACTGTGGTCCTATGGGCACGGTACTGATTGTCAGAGGAGTGAAGTTAGTGGCATTTACTTGGTTCTTTTATGAAAAACTCTATTTTGTGTGTATAACGTGGGCAAGGGGGGATGGGGAAGGGCGCTTTACATTCACAGTAGGGTGCAGCTTCAAAGCTGTTTAAAATTCTGCCATATCTTAATGATAATAGTTAATCCCAGTATCAGAACAGTACTTCTATTTTTAAAATGCAATCAATCAATCATTTTAATACATTGCGCCCTTAGTGCCAAACACCTCAGAAAACGGTGTGTATGGCAGTAAAAATAAAGCATCTGAAACTCCTTCTGTAGAGTCGTTCTTTCTTTCTTTCTCTCCCATAACATCTACAGTGAAATCTCAAAGCTGCAAGAAAAATCAGGAGTTGCATAACATGGAATAAATCCTCCAAATAAGACCGATTGCCAGGTAGGGATTGCTGTCATGGACTGAGCCAGGAGGGACAGAGAAATTGTCACACCTGACTAAAGTTCTCTCTAGAAATACAGCATGTGCTGTTTTTTTCTTGGGTTTTGTTGGGTTTTGGTTTTGACTTTTGAGGTGGGAGTTGCATACAGAAGCTACGCTTTCTTTTGAGAGGATTACGCTGAAAATCGCTTCTTTCTGTTTTCTGCTTGGGACAGCTTCATATGTCTTCCATGCTGTTTCAGAAAGCTGTTCATATAGATGTAATAGAGGTTGCAGGTAATTCAGCTTCAGTTTCTGCCTTTGCCGCAGTGGTTCACACAAAAGCTCAGAAGTCCCTTGTATATATGTTCACCTGCAAAATAAGGATTAATGCTTCCGTATCCTTAGTGCTTATAAATTACTTCAAAATTCCTCCAATATGCAGCAAATATACCTATCACTGTTGGTAGGGATAAAAATGTGAACTATGTGACTCAGTCATGTTAACAGTGTATTAACTGGGAGATTTTTAACATAACTTGAATATAAAAGTATCAGCACTGCATTCCAGCAAATAACCAGCTACAGTGAGAGCATACCTCTGTAAGTATTTCACTTCTATGTGAATTTTCTCAAGAGTGAGCTTTTTCTTGGCTCACTCATTTTCTGAGACTGACTCACACCTGTTGTATTGATCAAAGGCTTTGGTTTTTCTAAGGAATCAGCAAGAAGCAGTGATGTATTCAGTCGTCAAATTGGTAGGACCATCGCATTGGACCAAAAATACCCAAAATATCTCATGTGAATTATGAATTCATTTCAAACATTCTTGTTACTTCAACAGTAAATAAAGGGGGAAGTTCTGAAAGAGATTTTTGATTTCAGTTGAGCAGTAGCCTCCACAAGTAGGTATTTATGTAACAAAAAATAACTCAATACAAAGCAAGTTTAGTTGAGGTGAAATTGGAAAAGGCGCAAATGATCTGGGCTCAGATCATAGGTTACAGAAATAAGACATCTGGATTTCCAGTCATTTCTCTGAAGATGTAACTTGGAATTAATAAGGTTTGCTTTCATCCTACAGAAGAGCATTTTTTACTCAGTGTCTGAAATCTAGGTTCCTTGGGGAATTAATAAGTGGTTTTCCATTAATTCAAAATAACCACCTTGAAACTACAAGGCAGCTTATGATAGTACTTCCTAGCCTTATGCATTCATAACTGTAATAGCATATTTCTGTGATTTTTACGTATAAATACATCCTTCCCAGGGACAGCTGCCTCAGCAAGCAGAATACAAACATTCATGCCAAGACTTCTTTAGAATGTTTACGGTTTTGATAAGCTATATCTTAGGCAGTATCTCAAAGAGTTTTTTTGAAGTAGCAATAACAAGGGCTTATATTTTGTGTTTGCCTGGTCCGCTAGGTCCCTTCCATTACATGTTTCATTTTAACAGGCAGCAGGCATGTTCTGCTACTTCCTTGAGATGCATCTGCATTGCTGACATGTGGCAAACAGCCATATGGGGTTCCACACATAGTTTTTTGGAAACACCATTAGCTGGTGGAACGAACCAGAGCAGACACCTCTTTTGGCAGAACTTTATTGCCATCTATTTTTAGTTGAACTCTTGTACATCACTTTACTGTGCATGAGCCACAAGAGTGTGGCTTGTAGACAGATGCCCCAAGAAGAAAGGAGGACTTCTCTGTGTGGTAGTTACAGTGCTTAGGGATGGGTTATCTGCACGTACCTTCCGTGACCTGCCTCCATCTCATTAGTAAAATGTCACAAACTGTATTCAGAATTGACAAAGAAACTGAAAAGAAAGTGGGACTCACACTGTCATAGAATCATAGAATGGTTTAGGTTGGAAGGGACCTTAAAGATCACCTAGTTCCAACCCCACTGCCATGGGCAGGAACACCTCCCGCTAGACCAGGTTGCTCAAAGCCCCATCCAGCCTGGTCTTGAACACTTCAGTCCTTTGTGTTATTCTCGTGGCATATGGGAGCATATAATGAACTTCAGAGGACAATGCTGGCCAGAATACTGCAGTTCTAAAATAGCAGACATGATGTACTCCACCAGCAGAGCACACATACAAACAATGCATCCTACAAATGAATAGATTAATAACTCTATTTTTGGATCTCTCAGCTGAGGTCTGCAGCTTTCCAGTAATTCTAAGAAGTGCTGTTGACTGTTGTTCTGCCCAAAGCCAGAGGAAGGCTTAGAGTTCCCCTAAATGCTGGGGCAGTGGAGAGGATGAAAAACTGTAGGTTCACTGCAAAATTTTGCAGTCTCCATTTTTGTACGAAATTGCCTTTCTGAGGTTTACAGAAGCAGCTTGTTTTTAGTGATGTTGATACTCGTGCTTTTGTAACTTACTGCACGTTTGTGTGTCAGATAAATTTATAAGTATATATGTTCTTAGTTCATCATACTTAAATACCTATGGCATAAATGAAAGACTTAATAGGTCTCTTGGTAGGGTGTGTTGTTAGTGTATGTTTTGGAATTTATCCTACACTTCCATGCATTGCTTGTTTGAATGGTAGAGGACAGACTATCATGGTGGAGTATATCAAGTGTCTGGTTCTTTTTTGAGCCTTTTCTGAAAAGGAGATGTTGGATATAGGAAGGGCATAGCACTCAAAAACTTAAGTTGTATTTGAATATTCAGAGACCCATTTGTGCAAAACGTGTCATATATTTACCACACAATTGTTTTAAGCTCCAAAACTCATAAAGAACCTCCATAAAAAATTGCATTTTCTTTCATGAAGATGCTTGGGCTTGTTTTGTAATTGATTTTTTAAATTATTTTCAAGTAAGACCTTTCTCCTCTGAATGTAGATTGCAAGTTTTTGCAAGCAGTTTGCAAGTAATTAGTTGGCACAGTGTTTGGACGCTCAAAAGGACTTTACAGATCAACAGTGGCTAGGAATGTAAGCTAGTGCCAGGTGAATGGCCAGCTTTCATTCTTTTCCCATAGTTAATGTCAAAGGGTCAGAAATGATCAGATCAGCTTTTTAAACAAAATTGTAAAACTTCCAGTGCCCATGTTTCCAGAAGCAAAAAGGCTTGCTAACGTTCAGCATCAGCTACTTTGTGTCTGATTATTGCTTCTTTACATTATTTTACCAGAGCCATTCATTTAAAAGATCTCAGGGAGAACTCCTCAAACAAATGCCAGTATTTAAAGGTCATTACCATTGTTTCCCTTTGATATTAGACACCTGTTTCATGTAGCAAGAAGCTTTTTTTTCTTCTCCTTTATCAGGTTCCAGTTATGATAACACGTGTAGCTTGAGTAGGTATACTTAAGGTCTAGTCTGGTATCCAGATACAGCTATAAACCTTTAAAAATTACATTGCATGCTATACCAGTCTTCCTATCTATATTGATCATTTTTGGATAAGAGACTATTCTGAGAGCACTTGTGTTATTAGAGAAGATATAACTGAGTTATTTGTGTATTCTCATATGGCTTATTAAAGGAATCCTATGTATTATTTTCCCATCTTAGTCCAGATATTGTGAAATACTTAGTTTGCTTACTTTATCATTGATCATGCAGTGTGGATAGTTGAAGTCGTGACAATCCTATCCATCCTTTCTACTTTAATACTTGGTAGTAGGTTATGTTTACGTTAGAAAGATCATAGTTTTTCTTACATGAATTACCAAGTAGGTGAGTGTTATAATTGTTATTCAGAGCCTATTAGATGATTCATTATTGCGAGAAAGTGGTGTTCCTCTCTTAAATGAATGGGCTGTTTGTTTGGAACGCTCAATGTTACGGTTGTCTTTCCAATGATGATGATTTGGGGTTTGGTTTCTTTTTTAGCAACTAAGGATCATTCTAGCAAAAAATATTGGTAATCCACCACCAAACTTTGCAGGTTCCTGGTTTTCTACCAGCCTAACCTTTTGTATAGACAATATCCCGCTGTCTTTGGAGGAGGTAGACTAACGTGCTGCAAAAGGCAAAAGACTGAAATGTCATTAAAGAATTCAGCAAGTCTGAAAGAATTCTACGCTGAATCTTTGCATTTGCAAATTCTCATTCACATGAAAATTTTCTGTGAAGTTTGTTTACAATTGTAATTATTGTACATTCAAAATGTCTCCTACTGGATAGGCTCAGTCTGCCTTCACTGAAATAAATCAGCCACACAGTCCAACTGACAACGGTGCACTTTCAGTATCCAGCAACTAGATTAGAGTGTGTTCTGGGTGGTGGGAGGGATTATAGTATCCCAGTGCATTGATGCTAATGTTCTTGGAAGAAAATTTACTCCACTGTAGAGTTATTATGTCCTGGTTTATCATCCACATTTTATTTAAGAGTGTGTTGCTTTTTTGTTTGTTTTTGTGAAGGTGCTTTCTGTGCACTGTTGATGCAGAAAGACATGGAAATTAGGAAATTTGTATATTAACATTTCCACAGCACCATAAAAGGTTGTGGAAAATGTGCATTTGCCAACATAACTAGTGTCCAAAAATGATGCATGGACAATACATGAACAAGGAAATATTTAAATGTTAGTAGGGAAAGTTAAGAATTTAGATTTCTTAGGTATTGTGTGTTTAAATATTCGACTTTGATATTGTATGAATGTTTGGATTTTTTTGTTTAGGTTTTTTTTTTTTTTTTCCCCTCGTTGCTTGCTTATGTATTTTACAGGCTCTGATTTTCTGGCCACAACAGAGCAGACAGAATTACTTGATGTTGAGAACCTTGTTAATTTTATGGCCCATTTTCACATGGAGATCAGCTTTTATTTCCCCTCTCACTCTTTATTCTTGATTCAATTGTTAGTAAGGTTTACTGAGCAAAAACACTGGATGTATTATGGGACGAAATCTAATCAATGCAGCACCAAGGGACAGTCCTTCAGAGTCCTCCCTAGTGGCTGTGAGCCAAACTAGAGGTTACTATGAGGTTACTCTGTCTGACTTTAACCAAAATACCCATCTACTTCTGAAAAGGCTGCTGGCAGCCTTGTACATGTGTAACAGAAGCCTCATTAATATAAGCTCTCAATATATATACACCTGTTATACTAGCCCCCAGCACAGAGCCTGTGTTTCCTATTTTAAACACTTTGCATGTCTGTCTACATTCCCTTCTGTCTGCAGTTGCTCTAGTGTGGTACTGCGGAGCAGCTCATATGCAGTACCTCCAGGGAATGTTGAAGGCTAAATAAAGTTGTGGCAGATGTCAGTGGACTTTGCCAAACGCTATTTTTCAAGTTAGATAGTTTGAAAGATTCATTGACTAATCCAGACTTTGTGATACAGAAGTAACCTCATTAGTAGCCTCTTTAAGTGTGCGTTTCTTTAATGCCTGCTCCTTTTTCAGGTATTGATGCAGAGAATTGCATTGACATATGTGTGGGAAATCTTCATTGAATTGGCAAAACTCTGCTCCTCACTTTCCTCCCAAATCCCAACCGCCCTGTTCATGTATAGCGTTTAAGTCCTCTTAGAGTTGAATTCTTTGAAAGATTCAGCACTTCCTTAGGGCTGTTACCTGTTTTGGCTCTGAGTTCTAATAAATCATTTGACAGCAAAATGACTCTAACATAAACTTTTTCCCTTTTATGAAATATTTGTTCAGCACATTCCAGAATATGGGTTTACCTCAAAAGTTACATGTCTTCTTTGCTAAAGACAAAACAAGGATCAAAAGCAGTATCAGGTACAACTGCTGATTCAGGACAGTAACAAAACCTTAGCATACCCACTGAGCAGTGTACTTTCTGGCTGCCTAGCTTGGTTTCCCTGACCGATGTGTTGAGAATCACATGTGTCAGTACTTCTTCTAGGCCCTTGCCATGTTTTGCATAAAAGAGCAGTACGTTTGCTTCACGTAGCTCTCTAGGAAAGCGTATTGTTCCCCCAAGCAGGTCCAAAGATGCTGCAAAGCGGTGGTATTCCGAGGCTCTTGCCCAGGAGCCAGCAGCATGCCCTTAGCTGCACACAGGTCAGTGCCAGGGGACACCCTTCAGGGAGTTACGTGGCTCCTGTTATGTCATGCATGGGGCGAAATTTCTGTAAGCAGGCACGTCTGCTATTACATTCACAATTTTCATAATTGTTTTCACAATGCATACTTGATAACGTCTGTGGTTTTTGTTTCCAAAGCCTTTTCCATGGAAATTTTCAGTAAGGTGTGAGACTTACCACTAGATATTGATGGCTAACAGTAGCCAGCAGTTCTACTGTGGAATGTGCTGCACTGAATCAGAGAAACACTGTAGGAACTGAATTAGCTGTACTTCAGTTTCAGCACTTCTGCACCTACAGTGATCTTCTTCCTGCTCATACTGTGTTGCAGCATTTGATTGTGAATTATTATAGCCTGAGAAGTATGTGGCAATTTCAGTGTGCATGTACATTAAACAAAACCTCGAGAAACAAGTCTCCTCAGTTAAAAAATCTTAAGAACTTAAGAACTAACGGTCTGACCCAGGATCTGTCGGCCTTCTGTCGTGTTTCCAGCAGTGACTAGTAGACTGTAGTTATGGAAAAAACACAAGTGGTATGTATATGGAATAAATGGGCAGAAATGCTGTGGTTATTCAAGTTAGTTACACTGCATGTGGAAAATCACCCTGGACTACAGTTGCCATAGGCCAGAGCATTCTTACTCTAAAACCTGCAATTGGTATGATTGGATTCACAATAACATATTCTAGCATACAAGCCTGCACAGTACACCTTGTCAAACACCAGACAAGTCTGGGTTAAGTCCACGTATTCCATCCGTTTGTATATGATCAACTGTATGAGCATTCATCTTCAATAACAGTAAATACAAGATTGTTCAAATACGATCAATAACTAACTTACTCTTAATTATTTTTAGTAACCTGCTTGTTTACATAATGGTTTTGATTTGCCTTGGTTATTTCCACATTACTTTAGCATAAACCCTATTGCAGGTGTTTTGAGGACACTGACTGTAGAAGCAATTTTCTATTGTTGGTTGAAGTGGCATCATGCCACAAAAATGTGGGTTTTGCATAGAAGTGTTTTAGTAAAATTGCGGAGTCAGGCTGTGGAGCTTAGGGGCATAGGAAATAGCTGTAGTTACCACACCTAGGATGCCTTTTGGCAAATATGAAATTATTCCAAAAAAGATTCATTGCCAACACTTTCCTAAATTGAGTTTAGTGGTGCCACTTCCTGGAGATCCTACTTCAGCCTTATCCATTGCATTTTAGTAGGGTTTACCTCTGAAATGTTAGTCGTGTAACTGTGTTTGACCAGAAATGCTTTTTTATGCTTTTTGTATATTCTCTCACTTCCACCAAAAGTATCTTGAACAGGTAAAGCAGAGTTACAGTTTTCCAAGATACATTCAGGAGATACTCACTTCATTTCTTGAAAGTTGAATAAAGTTCCATAAAGTTAAAAAATAAAAGTAGCAGACCCAGCAAGCTAACACTGAGGACACTAAATTGTTCAAGGATCATTTAGAGCTCAAATTCGTTTTTGTTAAATCACATTCCTATTTCAAGATAGCAAGTATTAGTTAACCATTTTAAAGGAATAAAATTCCACTCTGGTCACGATGACAGAGGTGATACCTCTGTAATGGGCAGCATAGGCCTGTACTTCCAGTTGCAATTAGGTTGCTTTTAACAGTATGTCTCAGTGAACAAATGCTTTAGTCCATGTGAAACAGAAATAAGCGTTTGATTCTTTTACATGAGTGCTATTAGTTGGGTAAGTTCACAATTTTTTTTAGTATTCTTAGTAGTGGTTAGTTGGAGCAAGACTTTTTCTATGGGAAGACAATCCAGAAGGAAGTGACTCTTTGGAAGTTTCGTGTGATATATTACATTATTGAAACCTAGTTGCTACAAGCTATGTTAGCATTCTGAGTATGTTTCTGAAAGGAAACATTTCCCTAGAGAGAACCACTCAGAGCAAGTGCTTTTAATTCTTTGTAGGAACTTGCTGCTAGTTTCAGATCTCAGGTTTTCCAATTAAGAAAACCAAATATTTTTCAGTCCACGAATCAGGTGGCATACACAGGGATCTTTGAATATTGGAGAGGGAAAATGTTAAAACTCCTCAAGAAGGATTGGTCAGCAGTCTGACCAGTACAGGGAAAAGGAGGAGGGAAGGAGAACCTGTAAAAGTTGTGAAAATTAGCACAATAGTCTAGTTAAGGTTCACTGAAAATTACAGCTCACTGATGTTTTTTGCTGCATGGAGGAAATAATTCATGTAGAAGTGGGACAATGGAGTTCCACTTTCTGGAAGTCAGATAGGAGGTAATGTGGATTCAAACCTACTGCTTTTGGTGGCAAGTCCTCAAAAAAATACTTGCATGCTTTTGTTCAAGTGGTCAGAAAAACCCCAGCAATGGGGTTCCGGTCAGTCATGTTGTTTGGAGGGGGTTTAATCAATTAGAAGGATAACTTCTCCTTTCTTTCCTTTCCATAAAGTGAACATCTTGCATTGCTGTAAAGTGAACTGTGGCTTTTCTATTTTACTGGACATTATGTGTCAGTTATACAATGTTTGGTGTTTTGCATCGCAGTACTTGCATTATGTGTAAGAATGACGTTTAAAAAATCATGAATTAAAAGAGCAATCCTCTTGGATTGAAACCTGCCATGATAAAAGGTTAGGTTATCCCGTTGGCCTTCAAAAATAAGTACTTGGGTTAAGTTAAAACAGGTACATGAAGTTCAGTAAGAAAAAGTGCAAGGTCCTGCACATGGGTCGGGGCAATCCCAACCACAAATACAGGCTGGATGGAGAATGGATCGAGAGCAGCCCTGAGGAGAAGGTCTTGGGGGTGTTGGTGAATGAGAAGCTCAACATGAGCCGGCAGTGTGATCTCGCAGCCCGTAAGACCAACCGTGTCCTGGGCTGCATCAAAAGAAGCATGGCCAGCAGGTTGAGGGAGGTGATTCTGCCCCTCTAACTCTGCTCTTGTTAGACCCCACCTGGAGTACTGTGTCCAGCTCTGGAGTCTCCAGCATAAGAAGGTCAAGGACCTGTTGGAGCAGGTCCAGAGGAGGGCCACAAAGATGATCAGAGGGTTAGAGCACCTTTCCTATGAGGACAGGCTGAGAGAGTTGGGGTTGTTCAGCCTGGAGAAGAGAAGGCTTCAGGGAGACCTTGTAGCAGCTTTCCAGTATCAGAAGGGGGCCTACAAGGAATCTGGACAAGGGACTTTTTACCAGGGCATGTAGGGATAGAACGAGGGGTAATGGCTTCAAACTGGAAAAGGGTAGATTTAGAATAGATGTTCGGAAGAAATTTTCCACTCTGAGGGTGGTGAGGCACTGGAACAGGTTGCTCAGGGAAGTTGTGGATGCCCCATCCCTGGAAGTGTTCAAGGCCAGGTTGGATGGGGCTTTGAGCAACCAGGTCTAGTGGAAGATGTCCCTGCTCAAGGCAGGGGGGTTGGAACTAGATGCTCTTTAAGGTCCCTTCCAACCTAAACCATTCTGTGATTCTATGATTGATTTCCGCTGTCAGCCATTAATCCTTGAGGTTCTTTAGCGCCCTTTTTTGTTGTATTGGATTAGTGAGGAACCACGAGCTCTGTGACTTCGGCTAAAACTAGATGTAGACTTGCTTAACAATTGCAGTGTGTAGATACTAAGTACAAAGGACAATTGTACTCTCTGTTCTAGAGATGCATTATCGTTAGTTCTCTGGCTCTCAGGCTGCACCACTTTACCGTCTCAAATACTGTAGTTAACACTCCTATTTGTCTTCTATTTTTTGCTTTTACTCACAATGTGAAAATACAGTTCCTGCTAAAGAAGTTCATATTAGTTGCTTGGGGAATAATGTATCTGGTATTCAGTAATGTCCCAATTCAGAACAATACATAAACACATCTTTAATTTGATTCCCGTATTTAAGTAAATCCTTGAAGCCCTTGAAGCATGGGCATAGTGCCTTTCAGAAAAAGGACATGAGCTTAGCATGGTGTTTCTTGTACATTCTCATGTCTCAACAGAAATATATCTGGCAACTGCTGCTCGTCTATGATAAATCTAAGAGTGAGGGGTTTCCTATTAACTCTCTGGAGAAGAAATTAAGGCCCAGTCATGAAAATGTCGACATGACTGAGTAAAGTTCTTCATGTCTAAACATCTGCAGGATTGTAGCCTACTGTAATAATGGAATAGTCTGAAAACCATGTATATAAAATCTCAGTATGGCACTGTATCAACACATATTCTTTACACAGCTTTAAGGCAGTCAGGTTTGAAGAGTTTCTTTATCTGTAGCATTTCTATCCCGTCTTGTGTCTGGACTTTTTTTCTGCCTGTGGGTTCCCATTGGCCACATGTCTGACTGAGGCTAAAGATTATTTTTGTGTACATTTTTGTACAGTACCTGTATTCTATTTTAAGGGAAAAATATACACATGCATTTTTCTTCTTTATTAATAAACTGAGTGACAATTTAAAATAAATTCTTTCAGCTGTTCAAAATGGTACACAGATGTACTGGCACATTTCAGAGCAAGTTAAATAGAGAGTGAAGTATTGTGTCACCAAAGGAGCTGAAGAAGAGGAGCTGGTCTCTGACCATTGGAGTGAATTAAAGCAGTGCTAAGGTGGTGGCTTTGAGAAAAATAAGCCAGACTATTCTAGTGCTTAGGTGAACTATGGAAGCAGCAACAAAAGAGAGAAAAATCTTACCAAAGGGAAAATATGGGAAAAGTATAAAGGTACACTGTGAAATGAAAGAGCAATATTCAAACAGGTGGGAAAAAAATATAAAATCATTTCAGGACATAAAGCAAAAAGGGGGGGGGGGGGGGGGGGGCAT
>VYXH01000101.1:26581-71099 GCA_013397275.1 Burhinus bistriatus | reverse complement strand
CTTTAACCGCAGTGGCCAAGCTGAGTTCTGCTTGGGCTTTGGCCCTTCTATTTTTCCCCCTGCATAGCTTCACTACATCTTGGTATTCCGCGTAAGTTGCCAACCCCCTTTTCCAAAGAATGTAAACTTTCCTTTTGTTCCTGAGCTCCAGCCAAAGCTCTCTATTTAGCCAGGCTGGTCTTCTTCCCCGTCAGCTTGTTTTTCGGGACATGGGGATGGCCTTCTCCTGTGCTTTTAAGAGTTCCTGCTTAACGTATGACCAGCCTTCCTGGGCACCTTTGCCCTTCAGGACTGTCTCCCAAGGGACACTCTCAACCGTGCTCCTGAACAGGCTAAAGTCTGCCCTTTGGAAGTCCAAGGTGGCAGTTCTGCTGGATCCCCGCCTTGCTTCTCCAAGAATTGAAAACTCTACCATTTCGTGATCACATAATCATTTCATGGATTCATTTAAATCACTGTGCACTCAATGCAGGAGTTGTACCGTTTTCTCTTTTCTTTGTCATTTGTGACCATTGCAAGGAGATGTGCTAGTACCTGTTTTGCACTGCATTTAAAGAATGTATTCTTTTACGTTTGTCATCCTTTAGATTTGTAACTTGAGCACTACTAACAACTCATGTCTCTCAAATATTTTCAGTAATGTGGATGTATAATATTTATACAGTGACTGCTAAGACAAGGCTATATGCCACTTAAATTCTGCTGTTAAATGTGACTTCAGTGATGCGTAAAATTTGTATTGACCATCTGCCCAGCATTGAATTGAACCCATTAATGAATAAACCTCATAGTATCACTGTGAGATAGGGAATTATGATCTCCATTTAACAAGTGATAAAACTGAGCCCCAAAGGGCTCATGTAATCATTTCAAGTCATACAGGAAGTATATAATAGAGCCAGCGATGAAAGCCAGCTCACCTGACCTACCATCTTTGCTATGTGGACATCTTTGCATTTGATATCCTTTTCACTATGTTCTGTCATGTGTGGAATGTGTACATCAGCAGCTAGACATTGTTTATGTACAGTTTTAACCATCAAATTTGCTTACAAAGTAACTTAAAACACACAGTTAATGTGAACTGTGAATCATAAAGAACAACATGAGACACAACACAAAAAGGCCAGCATAAACAGCACCAGATGGCCTTCGTAAATTGAGCAAGTTAGCACAAAATGCCAAAAGGGAGATCTGTTATTGTGACCTCTCTTTCTATTTTTCTGCGTGATGTTGAGAGGAAGACTATGCAGGGCTTTCTGTAGTACAGAGGAGAACTGCTGGTATAGGACAATTAGTGCTTTTCCTTTTGTAATCTTGCTGAATGTCTCTTTGATTTCCTTTAGTAAATGTCAGGTCACATGTTGGCTGCTTGCATTCTAAAACAGAAATATAAATCATCTTCTCAAGTGACAGAAACTGTCATTCTTCCTTGCAAAATATTTTTCTAACTATATCTTATGTAACTGTTACAGTTGTTGACATTTTCTTTAAAAGTCCTCTTCGTTTGACACCCAAGATTCGGTATAAAGCTATAGACTGGAATAGAGAATTCTTTTGCCTTTGCTTGTATCTGTTTCCTTTACCATGAGTTGAAGAAAGGAATATTATGCATTTCTGAGTCATGCTGTAGAAAGGTATTTTATTTTTAATATGATTAGAATTTTGAAAGAAGGAGAAGGATAAACCTTAGCATAGGTGAAACCAAGAGTTAATATGCTTCAATTATAGAAAGTGGCTATTAAATTTTCATGGGATGCTAGCACTGATACTTCAGATAAAATGTTGATGTGGTGATGTGGGAAGTGTGGATAATTAATTGAATGCTAGAGAAAGCCTGTTGATTTTTATGGAAAATGCATATAAAAAATACACGATCCTCAACCAAAGACATTCATGTGGATAAAATGAGAATATAGACTTCTTATGTCTGTCTTGGGTTGCGTCTACAAGAGTGCAGCCTTATATACCTGTGTCTTGGCATAGATAAAGACTGAAAGTACTTGCCCACACCTTATGTTTTATTGTGCCTGATTCCTGCCCAGCTTAAGGGTGATACTGTAGCATCTGCTTTCCCTCTACTCTTACATGTCTGCAGAAAACTACTGATACATCTTCCTGATGGGTCTTTTAAATCAAACTTATTAAATGTAACAACTTCTTAGAAAAAATGGCTGCAGAACGTGGAGTCAATTGGTGTGAAATTCCTGCTGGCAAGGCCTTTGACCTGTGGCTTCTGCTGGACCCAGCTGAGGGATGAAAGAGAGAACTTTTGCAGGTATTTCAGGTCATTACCTGTGCCAGTCTCACCCTAATGAGCAGTGAATTACAGTGTTTCCAAATTGCTCTGGAAAAATAAGTCAAGAAACACTGTGTTCCTTCTGAGAGAATGCTACAAGGGTGATCTGGAATGCCAGGAGTTTGGTCTTGAGAGTGGATCCATTAATCCTAACGCATCCAAGTCCAAATGTTTTAGTTAAATTTTAAGCAAGCTAGAGACCTTTATGGTAGATGCAGGGTATTTTAAGTCACCTTTAGGAGTTTGAAGAGAGATTAAGATGTCCATATTGACATAGTCTTAATCTCTCAGAACCAGGATCTGAATTGTTTGATTAAGTATCATGTTGCTATCAAAGAACATTGCTGAGTTTAGGAAGTGAAGTCAGATCCTGATCTAAATATCTCTGCTTTATAATGAGATACTGCATAATAATAACCTGCACAGCAAACAGTTGAACTCAACACAGGCACATGATAGAGGGGGCACTTGTCTCGTTTTAAAAAAGGAGTGAAAAGTGCCCTCCTCATTTCCATGACTGTCCTGAAGGCAGACTCCCCACAGAGTTTAGAGCAACCTACCCTGGCACCTGTGGCATCTCCTGATCATGAGTTTGGGGTTTGTAGAATCACAGTTCACTTCTTGTCAAAGTCAGAAGTAGGAGATGGGTCCCCAGGAAACAGATTACCTGTATCAGTCTACCTACTTACATGATCTTATCACTGTTTATCAAACCTTGTTCATGGATGTTACAAATTTGTTCTCCTCAGCTCATAGAAATAGGAACGTAATATTTTACAGGTCTGGAAGTGAAGCACAGACGTGGATACTTTAAGATGTATAACCTCAACAGTTGAGGCCAGACATTTAAAAGCATTTAGCAGGGGTCAGTTCACCTTGTAATGTTTTCAGAGAGACCAACAGTCATGTTGCAGTTTGCCTTTGAAAGTCTGACTAGTTATTTTAGCGTCTAAAGAAGCCAGAAGAACTGAACTTATTTTTCTGAAAACCTGACCCAAATATTTGCCCAAGATCATGAAGGAAATACATGGTACAGTTGTGAAATTAATCCAGCTCTCTCAAATTTCTGCAGACCCAAAGGACCTTCCTCCCTCCCACCTTACTCTCTTCTCTGTTACGAAGACTTCTTTTGCTGAGTTTTTGGAAGACAATGCAGCTCTTCTGTGAGCTGTTCTCATTAAATCTTTCTTTCTCTTGCTACAAGCTTAATAAAGGGGGACTCGCAACAGTACTCTCAGAAAGTCCTGTAATGCACATTAGACAATACTGGGTCCTGAACCGTAAAGTCTCCAAAGGCTTACTGGATGATCTGCTTTTAAGACTTCAGTTGGTACCAGTTATCTCGAATTACAGACCATTGGCAGGTCTCAGAAATCTGCAAGAGCAGGTCTCCCCAGTTATTATATATCTCAGGAGATCTGCAAAGAAAAGGAGGATGATTAAAGTTTATGGCTTGAGCAAGAAGAAGTCATAGGGAACATTTCCCAGTGTTCCTTTTATGAGGTTTTTTAAAGCAAAGATATTTTTCACTGACAGGCTTTTCTAATGATTGAATACACTGTGAGTTCTGTGTTTGCAAGACAGCCTAGAGAAACACGCTTTTATTTTCTGCTGGAAGACTGCAGTCTTTAGCACTCTCAATATTAAGATCATTGGAGCCAGGGTTCCCTGCTGATGTTACTAAAACGAACTTTAATCAATTTTGAAAAAATACTTTAATAACCTGAATTATGGCCCCCAGTGCTAGATCTTGGATAGGAGAGTAAGCCTAGCAGTATTGATTTTCTCATGCTCAGCAGTTCTGATATTTTTGCCACTTGTTAGCAATGTATATTTTAATAAAACCTCAGTTTATGAAGTGCCTTTTCCCAGCAATCTTTCTGTGTTTAAGTGGAACATTTTTACATCACTCACATATATTTTTCCTCATTTTGAAGCAAATGCATTTTTTGAGGAAGATTCTGGATTCCAAAACTAATCTAAAAATGGAAGCTTTCTTGCCTCTTGTCAGTCCCACCAGATGGGGAAGATGAGCCAGAAAGTAGCATGGATAGTCAACCAATTTTATTCTTTCATTTTCACTTTTTCCCTGAGACGGCAAATGCTTCCTTTGACTCAATACAGCATTTTAAGTCCTGGCATATATGCTTAGAAGAACTTAGAGTTGGTTTTAATAGAACAGCTTGGACAGGTTTAGAGAATTCAGAGCCTTCCTGAGAGAACTGCGAATATCTGAAAGGGGCTGTCGTCATTTTTGGACAGGAAATCCGATGGGGAGTCCACAGGAGCAGTTTACTGTTCACATGTGAAGAAAGATGGGGGTGAGGGGGTGGGTAGTGGAAATGAATAATGTTGCTAATATTTCTCTAGGTTTGTGTTCTAACAATGTAATTACAGTGAAGTCCACAGGTGGCATCTTGTATGTGGCCTGCAGCCTTCTGACCTCCTTCTGAAAGGTGACCTTGTGGTTTGATGGATTGGCTCTCCATGAGTAAGTTGTTATTGAGCAGACCACTAATGCTTCTCCACAGCACTATTGCTGTACCTTTATAGGGACTGCTAAATGATGTGGTATGTACCACAGAGACCACTGTCCAGAGGAAAGTGCTGTCAAAGAGTGAGAGCGGGTTAACCACAAAATATTTACCATTTTAGTGTGCACTGAAAAAAACCATAGCTGAAAACAGGATTTTCCTTTAGTGCTCTTCGTGCATTGTGGTTTTACATTGGCTGCAGAAAAGGTTCTGTACAGTGTTGATTCTTCAAAGCAGATGGCAAACAATGATTAACCAGTTCCTTCCAAGTGCTCGCTAATGAGCAGAAACCAAGTTGAACTAGTTATTCATGTTGAATTAAGATTTAAAAAAAATCATGTAGTTATGAGCATAAATGTTCTCATCTAAATCTAAACTTTCCCAGAATAGTGCACTTGGGGCTGGATGTCTTTCCTCAGGCTTATTTTGAGTGGCAGAGGATATGAAAAAGGAAATGATAGTAGAATATGATTATAGTTCTTAATGTAATTTAAAATTATTCCATTGTAAGTGAAATACTGGTGCACAAGGGCAGGACCTCTGAACGACATGCATTTACAAGCCTGCCCTATGCAAAAATAAGTGTCTTGTATGCTGCTGCTGAGACTTACTATCTTGTCTAAAGCTTCTTTAAGATTTGAGTGGAAGCACTTCTTTAGCAGTAGTATGAAGGATTTTAGATTTATGGCGTTAAGAGCTAATGGGAAGTACATTTGCTGGACATTCACATTCCTAAGCTGTTTTACTCACGGTACTTCAAGACCAAATGAGACCTAGGATAGATAAGCTTTCAAATCAGTTAACCAAAAAAAAAAAAAAGTTTTTAATATTGATAATTTGAGAAATGGAATATATAATGGCATCAATGAGATAATAATGAAGCAGGCTGGGGGCCAACTGTGTAGGAAGTGGCTCTGTAGAACAGGATCTGGGGGTCCTGGTGCACAAGTTGACATCAGCCAGCCATGTGCCCTTCTGGCAAAGTGCCAACTGCAATTCAGGGCTGCGTTAGTAAAACTGTAGCCAGCAGCTCTAGAGGAGTGATCCTTCCTCTTTACAGCACTTAGGAGACTGCTCTTAGAGTATTGTCTCTAGTTTGGGGCACCCTAGTACAAGAAAGATACTGCCATACTGGCATGACCCCAGTGGAGGGCCACCAATCTAGCCAGGGCTGGAGCACATGGTAAGCAAGGAGAAGCTGAGAGAGCTGAGTCTGTCCAGGCTGGATAAAGAAAGACAAAGGGGAGAACTTATTGCTGTCTGCAATTGCCTGATCACAGGGTAAGGAGAAGATGGAGCCTGCCTCTTCTCAGAGGTGCACAGCAATAGAACAAGGGCCAGTGATCACAAGTTGGCACGTAAGAAATTTCAGTCAGATACAAGGAAAATCTTTTTACCAAAGAGTGGTCAAGCAGTGGGACAGGTGCCCAGAGAGGTTGTGGGCACCTTAGAGGTGTCCAGAATTCAACTGGATACGTGCCTGAGCAATCTGATCTAATTAGACCTGCTTTGAGCAGGAGGTTGGACTAGGTGCTTCCAGAGGTCCCTTCCAACCTGAATTACTCTGTGGTTCTTTGGTTCTGTCATAACAAAGACTAAAACAAGAACAATACTGCAGACTTGGAGCACTGGAAGATCAAAAGGGAACAACTTGTTGAAAATTAGAGTGGAATTAATTATGTTGTCCATTGGATCAATTCACCTTCTGGCATCAAAAGAGTCAGGGGTTTTTGTAATGAATAGTTACCTCTGCATTTCTTCTGTATGGTTCTGCCTAAAGTGAAATCACAGCTTCATTCATTGACTTCATGAGGCTCTGAATTCTGTGAACTTAAATTGAGGTCATAGGAGGGTTCTTTAAAGTCAGATAATGGTTTTAGTGCGGGGAGAACTTCAGAGAATAGTTTTCAGTTTTTCTGAAAGTATATTTCACAACCACCAGATTCCTTTAGCATATACGGATAAAGTTATGCTAGTATTGGAAGCAAAAACCCAGCATTTCTCTCTCAGCTTTGTACCTGTGTTCCTGTAAGCACAAGTATTTCATTAAATTGCTTAAAAAAGAAGGGAAAACTGGAGAGAAGAAAAGCTGCCTTCCTATAATTCCCAAGTTAGAAAGTATTTCAAAGCTTTGAAAACTGTTGGCCAGCTCTGACATTTAGAAAGCACATCTTACAAAGAAAGACTACGTCAAAAGTCAAAACCTTATCATGTGACCTTAATTACACCCTGAAAATGCTTGCTTTTTACAGCCGCAATAAAACATATAAAATGTAGTATAAACATGTAGTGCAGTTATTAGAGCATATGTTCCTTCACTGCATTTCTGAAAAGGGGGAAGGGTTTTTAACATTGCTTAGGCTGGCTTTATGAAATGGCACTTGTCAGAAGAGTGTATGTAGCCATGTTGCTGTTATGTTTATATGATAAAAAATGTCCAGGGTATGTTTCCTCCTCTTACCTAACCAGCCTATTCTACTTTATAAAGTTGCATATACTATTGATTACAATATTTTTAGTTGTGTGGATTATGTGTGTGTACAGATAATGATAAGTTCACACTGGAGTCTACCTGGCCCGTAAAAATTTTACACAACTCTGAGGAAAAGTTACTATTATTAAAGAACCATTTTGGAAACCAAAGTGCCTGTTTCAGCAGCCCAGCCTTGATCTTTTAATGCAGTCAGTGTTTGGGATGAGTGCAGATGTACATGTAATTATGAATTTAGAATGGTCCAGGAATATTTTAAGAACAAAAATACCTCCAATGTAGAGGTTAGTTTCTCATGAATAATGGTAATTTTCTACCCTAACGTTCATAAAACACCCTTCCATAAGAACAGTCTGGATCTAAGGAGTGCCTATCAGGATGTTATTGCTAATTCCAATATTTGGCATTAGTTGTGATTTTATAGTAAAATTAACAATATATTTTTATTTCTTCCCCTCGTACATTTTAGCCTTCAGAACTTGTTTTATTTGCAGCATTTACCTTGTACTCAAGAGGGATTTTTACATATTTGTAGAGAATCTGACATAATACATTAGTCCGGTAGCTGAAACATTAAATGCAAGAAATGCAAGACTTGTGATCCTGAGAACTGATAATACCACTTTTAGGATTTAGGAAGATTTTTTTTAATGGAACATTTATATGCTTGTATGTGAATCCATTACATGACATACACCACGGTTAGCAACAGCTTTTGTGTGTCATGGCTCAGGTTCCCATACACTCCTGACAGTATGTATATTCATGAGATTCATGACATTTTCCTGCATCTGCTCTTATAACAGATTTCATTTCAAAGCAGCACTTCATTGATGTAGTACACTGACGCATTTTACGTGTAATTGCTTTTCATCTGGTTGTATGATTATTTTGTGACACCTAGTGGATAAATCGATAGTAGTGCCGATTTGAATTTCCTCGGGTTTTTTTAGATTCTCGTGATAGACATTCTGGCCTGGAAACTCAATTCACATTACAAAAACATAGACTTTCTTGCTTTCTTACTTTGTCTCTCTCTCCTTTTTTTTTTTCCTCTTTAACTTTACTCATGAAATAACTTACTCATAGCCAGGTGAACAAATATCCAACACCAGCCTTGAGGAAATTCCAAGAGTCCCAAAATAATGCAAGGTAGTAAAAGTCTGAAAATTTCCTTACATTGTTTAGTCAGGATCCCTACATGTGCAGCTTGTGATCTTCACACATCAACTTTTTCTACTCTATCAACTTTTCTGTGGTGTGCTTCAAACATGCAGTTCCCTTAGGGATTGAATATACACTACATAAAGTTATAAAAGGTTACAAAGAAGTACTTATACTTATTACCCTATGAAGACTCTTAGAAATACCCGTTCCTTTGCTGTTCTTAGAGAATGAAATCTGATAAATAATTAAAATATTATTCTATACACACAAGAATGTTTTCAGAATATTTACATCAAGAAACAGAGTCTAGAAATGCCTTAAATACATGACCTACTTTCACAACTAAGATATATCTTGTGAAGTAGATCTTAATTTACATGTCATGGATTCTGTGCCTGAAGCTTATTTTAAAGTCATTTCTCCTACAGGAAAATGTTTAAACGCTGTCCAGTATGTTTGCTATAAATGCTGTGGGATAGAAAAGTAGTTTTTATATGACTTTATTTTTTATGTTGATATGGGAGGGAAATTAATTCTTTCAGTTGCACCAAGTCTGCTTGCTGTATTGCTGGGTTGATACTATCAGTGTGCATGTTTCTATCTTCAGGGAAGGTATAATACACTCCTTGCCCGACAGATTTTAAATTCTGAAGCCTTACGGCATCCCAGAGCAGGTGCAGAACAATAGCTTACATGATAGCTAAGATAAGTTTTTAGCAGTTTTTAAGGAACTTTTAAAAGGAACTGTAAGGCACATGAATTTGGAGATAAGAGCTATGTATTTTTCATATGTGGGGAATTGAAATGGAGTTGCGCAAAGGACATGAGGAAATTGATTTTAAAGACCATCTTCACGATTTTAGGTTTCAGCTTGTCAGTCTTCAGAGAAAATGCGTTGCATATTTCCACTCCCAAGAGGCTTCAAAATCAGAAAATGTAATACTAAACTGTGTCTTTAATACCAACTGATGAGGTGCTCTTTTCCTGTGCTCTTCTTACTTGCTCATCCTAACAGTTCTCTTGTGACTTTCATTTATGTAAAATTAGGGCCTGTAGCAACAGCATCATGAATAATGGACACAAAGAGTCTGACACACTGTCGAGCTCTGGTACAGGTCTGCTCACTCTCTACCACCTGAAGCCCTGCTTTCAGTCCATTAATGAACGATTAACCAGTGAAAGCTTTAGTCTCGGGTAAAAAGACGTTAGAGTCAATCTATGGAGAGCGCCGGTCACCTGAGAAAACCAAAGGTTGTGCAGAGGGAGCCAGAGCAGGCAGTATGGTGTGTCTGGCCACCCGACCTCCTTGCCTGTAATTCGTGAGGAGCACTCCTTGTGCCAGCGAGTGCTGTATCACTGTCACCGCCCCGGCCACCCCTGGCACTACAAAAGCCTTCTCCCCCTCGGCACAAATGGTCAAATCAGGCCCTCACAGTGAAAATGGCAATTTTCAGTGGTTCCCCCCCAGCTCCCTTGCTTTTTTTAAGACTTATGTCTTGTAAACCTGGTGTGGGTCTTGGCCGGGCTTCACGTTGCATGGCTAATGAGGCTGATAATCTCATTAGCTCGCGCAATGAACGTGCCTTCTTTTCGGTGTCTTTGTTGTGCTCGCAGTGAATGGAAAACAACTGATCAGAGCAGAGGCAAAGTAATCATGACAAAAGCACGTGTGTATTTTTTTAATCATAACACAACTTGAGACAGCATCAAAGGGTGATAACAAAGCTGTTACTGTGCACAGAGATCATCCGCTGGTAACCAAAGAAACGCAATAACTAGAAGGAAAAAGGGATCTCAATAATTAGCAGTGTTGTTAGCGGCAAATGCAGGGAGTTCCCTGGGAGTTAGAGGCGTGCAAGAGGCAGGGCCCATCTCAGGCTCCAGAAGGACGGCAGAGGAAGGGGACACAGGGCAGGACGTGGGCCGGGGAGGCATTGCACCTCTAGAGGCAGGCACGCCGCCCCAGCTGCAGGCTGTCCCTTGGCTAATGGAGGCCTCTCGCTATCCGCTGGTGTGCTGTGGCCTGGCAAAGCCATGTCCTAACAGGGACACGAAAACGTCCGACAGCGTCAATGGAAATGCTTGCTCTGGTAAATGGGCTTTTTGGATCGGGTCTATAGAATTATAGAATCGTTTTGGTTGGAAGAGACCTTTGAGATTATCAAGTCCAACTGTTAACATAACACGGCCAGGTCCACCACTAAGCCTTGTCCCTAAGTGCCACATCTACAAATTTTTTTAAATACCCCCAGGGATGGTGACTCAACCACCTCCCTGGGCAGTCTGTTCCAATGTTTGATAACCCTTTTAGTGAAGAAATTTTTCCTAATATCCAATCTAAACCTCCCCTGGCACAACTTGAGGCCATTTCCTCTCGTCCTATCACTTGTTACTTGGGAGAAGAGACGGACACCCACCTCTCTACAGCCTCCTCCTCTCAGGTAGTTGTAGAGAGCAATAAGGTCTCCCCTCAGTCTCCTTTTCTCCAGGCTAAACAACCCCAGTTCCCTCAGCCGCTCCTCGTAAGACTTGTTTTCTAGACCCCTCACCAGTTTTGTTGCCCTTCTCTGAACAGGCTCCAGTACCTCAATGTCCCTCCTGTGGTGAGGTGCCCAAAACCGACCACAGTACTGGAGGTGCGGCCTTACCTATAGCCTTCCCCCCCCCTCAAAATGTAACCAGAAATAAACAGCCTGCTGCAGTTTTGGTTTGCAAGGCCTGTACAAGTATTTTCCCTGTGTTAATGTATGTGAACTTCCAGGCTTCTGCTTCTTAACTGTCAGGCTGAACGAGCCCAGTGGCTGGAGCCAAAACGCAGTCCAGACCTCAGAACGTCATTCTGAAATGGAAATGAATTTTAAGCTTTTAACGATATTTTAAAACAAACTTCCTACATAGATGGGTGGTTTTATGCCAGCTTTTCATATAATGCTGTCCACAATTTCAAATGCTACGGGTCTAAAGTGATCCTGACAAATCGAGCAGTTTGTAGAGGATGGATTTTGCTTGTCTGCTGTAGTACAAAGCTTATTCTTCATTAGCACTCATGTAACTTTATCCTGTTTGTGGTGATGGCAAATGTAAGTGTACATTGATGTAAATACAGAATTTTAGGCTAAATCCATGTAACGCTGAGTTATTTAGACCCTTGATCTAATCCTGGGTCCCAGACTACTAGTTTCCTCACTCCTGCATGTCAGCTGCTTGGTCTCACTGAGGGCTAAAATTCAAAATGAAAGCCTTATGAGTCAAAGGCAGAAGACATTTTTCTACCAACTAGAATTATTGGTCCAGCTGCATTTCTGCAAAATGAATTTTAGTTTCATGTTGAGGCTCAGAACATACACTGACAGACATTCCCTCTTGGCGCCTAATTAAATTAGGACTTGCAGATACTGGGTTTTTGTGTGTCTTTTAAAAAGGAAAACAATTTCCAAGGATTTAAATCCCTTTCAGGGTGAAAATTCAGTCTTCCCAAAAAGGAGTTTGTGGGTTGAGACTGGAGATGGTGGTTTTTAAGAAGATGTCAGATTAATATTGTTTTCACAATCTTGTGACTCTGGTTGAGGTTGTTTTCCACACTTAAATAAGGAACTGGAATAAATAAAACTACCTATCGGTACTACCACATAGGTTAGGTGTGATACTATATGAATCGCACATATTTAAAAAGCCAAATCTGGTTGATTTAGAAGTTTCACGGCTTATTTAAGATTCTCTGCGTAGTAGGGTTTTTTCCCATCAAAAAATGCTTAAAAACATTACTCAAATAATTGCTTGTGGGATGGCTGAGTATTTATCTAGAGAGATTGGAAGACTGTGGTCCTGACTGTTCTCTGCATCAGCGACTGAGCCCAGTTGTGTTTTTTATTTTCACGAGGCTTGAGGAGAAGTGGGAAAGGCGCGATTTTGAAGAGTTGGGACATCTCTAAAGATAAGGGTGCTCAATTTAAATGTCTGGTTTTTTGTTCAGAGATGTTAAGCAAGTCCGGGTGATGCCAGCTGAGTTACGCCAAGTTCAACTCTTCCAAAACTAAGTGAATATCAACATCCTAAAATTAGTGAATATTTGGTGGGGAGGGGGGGGTGTCTGTCATTAATATTTCATTTTTGTGTCATCTGTATGAATACAACCTGCATTAGAGTGTGGGGATAAATTATGAATGTTTACGAAATGCTTAATGTAAGACAGGTATTATATGCCACTTCTGTCCTTGCAATCTCTGACAAGAGAAAATAAAATTGACACATTTTCTTAGCACTTTTCTTAACAAGAAACAATCCCTAATTTGTCACAGCTTCATCTCCTCTTACTGCAGACACTCATCTCCCAGTAATCCAGCCCTTGCATTTTTGCTTTTACGCATGGTAGGATACCGAGAGTACCTGTAACATTTGTTTTTCATAAGATGTACCTCACTTGCCCCCGGTGCATTTGCCATTTCCACACAGGTTTTGTCTCCCCTGGACACTGGCCTCACCCTGATTTCTGGGCATTAGGGTCTGGTAATCGTCATTTCTGCCATGGAGAGCTCAGAAATGCAGCCCAGCATGAGTCCCTGCTGCTGCTGCTGCTGCTGCTGCTGCTGCTGCTGCTCTCGCAGCCCTCCGTGTCGCGCCTGGCAGCCATCTTAGACCTGGGCAGAAAGCCCATCAGGGCGAACACAGCAAACCCGGCTGGGAAGTAAGTAGACGGAAAGATTATGCTAGGAAAACACGGAAGATAAATATTTTAAGTCCTACAAAACAAATAGTTTGTAATACACTGAACAGTTCTGCATTCCTTTTGGAGTTTATTTAAAAAAAATAAATAAATAGTATCTTCTGAAATATTTATTTGCTTGAGAATGCAAATGCAACATACAGAGCAGCCAGTGATTAGCCCTGGTTTAATTTCTCTTTTTGTGGAAGCTTTGAGAGATTCTGAGTGTTTTCATCGTTCTCTTGAATACTAGCTTTTATGGCTTTTTAGCATTCAGAGTATTATATAAGCGAAACTCAGAAATAAATGCAAGAGAAAAATAAAAATTTTGTCAGTTTGCATAAGCAGAAGACATAATCCCACATCCAAGAAAAATGAGGTGGTGTTTTGATGGAAAACTGTCTTTTTCCTAATGCATTCCCTTTTGAAGCATCTGTTCAACATTCAAGGCATTTTAACAGCAGTAAGGCTATGAAATGCCTAACATATATGTATAGAACATGTCTGTGAAGGCACAGAACACCTTTGATGTATACCCAGCCCTGGCTCCTTGTCTTTACTGCTAGTCAGATCTCTCTATACACCCGTTTGGTAGGTTAAAGCAGCTATCATTCAGCATCTCCCATTTTTTTTTATACCATTGCAAACGTTTTCTGAAACATGCAATGTGAGCGGTCATTTCTATGATGGAATTTCCTTGACTTTTGCATGGATCCACATGAGAGTAAAGAAGCTCCTGTGCAGATCTGGGCTGGTAGTCAGGCTACAGTATGTGAAATGGAATTATTTAAGCTAATGTATTTGTATGTTTTTATGTTCTGTTGCCTTTTTTTTCCCTCATACATAAAATGTTTGAGATCTTAGGAACATATATAAACTATTGCAGAGCTCAGAGACATTTAGCCACAGAGTTCTGACTCATTTCACAGCTGCTTCTTTTTCCCAAATATTTGCAAACAGTTGGATAAAGACAATGGTTTCAGTGAATATTTAAAACCATTTGTTAAGTAGAACCATGTTACAATACCTATGATGTAATAAAAAAGTAGATAAAGGTGAACAAAAATTATGTAACTGCTTTTAATAGAATTACTGCTCAATGCAAGTAGTTGTTGGCTCCTAAATTCTTTTCTGAAGTGTAAGATGTCTAAGGATCCAGAAGTGTTGACTTTAACTTCTGTGCCCCATAATTTGTGCTCATCAGGATCATCAGGACTTTCTTCAAAGCCACTGAGGCCAAGTGAAGACATACAGTTGATTTCAATAGTGTGAATTGCTCCCCTTCTTAAAAGAAGTCTCCTGATGACTTTGAGGAAAATCTTTCCACACAAAATTGTGAATAGGGTTTTTAGAAACCAGGACAGCACACCTGAACATTAAAGGACCAAGTAACCTTATTGATGAGCAAACATCACAACCAAAGTTGACCATCCAGCTGGGCGTTATCTCAAAGGTAGCGAATGATAAATTTGAGCTCCTAGTTATAGTCTGGGTATACTAATGCCTAGTTGAAGATATTACAAAGTTCATGTACGCAGGCTAATGTTTTTCTTTAGCCAGCTGAGAAAGAAAAACACTTGTACAGGGAACTGTCTAGAGCAGGAGCCTAACAGAATCGAATTTTAGAAAAACCCATGTCTGTCCACTGAACATAGGAGAAGGCTGTGGAGGCTTGGTCCTGTGAGTCCCATTGTGCCTGCCTGAAGTTGGCCTCTGAGCCATCTCTTTGTCCCAGAGCAGTGACAGTGCACCACCTCAAGCCTGCACCCAGGGCATTTACCTTCCTCCCAGGAGCCCAGTGAGGTTTCACGTTTGTAAATCATTCTGAGTTTTTGGGTGGAAGGTGCTCTGAAATTGCAAAGCGCTTGGTCTATGTTTTCCCAGAGTCTATTAATTAGTAAGGCTTTTAATTATATAATAACTCTACTTTAAAACTGTCCTGTTTCCTATTACATCATAGAAATAGCGGACTTGGCCCTATGCCTTTTTAAAAGTGACTGCTGAGGTATTTATTAACATCAGTTCCAAGACATTTTTCAGTGAGCAGTGAGAGCTGGAATACAGAAATGTCATATTTTTCCTAGTATTAAACAGTTGTTAAACTAGAAACATAACTCTTGCCAGATAGTTATTTTGTATGCATGTCTTCTTCATAGAAAGAAAACGAGCATGCCTTTTTCTTTCATTAAGTATTTTAAAGTTCATCCTTGTTTCGTGATCTAGTCAATTGAAGTAAGTTTATGAGCAGCTTGTGGGAGCAGATTAATTTTAGGTGTTGGATAAGGCACATTCTTTTCTGGTTTTGTCTGCTAATGGGTACTAGTAATACCCATAATAACAGATCTTATAGAAAATAGTATTACACAAAGTTTACGGTACTTTACAAGTAATTGTCTCAATATCTTTGTGAATTAACAAACCGCCTGTTTTTGTGGGAAAGTATACATTAAGGCAACATTATATCAGAACTGCATGTACAGGAAAGAATCTTTAACATTGTTATCATCGTAGAAAATAAAAGAATCTTTTTGAAATCACAGAATCACAGAATCACAGAGGTTGGAAGGGACCTCTGGAGATCATCTAGTCCAACCCCCCTGCCAGAGCAGGGACACCTAGAGCAGGTTGCACAGCATGGCGTCCAGGCTTGTTTTGGATGTCACCAGAGTTGGAGACTCCACCACCTTTCTGGGCAGTCTGTTCCAGTGCTCTGCCACCCTCAAAGGAAAGAAGTTCCTCCTCATGTTTAGATGGAACTTCCTACGTTCAAGTTGGTGCCCGTTACCTCTTGTCCTGTCACTGGGCACCACTGCAAAAAGACTGGTGCCATCCTCCTGGCACCCTCCCTTTCAGTATTTATAAGCATTGATGAGATCCCCTCTGAGTCTTCTCCAGACTAAAAAGACCCAAGTCCCTCAGCCTTTCCTCGTAAGAAAGATGTTCCAGTCCCCTCATCATCTTTGTAGCCCTCTGCTGTACCCTCTCCAGCAGTTCCCTGTCCTTGAACCGGGGAGCCCAGAACTGGAGGATGTGGTGGAAATGGTGAATAAAAGCTCACCATTTTTTCAACAAGGGTGAACATTTTCCAGTCTGCCACCTAGCATTGCACCCAAAAGTGAAAGTGAAGTCAAGATATATTAAAGACAGGCAGGCAATGTAAATCCCTAGAACATGCTCAGGCTTTCCAAAATGTTGCCATTGTTTGGCTCTGTATTTTCACTTCTGTCTCTTAGAGTCACTGGAATCAGCTGTAAGAGTAGGATCTTCATCCAAAATTTCCAGTGGGTGGAGGTGTTTGGGTCTGTGGGCTATTTCAGGCTTTTCACTACTGTGGACACATCTTTTAATGCTAGATGGATCCTTTGAACTGTTTTCACTGGACCATCCAGCATAAAGAGCTGCCACACTGCAAAGTTAGGTTGTTTTTATTCTTCCACTATAAAGCAAATGCTTATACAAAAGTCTCACTTTGAAGTAAATCACACCATACACAGCTTTCCTCCAATTATGTTACGCAATGCTGTTGTATTTATATAAGGATAGGGTTTATTATACACTGAAAGCACTTTCTGTGAGGTGACTGCACAGTACACAGGTACCCACCCAGCACTGCTAAAATTCACTGACTTCTGCATAGAATTTTAGCCAAAGCTCCAATACAAATTCTAGGCCCTTAGGAAAAATATTGAGATCTCTGACCACACGCATAGAAAAGCTATTTGTTTTTAAATATTTTATCTGAAAAAGAGAGCTACAGGGTAGGGGTTTTTTTCAGAGGATTATTCAGAGAGTAACTGACCTTGCCAAAAAACTGGCACTCAGAAAATGTAGACATTTAAAACACTTAAGTACATAGAGAAAACTATCATGCTTTCTACTGCAGAGCTTTCCAAACGGGTTTCTTTGATAGTGTTTAGAGAGCAGCTCCTGCTACCAGTTTTTACCATTTACATTAATGAGATGTTGAAATCTCTCATGCTACTCTTTATGTATAGTATACAGACAATATTTTAATGTATATCCTTTTTGGCCTACGAGGGCATTGGTGTTACAAGATGTGAAATCTGGGGCTGTGCAGAATTTCCTCCAATACAGTGGTCTCAGAATGGACAGAGTTGCACCATTCCTGTTTAGTGCAACAAATGTGCACCATGTAGAGCTTAAAGCAACCACCGACCTCTTTCTACACCTGGTCTCAGTCCACTACAGTGAAATGATCTTTGAAGTTGATGGTATAACATTGCCTTTTATAGATTAACACATTGATATCTAATTTGGTCAGACATCTGCATTCTTTTTCTTTCTCTGCTTTGTTTAAACATGAAGGTGAAGTAGCTGATACCTCTCTGCCTGCCCCTGCAATGCTCTTAACATTTAAGTCAATCTGAAAAAGTACCTTTTCTTTTTTTCACTGTACTTTGTCTCTTGCCTGTCTCTTCCAAATTGGGGGTTGCCATGGGCTGTGGAATAATTCTCATAGTAACAACTGAGTGAGAAAGCTGGTGCAGTGGATGGTTCTCCTTGAGAAAATGTACAGAAATGCTGTTCTCTGCTTTTGCACGTGCTCTCACTCGCCATAATTGCTTCAGTATGCAGTGAAATGAAATTGAAATGTATGTGTTTTCTCTTGCTCCTCTCTTTTTAGGTCCCCATATTGATTATGCTGAAAGCAGTGGAAGATCACTTCAGTTACCCTGAAATGTGAACCACCACCTTTGGGGTGAGATCTGCTTTATAGTGAAACATCTCCTTAGTTTCTCTGGGTACGGATGATGTATGTGTCATTTATTATTTTCTTTCATTTACTGTTAACAAAAAGTAAGTTAGCTGATTGGGTTAGGGCACTTGCTTTGAAAGTTTCCTTAGTTATTAAAGCAGTATTTATATTATAGTATAGACTGCTATTGCAGTTATTTCCATTTCTTTACATCTGCCCTGAATGAGAATTATTGTTGTCCATCAAACCAGGTGGTGGGGAATAACAATCCCCTCAAACTCTAGCATAAGTGTGAGGTTAGAGTAGATTATACTATAGTGGCTATTCTGCTAGTCATATTAAGCAAAGTCTGTGTAGTAGGGTAGGGTATGTTTAGTTTGGCCATTGATTCAGAGCTGGGTTACTGTCCGTTGACGAGTAGCATATTGTTTAAGTAGGCTATAACATTTCCTCACAGTCTTGACAAATTCTTGATTCAGTCTTACAGATTTACCTATGCAGAATTTGGGAAAGTCAGTTAAACTCAGCTCTTCCCCATTAGGATAATAGGGGAATATCTAAAAGCATGTTAAACAATCCCTGTAAATGTGCATCCACTCTCTAAGTCATAGCGATGCCTTTCTTGAAGTGACAAAACTGGTTTGATAAGATGCAGTCATGTCAGAGCTGGAAGTACAAAAGTACATTTATTAAAAATGAATGCTGTATCCTCTTTCCCCTCGTGTATCTTGTCACTGACAGGACTTCACAAGTTGCAAATCTATTAAATGTTTTAAACATGAAACGAGCTCATTAAGCAAAATGTCGATTGGTATATAGCAAACTGTTTCAGACTCAAGACTCTTAATATTTGTCTCCAGAGTTTTTTGTCTTCTAGGTTGTCACCAAGTGATCCATCTGTCTGGGAATACAGCTTGTGTTTCATCTGATCAGAGTCTGACTGTCCTTTGGGGTGAGGTAGTAGGTTGTATAGTTTTAGGGTTATGCCCTGCCTGTCAGATAACTATACAATCTACTGTCTTTCCTGAAGTGGCTGTGATATCATCACTGGATACGTCTTCAAAAGACAAAGCAAATGTTTTTCAACCATAACAGTCTCTGACTCTGTCTACATGTTGGATTTGGTTCTTGTAGCAGGGTTATGAAAGAACACAAATGTCCTTACAGTGTTTAGATTCCTGCATTTCTCATTCAGGTTCAAAAGCAATTTCCTTTTTGACATTTTCTCAGAAAAGGTGGGTTGTAATTGACAGGGCGCAGAGGTACGACCCAGTCTGCAATGGGCTTGTTCATGCTTATCTTTCTCGGACTGCCATGAGAGTGGCCATTTGGAACCAGCTGACCCATTTTTCCATGACTTTGTGGCATTTGTGTTTATATTCAGTGGAAAACGCCACTTTTGCTTTAGCAGCTATTTAAATCTACTTTGCATAGGCTGTTTGAGAAACTGTGAAGTGATCAGTTGGACAAAAAACAAAGAGGATGTCTTCCAGTTGCTCACGTTCTGCCCTGAAACCAGTAAATACTTAAGCCCTAAGTAAAGAGGCTTCTTTAATCAGTTTTTGTATGCTGATTTTACTTGCTTTTTCATTACATGACGCTAATTTGGGAGTCCTTGCCACTGCATTTCTTATGTCTCTGGAGTCATCCCACCAAATCTGACTGAATTCCAGGTAGAATCGTGAGGAAGGGCTGACAGGAGGCAATTGTGGTCTTTTTAAGGCTAAGAAATATGTGGGCTAGAAAGTGCTAAGGGAATCTTACTTGCAAATGGTGAAATGTTAGTTTTCTTCAGAAGATGTGCTTGATGCTCTAACAGGATGAGGTAGTAGGTTGTGTGGTTTCAGGGTAGTGATTTTGCCCCAATCAGGAGATAACTATACAACCTACTGCCTTCCCTGATAAGCAGCATAACAACATCGGTGTCTTAATTCACAGAAAAACAGGAGCTAAAATATACTTCCGAGACCAGCAAAGTAAGTCTAGATACAGCTGTTGTTATCCTGTCCCTAATAGCTCTAAATTTAGTGTCTCGCATTATTTTTAATAACTGCCTGCAAAATAATGATCTTCTTTAAAGTCTTTATCATGAGAAAATTAATTAAAGAACTTTTGTTTATTTCAAAGTTTGTCTGTTTTTGATCTGTTTCGTTTCTGGTTCGTTTGAGTGGAATGAAGTTATTGTGGGCAATTACACCAAAAATGCTGTGAACTTGCATTCAAGATGTTCGTATTTCCTTGACATCTTATAGTTTGAGTGCAACAAATTTTACTAACAACACACTTGTTTTATTCAACCTTACTTCCCCTTCAGGAATCTTCTAGTGTTTTACAAGTAATATCAGATTAAATCACACAACGTTCTCCAGCAGGTCAGCTTTATATTACAAATAAAATGCTGTAACAATGAAAATCAAGGGCCAGGTTTAAAAAAACAAAACCAGACATTGATTTGTACCCTCCGTTTCCCATAAGCAGGCTTATTTCATGACGTGTAAATGCCCCCAAAAGAGAATTTTCTGCTATCTAAAAGGCACAAATTGCACCTGAAAAACCATGGACAGAAAGTGTTAGGTCCATTAAAAATATTTTGAGAATACAAACTACAGAGTCTTACAGCAAAAAAACGTGGAAAAAAGGCAATATAACAACAAGGTACTGGGTTTGGTTGTGTACACAGAAATCATTCTCCCACATGCAAAATATACCAGGAAATAGGAATCATGTAAAACTTAAGGTTACGTTAAGACCAGAGGTATCAAACTGGTTATGTATAACCATTTGTATATATTTTGATTATACACCATCTCATTACTGTAGATTGGAGTGAAAACTTAAGTTAGTCGTAATCCTCTGTTCCTATCTCACATGCTACATAAAAGAAAGCCTTGCTCATGTAAAAAGCATTGCCCTCATATCTGTAGCTGGGCAAGCTGAGACATCCACAGTGAGAGCAAATGAGAAAACTGATGTTACATTCGACAGCAAAACTGGATATTTTACTGCTTGTCTGGTCCAAAAATATCACACGTATCTAGACTCAGATGGTATTTGAGGTCATTCAACACCTCAAAGCAGGACCTTTTATTAATACCTTTAATGAAAGGTTAGGAATGTTATTTGACTCGTGTTCATAGAGAGGGATAAAGGCAGTTGTAGAAGAGGAAAAATTGCTGCGTGTCTGAAAAAACGTAGGAGAATAGGCGATAGTGCGGCTGGTTTTAATCTTCTCTTTTCTTCTTGCTGTTTAAAGAGGATCTCTTAATTTAAAACTGCTGTAAGGATACTTACCATGCTGGCCATGTTCAAGAGCTGCGGGACATGCATTGCAGATTCTGAAGTCTTTCTTCTGCTGAAAATGCAGACTCACAGCTGCAGTGTAAACATCTTGGATGAGTGTGCGTAGTGATTGCATTGTGTGTAGCTTAAAACATCCTGCTTCTCTCCAGGATACAAAATTGGCTGGAAATTTCTAGCTTAGTCTTGCATTCAGTAAATACATAGCAAATGTTCTGTATGGGAGAAAGGAGTGAAAAGAGGGAAAATGCTCTCCGCATTCTACAACAGCCTGTCTCTGAAGTTGTTTTAAAATCTTTTGGCTCTGCCTGGGTCAGCATTTTGTTCTTGGTAATGAGCTGTGAGTTTTCAGATTCTAGTCATTCTGGCAATCCTATTAAAACAAAGGGCCAAAAAAATCCATCTTGTTCTCTTCGCGAGGATCTACAGTAAATGCAAAAACGTGTGCCTATATTTAGCGGTGTGCAAGCCTGCAGTTAATCAGTTCTGTCCTTAGCAGTAAGTGTTATTACAGCTAATGGGAACTCCAATAGAAACTTTAAAGCACAACTCTGTGGTACCAAATATTTTCCAGAACTGTATACTGAAAATGTTTGTATCAAAATGTAACTAGTAGCTTGGGCTGCTGGAATCATGATGAAAAACAAGCTGTTTTTTTTTAAACTCAAGTCAGCACTACTTCTTCTTGAAGTCATGTGCTATTGTGTTTCCCATGTTAGGTGCGAGGAAGAAGCATAATCATGAGTCACGTAAGTGTATATCATAACATACACTTTTATAATCTGTGTCTGCTTCAGCATGTTTGATTTTTTATTTAGTGTAACAGCAGTATTAGTCAATGAGCAGAAGCTGAATACATCTTGCTGGAACAAAGCCTGTACATTTGCTTATAACAGACCAGGTGAAAATCAGTGGATGTGGGATTTTCTGTGAGGTCGAGATTTCAATTGTTAGTTACCCTTTTGTGCCCTGGAGAAAGTACATGGTGTTTTGAGACCAGTGATCACAGGTACAACAAAGACATCAAGCAGATGCCTGTCATTAAATCCACCCTTGCTGAACTTTAGATCTGCTGTGTGGATGTGTGGAGCATTACACCTCTTCTTCCGTGATCCCATTCAAGGCTGTTATGTTTTTATTTTCGTTTTTTTAATGTGAGCAAACCTCCATATTCCCCAAAACTAGGATGGCCCAGCATGAAAATTTTGACTTCATTTGGCAAAGCACTAAAGCAAAGGTAAATGTTTTTAGACAATCTGGATAACTCTAATAACAGCTGTGCTACCAGCCCCACTTGTGAAAATCCAGCATTGCGGCTGTGTAGGTACCACAAAGTGCCAGCTGCTGGGGCTGTTCCTCCATGGCTGCTCTTGAGAGGGCAAAGACCTTGAACACAGAAGCAGTTCCTGGGTGCTCCGCTGAAAGGGCAAATTGCAAAGGGGGATATATACTGGGAGAGAATCCAAGAATGCAGTAAGACCATAGCTGGCATGGCAGTCCGTGCTGGTACAGATTCAACATGACACACCGCATTATTGCTAAGCAGGAGCAGCACTTGTGGTTGCAGAGAGAGAGCTGCTGCTCATCAGGAAAGACAAAATGCCTGCCTTCCCTTGTGCTCGGAGAGGTTCTCCACAGAGGGCCTGGTTCCAGGATTGTGCTCATACTGGGAGACAAATATTAAGTGAGAACAAAATAAAATGTTAGCAGAAGTCATCTTTGGTAAAACAACATGCACTATTCAGAGAATCAGAGCTCTGAGCATATTGCTAATTACCATGAATGTGATTGTGCACAGCAGTTACCTAGAGATGGCTTAGCTAAAACCTGTTTGGGCTTGGAGGGTTTTTTGTAACTAACACTGTGCAGTTCTCACAATATGAATGCGTACCAGTGATGGGAATAATGGGTATCAGGATTATTGATGAAATAAAGTAATTTCTGTCATGAAATACAACAGCAAATCAAAGGTGGGGAGAGAAGGAGGGTACAGATTTGGATTAAAACTGCAGAAGGGACTGGTAAAAGCAGGGTGTTTGTTACATAAACTGGAATTTGACCAGGACTCCATGGCTAACCTACATATGCTTAGGGAAGAAAAAAAAAACCAAACCAGGAATACCAACAAATGATCATCCAAGCAGGAAGATGCCGTCTCTTGCACTGAATTGACTTTTCCACCAGGCAGGCATATGGGAAGAAGCAGTCCAGCTGTGAGTCCGCCAAGTGCTTTTGCACGGCAGGAGTGCGGGAAGCAGCTCCCCGCACATGCTGCGTCGCTGCAGGTGGAGCAGAGTGACGTCAAAGCGCTGCAAGAGTCACAGACAGCAAGAAGTGTTTGTGTCTTCAAGTCTCTCTCTGCGTGAGAGGTGTTTACTCTGCTGGGCTTTTCCCTGTAGCTCTCTGCCTTGGTCTGAATTACTACATGAATTGATACACTCAATAGAAGTGAGAGAGCTGAAGCCCATCTAGGCACATACAGGGGCCAGTCAATAACATGATGTGCCAAATTATGCCCCACTTGCTGATAACGTTTGGCAAGTTTTTGAAGGAAAAAGAATGGCACCAACTTTAAAAACATTTACTAGGCAAAAATCTAAGCAATGTGCTCTTGAGATTCAGAGACTTCACAAGGATGGTAGCTCTAAGGCGGCAACAACCTATCTGGTTGCACCCGGGAAATCCCGCTGATTCGTTTTTACTGAAAAAGGCTCCTTAGCTGTGTGTAAATCAGCTCAAGGAGCATGTCTGCTCATAACCCCTCTCACAGACCCCCCAGCCCAGCCAGGCCTTTGGTACAATTGCACTGACATCAAGGTGGGCATGCTTTCTCTTGGCTGAGAGGTGTTTCTCCTAGGACCACCCAGGATATGCTGTGGGGCCTTCAAGCACAGCCTCTAGCCCCGATTTAATACAACCTCAGCTGTCTTCTATAGTTCTTGAAGCCGAAGTTGTGCACAGATTTGGACTGTAGCACAGCCCAGCTCCTTTATTACAGGCTTGTGGATAGACCTGCCTGCAGCAATGCTGACACACAGTCATGTCTGCCTGGCGTATTCTCCTTGTGCCTTGCTGGAGTTTCACCGAGGCCACATCAAGGAAGAAAATCCGGGCTCCCTTTAAAAAGCTTCCAGCACTGTGAGCTTTGCAGAACTAGGGGAGCTGCGGGCAGCTGAGCTATAGATATCTGTGTTGCTGTAATGCAGATCCAAGAAGTGGAATCAGTAGGAAAATGTAAAACTTGGCCCATTCCTAAGAGCAGCACACAATACTTCAATGACAGGAGTATTAACAGAATGTTTTAAAGTTCTGTTGGCATGGCTCTGATCCTGGTGGCTCAAGACCATCCATGAAGGTATCCAGGTACTAACTTCCATTACAAAAACTATGGGAGATGGGAGCCTTTGAAGATGTGTATGAGGATCTGGGATTCAGTGACTTGGATACCCAGATCTCGGCAAAAAAATCAGTGCCAGCACTGCTTAACAGAGCAAGACAAAGACATCAAGAAACCTAGGCCAAAATAGCCACTGATTTTCAAATGGATCTGTGTTCCTAAGTCACTTTGGCACTTCTAATTGTTTTACAATTAACAGTAATGATTACCAGTCATGCTAAGCTTTCGATGGTATAAAGGCTTTTGTCTGGTTGTGGAATACAGTTCATGCCTAGTCTCCAACAAAAATCAAAACCATATGAGTAACCAGGTTGAGACAACCAAGTTGTAACTAAGTTCCCTGATGTGGCTTATATTTGTATTCCAGCCAGGGCCTGAGGCTCTTATTTGAGATTTTCCTTGTCCAGCTTGCATATTCAAATACAAACAATAATATTTCCATCCTCGAGGAGCCCAAGTGAGATTTTATAATGCAAGACAAAGGCATTAGTGTGTTAAAAAGGTCTCTCAATCAGCTGAAAGTGTGCAGCAGTTTACATATTAGTATATGTTTTTAATTAACACTTGCAAGAGAGCGAGAAACACTTGATGCACTTAGAACTGACACAAATGAAAGTACCTTTCAGTGTTTCTCTATGTAAGCATCTAAACTGAAAATAAAATAATTCCTGATAAGGTAAATTGGAATTTACCTTTTGTGAAAAATGGCAGCTTCTTCCTTTACACAGCAAGACAGGTCTTTCAAACATCTCACTTTCCATGATGAAAACATCTCACTTTTTGTGGAACTGTTAAGAGTAAAACAGAGTGTGCAGCACTCGGGCGTCTGGGAGGTTTCAACCTAATCTCGGTCTTTACAGTCCTTCCTGAGCAGATTATTCCCATGTGGATGCATACACGCTCTTCTCTCTGAATTTAACCTGAATTTGGTACTGTCTCTCTTACATCTGTTAAAAAGCTACCCTGTGAGCTTGACAAATGGTGTTGGAGCAATGACTATTTGAAAATCAGATGGGGAATACCGTAGGTCCTATTTTTATTTAGGCTTGGCTTTCTGGCTTGTTCCAGTGACCTCCACTGAGGTTAGGCACATGATACACATGATTAGAATATGAAAACGTTTTTTTTTCCCTGAAGTTTCAACATGTCCAAAACTTTGGTTGTATTTTCTTTTTCTCTCCCTTTTTTGCTGTTTACCAGGGGTAAAATAAAATGATTGATGGCCCAGAATTTAATGATTTTCCATTTATTTCCGCATCTTACCAAAACTCGGAGTCACTTTGGAAGTTCAAATGGACAAATAAGTTTCCATTTAATGCCCCTTTGCAATTCAGCAGCTTTTCCAAAGCTTAAGAAGTTTTAACAGTAGCAAAAAGAACCCTTATAAGCAAAAAGAACCCTTATAAATACATTACATTTCAGACATTCATAGAATGATTTGGTTGGAAGAGACTTAAAAGATCGTCTAGTTCCAACCCCCCTGCCTTAGGCAAGGACACTTCCCACTAGACCAGATTGCTCAAAGCCCCATCCAACCTGGCCTTGAACACTTCCAGGCATGAGGCCTCCACAGCTTCCCTGGGCAACCTGTTCCAGTGTCTCACCACCCTCAGAGTGAAAAATTTCTTCTTGAGGTCTAATCTAAATCTCCCCTCTTCCAGCTTGAAGCCATTACCCCTTGCCCTATCACTACATGCCCTTGTAAAAAGTCCCTCTCCAGCTTTCTTGTAGGCCCCTTTCAGATACTAGAAGGCTGCTATAGGGTCACCCCAGAGCCTTCTCTTCTCATATTGTACTAGCCAACAGAAAAAAGAAAAAGTGATCGTTCCCAAATTTTATTAAAATTTAAGCATAATGAAAATTATTAAAATCTCCCTCAGAAAGTTTCCACGCTTGAATGAAGATTTTTCACACTAGAGCAAAGAAAAGGAGATTGTATTATCCAGTATATGGTAGTATATCCATAGTTCAAGCTATTTCCAAATTTCTAACGGAGGAGCTACATCTGCATTAGTTTGGGTGAGTACGTGAACACACAATCAGAAACGGTCATTGCTCACATACATAAAGCCAAAAAAGCTACAAAAGGAAACCACCCTCAGCTGATGATGGCGTGTTCTTGCTACTTGAACCATGCTCAGCATCGGCAGCTGGAAGACAAGGTGTGATTTGGCCATATGTGAGCCAAAACACGTGGTGACTTCGTTTTTTACAGATGATGCCAAGCAGAGGTAAACACCTCAGTGTATGCGACATGACTGGCATCTGGGCTTTGCTCCAACCTGCTGATACACAAATCTGCAGCTGTATGTCACATCCAGGACGTTATTTCCCCCAAAGGTAGTAAGATGCACTTTTTCCCAAAAAATATTTAAAGCTTTTTTATCACTGTCCAAGCCTGGAGAACCCTAGGAACACTTTATTTTATTTTATTTTTTTTGTGCTCTGGGTTAATTGGAGACTATGCCTTTAATCATTGGAAATGCGGAGGATATGTTACTCATTAGATACTTACAGTTTGTACCTTAATTTAGAGAGCCTGATGGCTGAGGGACGAAGAGGATGGGGAGCCCAGGAGGGGCCAGGGCATCCTGCAGGGATACCTGCTGGCAGAGGGCCACGGGGGTTTGGGCATAGCTCTCTGTTAACAGAGAAGAGGGCAAGGGCGAGCCCCTTGCCTGCAGCAGGGGAGGGAAAGGCTCTTCCCCCCTGCCCCGATAAGGAAGCACCAAGGCTTGTGGGCTTCTCACCTCAGCCTGAGGGAAGCCGGGGTTCTGTGGCCGCCATGCGGTGGGCAGGGGCCAGGCTGCTGCCGCCTTCCCAGCCTCAGCCCCTGCTTCTCCCGGCTAAAGCTTCGCCGCGCTGATTTACGACTCCCTCTGAGTGCCTGGGATGGAGTTATAGCCCCTTGTATTACACGGTGCCTTCTCTGTTATTCTTACTGCACGCCACAGATTTATGATGGCTTTTAAGCCAGGCAGCACGTAAAGAAATATGATCTTAACAAAATATAGAAGGGACCAAAGGAGGTCAGAGTGTGGGAGCTGAACACTATATGGTGATCCAGGATTTCCTTTTATTTACTGCTCACACCTTTTCAATCTCAAGTGGATTTCAGCTGTCTCAGGTGGCCCTACCCAATGGCTGGGGGGAGTCTGTAAACCACTGAACCGAGATGCTTTGCCACCAGCGGATGTCTTTTATCATGATTTAGCATACGTAGGAAATCCCAAAATACTGTGGCGAATTAAATGAATTTTAGACAGAGTGCCAGAAAGATCCATACCATCAGGGCAGGTAGGAGTCTTGATCTGAACAGGCTTTCTCTCTCCTGCCACCTCTTCCTGTGGCACCAACCTATGCTTTCCTAGGTTAATGGTGTCCTGCAGAGCTCCTCTGCTTTTGGTGCTGAAGGAGAATTATTTGTCATAGTCTTTCATAGAGAAGTGGAGCCAAAGCTATGCCTGATTTCATCAATATGAAGGTGTGATGATGAAAGTAATGGCATAAGTAATTCTACTTTATAGCATTATTTACATACATTCATCAATTATTCCAAAACTGTAGCGCGTAGGAAAAATAAAGGCACTGCCTTTACTCTGCGGATGGATTATGTGAGACCTCAGAGGACATGCGAGATGACACGAGCACAAGGCTGAGCTGCACAGAGTCACCTGCAGGACCACGGCCTGCATTAAACACTCTGTGTCAAGATGCAAAGCGGAACAGCTGGCAAGAGGGAGGAAAGCTGTAATTACAGCCAACAAATGACTCCTGAGCCAACATCTACTGCTGAGGCCCTGGTCTTGAAACAGAAGCCAGGAACAGGAGCTTTTCCTCTCCTAGGTGAGTGCCGTAATCCCCGCCAGCTACAGTATCATTCCCTTCATTAACAAGACAAGCTCTGGTGTGCTCCCTTTCACTCAGATTTATTATCATTATTTCTCTATCCGAGCAAAGAAATTTGTCTCCCTTCTGGTTACAGCCTAGGGCTACAGCAAGTCTCCCATGGCATGTGTTTTTTCGTGGGTTTGGGTTTTTTTGGTGTCTTTTTTTTTTTTGAAAGGCACCCAACAGTCCAAATAATAGTCCACCAGCTCTTCTGAGCTTTCAGAGCGACATACTCCTCCATTCCCCAGCTGCTCAATGCTGGGCACGCTGTAAACCCTTTCTAAAGCAAGGAAAGTTAGAATAGGTCATGCCTTGGATTACTCCTTGGTAATTTCACTGGCCACTAGTCCACAGCTGAAGCACTGTTTCTTTGGAAGTCTAGATTTTCACGAGGTGTAAGATAGACATCACAACTGATGGTCAACACAAAGCTGCCTCCCTGGGGTCTTCTGCAGATAAATTTGTTTACCTGAGTCCAGAGGTGACTCAAGTTTATAAAGTTAGTATTCAACATGGAATATCTTTCAAGACAAGTAAACCAGTTATCGGAAATAATTTGCATGAGGTTTGTTACACTGCTCAGTTACCCACCACTGCTGCCATTTCTTCCCCAGGTGTAGCCCCTCAAAGCCTGGGGCTTTTTCCTAGAAGGTCGCGGCTGTGGATCTCCTGAGAAACAAGGTCTCCTCCAAAATGGCATCTAAAGAAGGGTGAGTGATGTAACTTTGCCACAAAGGGTGATGCGTGCCTTACCACTAACCTTGGGATCCTCATGTTCCCCAGCTCTCTGTTTTCCTACTGATTACTAAATTTCTCATGCTTATTTCCTCACAGTGTGTGCTGTTTATGATGACATCAAAAACAATCTCTTTTTGAAACATTAACACTACAGTACGTGTTTAAGTGTAATATCTAAATAAGTCCTTGTGTATTTTGAATATGCTATATCACTAATGATATATGGCAAGACCTCATACGTACAATATGAACATGCTACCGCCTTTTTCTTTTTTCAGTGTTGTTTTGATGACTTACCTCATTAGAAGATCCTATGTATTTGCTAAGTGGTTGTCCTCAGCTTAGTCTGATTATTGATGATGTGGAGAAGGTGAGCAGGGAACAGCAGTGTCATGCCTAATACAGTAAGACACCTAGGGAATGGCAGATTCAAAATGATCAAAAAGAGGTGCTTTTACCCAAGCTGTTATGGTTAAACAGTGGAGATCTCTTCTGTTGAGTGTACCATGGCATGATGCCCTTGGCAGCTCAGAAAGCAATAAGAATGAGAGGCGTATGTGGATGACCAGAACAGACGTAGCACTCCTGTCTCAGATAAGGATGGATCCTTGGAAGGACAGAGTCTAATTTTATAAAGAGACTTTTTCACATAAGTTTAAAATTTGTCAAAAGCTTTTCTAATGATAGGAGCACTGGCTCGAGAGAGTTTCGGCAAGACGCTGCCACAGTACTAAACTTGCTTTCATTTAGTTGTTCTCTTTGGTATACTTGCTTTGCAGTAGTGACTTGGCTTGAAAAGAACATTGTGGAGATAAACATGATGAAGATAAATGTCAAAGCTGTTGTATTTGTGTGGATCCCCACTTTGGCCAAGGGTAGATTTCTGGCTGAAAGCAGACTTGAGTTGATAGCAGACTTTGCTAGGGGTGACAGTCATTTTTGCATTACGTTTCACTACCTTTATAATACAACATACTTGGCCTATGCAGGAGTCATGAAGATGTTCTTCAGATTCTGTTCCTCCTGTCAGGAGCCTCTTGCCCTTGCACTTGATTTGTGCACTCAATTATAACCATTCGAGTGGGACATATACTCAGATTTTACAATAGAATGAAAGTATAAAGTTGTAGCTTAAACTGTATTGCACTTCTCGCTGGGCTGTGTTATGCATATTTAAAGAAAGAAAGGTCAAAATACTGCACCACCATACAAAGGAGCACATGATGTCTATATCTGTAGAACAGGGATAATACCGTATGCTTATGTACCGAGATTTACTCTAAGTTTAAGGGCACAAAATCTGAAGTTTTTATTTAACAAGGCTAGGATATATTGTAACAACTGTTCGATACTGGTTAACTCTCAAAGAGTAGCTGAGGGGACTGAACCTTTTACACTTACTGTTGCATTATGCTGAACAATTTCAGGTGAACGTAGCCTCTGGTTTCCTACGCAACCAAAGACTCAAATATAGACCGTACTGCTGATAAAGTAATAAAAGGAATTACTGATCAGTTCTAAACTTTGAAAATGTTCATTCTTCTTTTGGTGGTAAATCTAGATCCAGCTTCTATATGCGGAAAAAAAAAAAAACCCAAAACAACTCCTCTATATATCTTGAGTTTTCTACTTCATAGCTACAAGCAGAAAATACCCATGAATCAAAAACGAAGGCCTGTAAATACTCTTCTGGCTCTATAGCATACTTAATCTCAACCAGGGAGTGTACTAAACCGCAATTCTGTAGCTACGATAAATAGCAGCAGACTCCAGAGCCAAGCAAAACGTTTAATTAAAAGCAAACTGATATATATCCATCTACTGATGCAATCTCTCACTCTTGCATCTGAAATATACATATGCCTCTTCCTGGAGACACTGGATGATTTAGACTTCAATTTCACTTAAGAAGCCTCTCAACTAATACTATCTAGCACACACTACATAAAGACTTTCTGTTAACTAAATGCATTGATCTCCCATTGCTTTACATGCCTAGTGTATCAGCTGTTGAGTTATTTGCCTAATTTAAGAGACTCAGCAACATTTTCCTGTGCTCTAAATAGCCAGGCATCGCTGAACTTTTAGGAGGAACTACATGTGGCAGTTAATGAGTATGACAGCACTAGTGCAGTACATTATATTTTGGCTTTGAGTAAGTTTGGCAACTTTGAGGAGATGTCTTGCTCATGCTTTAGCACCAGACAAGCTCTGCTCATGTTAGCAACGTTTGACAAGCTTTTCTATAAACATGTAATGAAATGCAGTTTCTTGTTGATTTGTGTCCTAAGTCTATTCTAGCTCTACACACTTCAGCCTGACCTCGCCCCTTCTCCCTCCGTATCCCCGTGCACTGTAGCTGTTTGCTGGACATGACACTGTAATCCCTGTAGTTGATTCACAGGGAAGTCTGGGTTAGATGATACCTCTGGAGATCATCTGTTCCAAACTGCTCTTGAAAGCAGCACCTTAGATTACGTTATCCAGAGCATTGTCAAGTAAAGTCTTGAATATTTCCATCAAGAAATGTCCCATCACTTCTCTGGGAAGCCTATTGCAATGCTCAATTGTTCTTTGGCTGAAGAATTAATTTTCTCCTATATCCAGAAATAATTTCCCCTAAAGCAACTTGTGCCCACGGCCTCTTGTCCTGCTACTGGGAATCCTTTTGAAGAGAGTATCTCCATCTTCTCTACAACTACCTTCTTTGGGTGTTAGAGACACTTCCTAGATCCATCCTGAGCCTTTTCTTCTCTAGGCTTAACAAATGAACTTCCGTTAGCCTTTCTTCATATGCCAGGTTCTCCAAACCTCTAATCATCTTGTTGGCCCTCCAATGGACCCTCTCCAGTCTTTCAGTATCTTTTGGTGTCTTTCAGTGTCTTGAGCTGAGGGGCCAAAGGTGGACATTAAATTCCAGGTGTAGCCTAACAAGTCCTGAGTAGAGTTACATGTACGTTGGCTGGTCTAATTCATATGTTCATGCAGACACTGTCAGTTTGTGTGACTTTGGACCAACAATATTTTGATACTGATTTTTCTGAACCTGGAAAAGGAGGAGGATGACAACTGTTATAGGACTTGGGTGTAATACTAGGCATAGTTGTTTTTGCTTTCTCAGAAAATAAAAATACTTTTTCCTCAGAAAATAAAAATATTTTAAAAGTATATGTGACACTAATGAGTTCTGGCATAAAATATATTAAAGCAATGTTCCAGAGGCAAAACAGCTTCTGACACAATATGAAATAAAACAGTTCTAACTAGCCCTCAAAAATTACAGGGCATCTATATTGGGGACCAAATCACAATGCCTTATATCTTTGAGCAAAAATTAATCTACTCATACCATTTTATTTATAGTGGTCTTTGTTGACTTACATCCATGTGGTGTTTTGGCTGGTATGCACTCTATTAATGCATTGTGAAATGAAAGTGAACTATGGAGTCTTTGTAGCCAAAACTTTTCTTGCATTCTTGAGGAAACACAGTTATGTGTCTGTTGCCAATGAGTACCTGGCTCGATCAATAAAGATAAATCTTGCATTCACAGATGTATTAGAAGACCTCCAGGAGATTATTGCATTAGGAATATCCTAATTAGCTATTGTTAAACCAAAAGAGACAATGACATTTTGTATTCATAGAATCATAAATAGCTTGGGTTAGAAAGGACCTTTAAAGATCATCTAGTCCAACCTCCCTGCAATGAGCAGGGACATCTTCAACTAGGTCAGGTTGCTCAGAGCTCCGTCCAACCTGATCTTGAATGTTTCCAGGGATGGTGCATCTCCCACCTCTCTGGGCAACTGTGCCAGTGTTTCACCACCCTCAGTGTAAAAAATTTCATCCTTATATCTAGTCTAAATCTTCCCTCTTTTAGTTTAAAACCATTACCCCCTGTCCTATAGCAACAGGCCCTGCTAAAAAGTTTATCCCCATCTTTCCTGTAGGCCTGCTTTAAGTACTGGAAGGCCATAATCAGGTCTCCCCGGAGCCTTCTCTTCTCCAGGCTGAACAACTGAAACTCTCTCAGCCTGTCCTCACAGGAGAGGTGCTCCAGCCCTCTGATCATCTTCGTGGCCCTCCTCTGGACTAACTCCAAAAGGTCCATGTCTTTCCTGTGCTGTACTGAGGGGAGGCTTTTAAAACAAAAACAAAAAACCCACCACAAAAAAAAAATCCCTAGAATATATCTGTTCATTAACTGAAGCTCTGTTTACTGCAGTAGTGATACACAAATCAAAGCAGCCAAAGATACAGCCTAGAGTTAAAAGATTTATCTTTACCTGTACTTTAAGTTTATTTTCATATGGAATAGTAAAAGTCCAAATTTGTGGAATAAAAGAATAACAGACTTCATCTTAAAACATCAAAAAGTCAGCTTGGAAATAACAAATTAATTTCTTTCTGAATCAAAACAGGTTCAGAACCATAGATGAACTCACTCCTGTTGCAAGATACTAACACAAAGATGAGACCTCAAAAAAAAACAAAACCAAAGCAAGACAAAAAATCCTCAATAACAGTTACTTCATCAAAACATAGGCCTTAAAGCAAATTTTGCATTTTTCATCTTACTTATTTTGCAGTTGTCCTGCCATGAGTAGGATGCCGTGAAGAGTAAAGCAGGGGGACATGAGTTCAAAGCATATCATAAGAAATCGCAATATTCAAAGCACAGTAAAACACTGTAAAATACAATATTTAATGGAATTTTTTTGAGAAAATTTTACCTGTCTCTTCTTAGATTCTTATTCTGATTGAATGAGTCAATGTACTGAAGTATTTTATTTCTTTATTTAGTTAGTTATTTTTACGTTTGCATTATCTAACATAAACTAACTACATAATAGGAGTTTCTGAAAAGCAGAATAAGGTCTGGATATGCACTAATGGTTTGGTGTTTGTAATTAATACCCTGAGATGTGTCCAACCTGATGCTAAATCAAATGTTTAGTGGGCTAAAAGTACTGCAAGCTAAGATAAGTTTGAAAGCCAATATGATGATACTTGTCCATTTTCTCCTAAAGAAGGGGGGAATCCTGATCGATAATGGAAAATTAGAAACAGGAGGAAGGGAGGGAGGACATAGGGAGTGACTCAACAGGTGACAAAAATGCAACTGAGATTGCATATGTGCAACATGATCAGGTTGGAAAAATAATTAGTTGAGCCGGGAGGATGGCAAAATGAACCTGTAGTGGAAGAAGTTGTCTTAGTCAGGAGATAGAAATCTGATGCTGGAGAGAGTCTGAAGCTGAGCCTGATCAGTCCGATTTGAGTTTTTCAGAAAGCAAATGCCTCCTGCTCAGTAGGACATCATCAAGTGAATGGAGTATACAGTAGCTTAAAATAACTCCATTTGCATTGATCGTCAAACTGAGAGTTTGTCTCAAGCAATATCTGAACTCTTGAGTATGTGAGATTCTGCAAGCCAAGTGAGAGCCAGAAGGATCTCCTGCAATTCAGTATTCAGCAGCTGTTGAAGCTTTTAAGTTCCTAATGTGCAAGAAGGAGTCATGGAAAAAAGAGTCAGGGGAAAAGAGATTTTAGAAGCACTGTTACTGACTTGCAGGTGTAAATGTCCACTGAAGACTGAAGTAAGTACGTGGGTACTGGCAGAGAGGACTTGGAGAGAAACACAGAAGCTGCTGAGAAAGATAATGCTTCAACACTGTCAGAATTGTCAGTATATGTATTAAAGATGGCAAGGATGAAAAATGAAATACTGGATTAATATAACATATCAAGTTGAAATGAACTGGATCTGAAGAGAGACTGGAGAAACATCAGACTGGGGCATCAGTGATCACAGCATGGATGTGGAAGTATTACAACTATAGGTGCATCAGAAATATAAAACGAGGGCTTCAACTTCCAAACATTGGGAATCTGGGTTAGACCTTCAGCTGATAGCCTCATCTGAGATTCTGGGAGATGCATGTGAAGCTCCCTGGCAAAAGACAGAAACTGAGACACCTAAAATATTAGGAAGTTTTATTTAAGAAAAACCCTAAAGAAGCAGTAGACATTATAAAGAAAAGCATTGAAACTTCAGTTATGGCTTACAAACCCCCAATATGAATCTGTCTTAACATCTTCCTTCCTCGCTTCATACTTACTTAACATGTTTTCCATGTACAATAGTGCCTTTATACAAAGTTTCAAATCTTTTGCAGCAAGTGTTACTGAGTTAATATAAAGCTGCTATTTGAAAGAAGAGTTACTTTCCCTTTTGGCACTTCTAAATATTTCTGTTTCAACTTTCTGCTCCTTTCCCCGCAAGATCTGAGTTGCAGAGCTGCTTCCTTCAGTCCCCGGTGGAGGCATATTTGTATTGGCTTTGATGTAAGCAGTAAGCTGCTTGGTTTAATTTTGACTTTTCAGGGGAAGAGTTTATTCACAAATGAATTACACAGCATGAAACCTTAAAAGCTGCAGTTAGGTGCTCATGGAAAAAATGCATAATGAGTTTGTTTGGGAAAAATGTGACAGAACTGATGTTCTCCTCGTCTAAAAAGACAATGCGCTTTCATGAAGAGAGAGTGGGCAAGATGGAAAAGACAGGCTTTGACACCAGCAGGGAAAGGGCTGCAGAGTGACAATGTGCCCGTTAGGTGAACTGCATGTGGGGACTGGAATGAGAAATGCTGCACAGGGAGAACAAAAATTCCTGATTTCCAAATAACACATCCGGAATGTAGTCTGCTGAGCTGGCCACTTTGCTTTTGGGATGTTTAGCAATGCTCTGCACAGTAGCAAAATACTGAATACCTTGTAAGTGTTACAGTTAATTTTGTCTCATCTTTTAACTGTCATGGTCAACTGTAGCAGCAAGGAACTTGCAAAGGGAAATTAAAAGATTGTCAAGAAATTAAAAGCTGTCAAGATTCCTTGATGTGGAGCCATGGGTCCATCCAGTATTTCAAATTTTCTTTCACTTTGGATAGAGATGCTAGTGTTTATAGACCCAAAAATAAGTGCCATAAGAGAGTGGAAGGTTATCACTATAAAAGTCTAAATTTTCTATGGACACAGCATCAGTCAAGACTGTAGAATGATGCTGCAGGTCCTGGTTTAGGAACAATAAACTAAAATAGACCTAAAACATAAAGACTTGGGATGGGGATAGGAAGGGTGGAAGGGATTGTTTCACCTTAAAATAACTAGAAAAGGCAAATACTAGCTGTAGAGAAAAAGGTCTTATTTCAGCACACAGGTAAAAACCTTCCCTGAAGTTATAATCCCTACCTCGCGATCAGTCAGATCTTCTCCATAAAGGAAAACTCACCAGCAGTTTGAGTACCGCAGGTGGATGAAAAAAGTCACCAATTTTATATTCAGTGACTATTTCAAAATCATTCTGTAAAATCGCTGTAATTAAGCTCATCAATGCTCTAAATGCCTGGGATGAGTAACAGTACTGACGCCAGATAAAATCTGGGAAGAATGGAGACAATGTGTTTCCGTGCTTGCAAAACCCAGCCGCAACCCACCAGGTGGTGGCAGGTGAAGCTTCCGTGCCCGGTCACCATGTAAACATTTTTTATTCTCTCTTATAGGGTGTAGAGCAACAGGTGATGATGTATTAGGTTTCTTTAGAGGCATTTATGAAGAGAAATTACATTGGGCCTGAATCTAACAATGAAAAATGGCATGATGTCTCCACGGGTCACAAGAAAATGTGGAAGTAAGTATACAATTTATGTGAGCAGCAATAATGTGTCAGCTTTTTCTGGGAAGGCTGCAAAGACACATAAAATACAGTAATGCAAACAAGGATGGTATAATTAATTTGCTTAATAGACACCACAAAGCAACACAAGATAAGCAAACAAAATAGCTTCATATGGTGCAAGGAGGAAAATTTGACAGCCTGTGAAGTAAGAATGAGTGTCTCAAATTGTAGCGAGGGGTTTTTGTGAAAAGCTATGCTTGGAGGAGGTTCTCAGAAGTGACTAAATCGAAGCATTAGGAAATAAGTCTGGTAAAGAAAAATAATCTTGATTTGTGATTATAGAACAGGGTTAGTAATCTATTTCAATGAGCTACAGGGGTGGAAAAAGCAATGCATGCAGCCAGGAAGCAGCCTTCAGAAGAGCATGTGGGCTGCGAGGAGGGCTGGGTTTCTGCAGGAGAAGCCATAGCCGTGATCTGACTGGGGCGTGAGGGCTGGCTGTTTTGCCAGACTGCACAAGGGAAACCTGTGGTGCTGGCACCTGGCAGAAAGGCTGCTTATCTCTTGGTCCCCTTTAAGAGTTTGAGGACTTCAGCGTGGCACAGGTACGATGCCAACCACAGGCTGAGCAAGCACACATGTATGTGCTTTACCCACCACGCAGATGTTTGGCTTTGCCAGTGACATGAGAGCTCGAAACCCTCTGGACTCCCAGCCTTCAGCTGATGCCACCACCTCTACTTACTGTGTGCTGCATCGCCTCTCTTTCTACATCCCCTAAAAAAAAGGCCTGCAGCTGCAAGGGTTTCTCAATGTTATCCTGCCAGTAACACACAAGTAACATCCTCAGCCACTATAAATCATGCTCAAACTAATATAAATATTTGTTAATCTAGGGCCCTTTTAAAGCCGTGTTACAGCTTTACCTGTAATTCTCATTAGGCAACACTGCTGCTTGTATCTGCAATAACATCTAACCCAGTCATTTTTCTGGAACATCTGTGTTCAGCTGGAGGAGGAGGGAAGGAGTTGTACAGTCTTACTGATATAACCATGCAGCTAAAATATGTTTCTACCTCTGAAAGCTAGAGAAATGACAGTCTTCTGCCAGCCCATGACCTCTGGATTGGTGGGTATAGACTTTATCATGGGGAGCAGTCAGCTACAAATTAATAGAGAAAAAATTATTTTTTGTCCTGTAAACCACATCATCCGCAGACTTACGCCATTATTTCTTTCTTCAACTACTTTTCTGGTTCAGTTCCAGTTCAACTCTGCCTCGGCATAATCCCAGCCAGGCTGAGTATGAATTTCATCTGAACCAAAATCTCAGCTGGTTCAATGCCCCTTTCTTGTTGTGATACATGTATTATCTAGGAATCAGAATGCAATTAAGTACGAATGAGTACAAAGATTATTTTCTGACTTTTTGTGACTCTCACAGTTGTAACTGTTCCAACCTCTAAGTCTTCATGGCTATTGGAGCAAGAATGAGGCATGATCAGAACATGTACTCTACGTAAGCAAGATACAACATCAGAAAGACATTAAACAACCCCTGCAAACCCCATTTACAAATATGGGAGATGTATGTTACCAATATCAGAGGCCTATATAGAGACAAAACAAGAGTAGACGCTATCAATTTTTGGGTGTTTTGAAGCCAAAACATTCCAGTCTGGACTGAAACTCTGTGACTCGAACCTCCCTCTAACTGAGGTCAGAATTCATTTTTAAATTCCAAGATGAGATGAACCCCGATTTCAACTTACAAAAAAGAAATTTAGTTTTTCAATCACCATCCTGTCATGTCAATAAAGCTGGGAACAAATTATCGATTACTAAACCACATAATGAAGTGTCTTTTTAACTGGAAGAGGCCAACTTGTGTCTGCCCAAGGATCATTATACAACTTTGCAGCACTAGACTACATATGATTTGAACACTGTATTTCTAAATGAAATAATTTTGAAGTGCTCACTTTTCATATGCATGTTTTGCTGCAAGATAAAATGAACTGTAATGCTGATTTCCTCTTAGCTGTCTCTCATTTTCCGATACACACACACACACACACATATATATTATACATAGTGGAGCATAAATTCTTGGTACATTAATGAAATGTCTAAGCTGTAACAACCAATATATGTAAATTTGACCAGCAAGTCTACAGTGGAGAATCTCTTCCCTCTAGCATTTCTTGGCCTTTAATACTACTTGCAAAGTTAGTGAATCAATTCTCACAAAATACTGTGGTAAAAAGGTAGGTATTGTTACTACTGTTATTAATATGCTTCTTCTTATACAGTGAAACAAGGCAGAAAGAGTTCAGTTCAACTGACCTGTATTATAGGTGTTACAGCATAGAGAGATCCAACCCAAAATTCTCCCTCTCTTCCCCATCCTTTGGACCTTGAAACCTTTCTGCATATAGTAATATTTAGCAAAGACTATGATTTTGTACTATCCCCTGACTTCTGGGTCGCCTATACTATTGACACAGTAAAGCATCTTGGTGGACTGAGAAACAAATAGCCAACAGTGCCACAATATTTTTGGTGTAAATCGTTACATGGAGCATCGCTGTTACTTTGGGAGGACTGCAGAGTATTTTGGACTTAGGTAAATTACAACCGTGAACTTTCTGTCTGCCAACTAAAACAGCACAAAAATATACTCCCTCCGCGCCCAGCAGTTGCAAGGCTTTCACAAGAGAAAACGCAGTGATCTTACTATAAATAGCAACTTAACTAAAATTAGATAGAACTGGCAGGCTCTCGTCTATGAATGGGAGCACTGTTAATATGCTCATCAGGTACTGGAAGGGCTCCAAATCTGACAAGGCATGCTACAGCGCAAACTTTCTGTGCCTGGAAAAATGAGCAGAAATGGCTGAATGAATAGGGCCAGGGATGTTTTCATAACTGGATAATAATGTCAGAAACTGTCTGACAATGCTGATTAAATTTAAAGGGAGTACTGCAAATAGGGATATTCCTTAGCACATTGCTTTGTTTATGCTAACAGAAATTGCCATTAAATCTAATGAATAAAGAAATGTGGGAAATCATTTAGGGGAAAATTCATACTGAGAAAAAACCAAGCTGGGCAACAGTGTAAATTTAAAGTATATAACTGCTTTTGGATTGTTTTCATTCAGAAATGATTAAGGTTTCTCTACACTCCTACATGTTGCAGTTACTGACCAGTGAATAAAAATATGAATTGATGGTACACCGGGCACTCGGTACTAATCTGCTGCCTGTTCCCCTGCTATGGAAACACCAAAAATGCTACTTGGCTTTCTCCAGTTCAAAATAAACCCTATAGCATAGAAAGTGCCATTATGATCACAAAATGGTAGAGAAATTTCAACTGCACAGATGATATACACTGACCTTCTTTCTACACGTAGCACCATTGAAATACAGTCGCTTCTGCACCTGCTATCAATCAGCCTACACTTCCATATATAGCTTTTTTTTCCCCTAAAAAAATTAAGTTACCTCATACAAAGGCACCTTGAGGGCATGCTGTATTTCCACAAGGGAAGTCAGAGCAAAGAAGCTGATGAATTGTGAATTTACACTGAACTTATTGTACAGTGTCTCTCCCGTGTTGATAAACCATTAGTTCACTTCAGTTTAATTCACTTTGAGCGTGAATTAAGTCAAAGTAATTATGGCCAGCTGACTCCTAAATGAGTGTCCATAGAGAAATTACATATGCTCGAGTTATATTCACTTTAAATTCACATCTTTTTTTGTTAATTCACTTTGACATCTTGTGTAGGACAAGCCATTGGGTATTTTGGGCTCATGCCAAAGCACCTTGAAGATAAGGAAGGAGATTTTGAACTACTCTCAACAGACAGAAGAAAAATTTGATTCTTGGAGGCTTCTAGATGAAAAATATTACAGAAATTTTTCTGTTAAATAGAAAACATGTAAATGTCTGAAACATAAAAGGATGTTTAAATATAACTATGATAATTTAATGGTTTTTTATGAAAAACATTTCAGTTAAGCGATATAGTATTTGGGCTATGCCTTCTCAAATCTGCGCTTGTCAGCCATAAAGAAAACACAATTTACCCCTATTATGTTCCAATTAATCTGTTCATTTAAATGGGCTAAATTATTTGCTATCACAGCTGTTTTTACAGAAATCATATCTTCATATAGCTTGTTTTTATTGTACAAAATGATTTGAGTCATACGTAATTTCATTTTCATTTTGGCTTCAGGAAATAAATGTAAATTATTCTAACTCCAACTCAAAAAATAATGACCCTTTGAAACTGATATTGCTCCAATCCTCCTGCAGATTTGCCACCATCACGTTAAAAAGACAGTATCAGTGGTCTGAAGAGTTCACAAAGCTGTAATGAAAAGTAGGTTTAACCTTAGCTTGCAGATAATGTTTTCGGCTTAGGAGAAGGTTTGTGTAAACCAGCGCTTTGAAATTTAATCCTACGGGGGTTAAAAACAAGACTGTTGTTTCTCATGGAGGGGATTTAATATTTGGATTAACAACTTGATTAGAAAGGTTATGACCTTTGTTTATGGAATAGCTTCTGTATTTTTAGCCCAATAGGAATGAAAGTTTTGATGTACAGAATGGTGATAGTGAACTATGTATTTTCACTGGGGAAATGATACGTGTCTGTTGAGGAGAAGGAATGAAGTCAAACGAGGATCCCAATGTGCTTGTTGAATAACCATGTGTGCATGGATGGGAAACAACCACAGCGACAAACTTCCTATATGACGATATAAAACCTGTTAGAATATTGCTGTATTTCTTTTGGAAAAACCTCTTTTTGGAAGACCACACATGCGCTTCTTAAACATAGTAATAAGCTCTGAAGATTCAAGAATAAAAGTTTCAGAAGCAAAAATATCCTGGATTCTGAACTGAGATCTCAATAGAACATATAGTTAAACAAAAATTAACAAAGCAACTAATGAAAGTTCAGGCTCCACTTCACAGTTCCAGCTTACTCTATAACCATTTTTTTTCCTCCTTTCAAACTCCCTTACTTCTACCACATCAAGTGTGCTTTACAGTTATTCGTGAGATAGCTGCCACTAGAGGTCAGATGTTTATCATTCTCTTTAGTGTCATTAATAACCATTAGTGCTGTGTAGTTTGAAAATAACATCACTGCAAACTGCCTAAAATTATTCTCTTCATTATTTATTTGTATGTAGATATAAATACAAATTAGAAATCAAAGCAAAGATGATTGTGAATTTACACCGAGCTTATGTGTTCTTTATAAATAGAAAACTTAAGATTAGTTAGAATGTCATGTAAGAAACTTGTAGTTTTTAGTGTGCTATGTACAAAGATTAAATTTTCCAACACGCAAAGAAACAGTCATTGATTTGAGTTATTGCTGTACCAAAAATAATACAGAAGCTATAGTCTGCACATCATAATGGTGATGAAAATAATTGTTAGTTGCGGGCTTTGTACTTTTTGATTTGTGTACAGCAGGTTTTTTACAGTAATTCATACCAGCCCAAAGTAGACAAATATGCTTCATTTGGTGACAGATACTCCTGTCCCTTGCATTTAAACTGGGTTGTGGTAGGTGAACAGTGAGATGATGTGGACTGAGCAACGTAGACCCCACCTTAAGCCAAAATAGACAGAGGGATATTAGATTCAAAGAAATCAAATCCTCACAAATTATGTAAAAAGTGGCAACTGAATAGTCAAAAGCAACACAGATTAGTGTTTGCCTAGTGAAGTGGTCTCTTACCGCAGCAAAAGCGAGCCACCAGCTGGGCAGGCAGCACAAGCATAGGAGCTGTTTTCAGCTACTTTGCCCCAAAATGAGGAGTACTGGAGAAGTACCATTCAGTATAGGCCTGAAAACAAAGGACATGTAGCTAAAGGAATTAGAGGAGAAGAGATATGCATGGGAAATCAGGCTTTGTTTGTATTCTGACACACATACAATGTGTGTATGTGTAGAAATAGTTCTCCTAAAGAAAGTCCTTAATTTTTCCAGCTTACTCTCAAGCACTTTATTAGCTAGACAATCTGTAATACTACCTTGTATAAAAATACGAAGAATGTAAAAAGTTTATTTGGTTTGGTCTTTCCTAATGAACACAGTGAATATTCATACAGACTGACACGAACAGAGCAATCATTCCAGATCTAAATACATAATCTTTTCACAGATCATGAATATGGATATATTTTTATACAGGATCGTAACACAATGATTTGCTAAGCAAGGCTCAGAAGTGCCTAAGAAGAATCGAGAACTTAATTTGTTAAAATATGACGTTATTTAAATCAATTAACTAAACCAACACAAGGAAGTGACATCACTGCAATTGCATCTAGCTCTGCGGAACTCCACCTATGCTGTTGCACTCCCAACACCACGTCTCCATGGGAATACTCATTAAATGATCTTATGGTGATGCCATCTATAGGCCAATGGCATGCAGTAGCCTGTGCAACAGGTATTTAGTAAGCAGCCTTACAGTCACTTGGAAACACATGCAGACTACGTCCAACTGATTAATGGTGTTTCTGAAAGGACCAAAACAGCTCAGCAAAAGGAAATAAGCTCCTCGTTTAACCTTCTCTTTCATGAAACTCATCTCATGACGTGCCCCTGTTCCACAGATCTAACCAAGAGCAGGGTTTTCTGCTTTTTATAGGCGAGATACAAAAAATCATCTTTGCCATCCTTCCTTTGTTAAATAAAACTGTTGGGTTCAATATTTTGTCAGAAACGGTTCAGAAGTAAAAAGAGAGCTCTAGGCTATCTGGATGCAGCCCTTTGGATGTGCGCGAATCAGCCCCAAGCATCGCTGCCATTCCAGCACTTCAAACTTCTGGGTTTGCTAGCTTTTTCACTGGAGACATTTTCCCCAGGAAAATCTGGAGAGAATCCAGCTTCTCTTTAAAATGTATTCCACCTGCTCTGCAGAATATCTCGTGTAAACTGCACACAGATGATCTTCAAAGTTTACTCTTTCCTTCACAACCTCTTTCAGAATGCAGTAAATTCTCTTACAAAGATTTCTGTGATGGGAACAGCAATCATGACATATGCCTTTTATTCATTGTCATCACTATGTTTTAAAAATATTTTCCAGCTGTGTTTGAAATACATAATTTAAATTTGCAATTCAAACTTGTACCTCCATGCAAAATTTCAGGGGACCTTCGGTGCAATGTTTTAGCATCCTGCCAGGTTGAGGGGTGGTATAAATTTCACCACTGAAAAACTCAAAGCACACGGATTCCAAATTTTGGAGATATTCAACTTTATTAGCAATTAGATAAACAAAATAATTGATTAAACAGCCAACTTTTAAGGGGCCTTACTCGCTTCTCAAGGCAGTTACCCTCTTCTCTTTCTCCTGATTTGTGTTCATTTTGATTAATAGAGAACCAAGCTCCAGAACAATGAAAGACATATTGAAATTACCGTGGAAAGCCATAGGCCAGAAATTAAAACAAACCTATGTCATTTGCAAGACCATAATTCCAAAAATTGCACTTTTCTTCTCCTAAATGCAGGCCACATCAGAATCTATTTGGAACCCTTTTTTTTTTTTTTTTT
>VYXH01000101.1:10289-26572 GCA_013397275.1 Burhinus bistriatus | reverse complement strand
TTTTTTGTCCCTTTTTTTTTTTTTTTTTTTTTTTTTTTTTCTTAAAACCTTCATCACAGCACCTGACAAACTTCAGGGCTGCTCTAGAGCTCAGGGGAGCTCTGCAATGCATCGTTCAGGTTACCAGTAGCTAAAAGTAAACTTATAATCCCACTGTTAGCTGTTGTGACACAAGGGAATATACAGAAGCAGAAGTCCATTTCCCTTGATGGCTCAAGTCTCTTCCAAGTTGCCTGATTATATTTTAAAACTTGCTTTACACTCGGTGAAAGGATTCATGTAACTTCACTAGTGTTTTGCAGTGAGGAAAAAAGAGTTCTAAGAGCATGGCTCTGCAAAAAGATAACGTCCACTGTGATTATTTGATTCAATACTGCATCTATACAAAAGTTGGGCTTGTCTTTTTGAACTTTACATGGAACTGCACTCTTAAAAGAAATAACGCAGTGAATATTCAGAGCACCTTGATATTCACCAAATCTCTGCAATCAGTGAGCTTTAGAGACAGCTGTAAAATCAACCGTATTCATAGGTGAATTGTGAATTTTATTAGAGATTTTAAGCCTTTTTCATTTAAAAAAAACAACCAACCAACCAAAACAAAATACCTGGAAATGGTAATTTTCTGGAGTTACAGTCTCACAGAAAGGAATGTAAGAGTGATTTTTAAATTGCAGAAACTGAATCAAGACATCAAATTCACGTGACTCCAACTTCAGGGTCTAAACATGGGGACACTGTATCATGAGTCACAACAACGCCATGCAGCGCTGCAGGCTTGGGGAAGAGTGGCTGGAAAGCTGCCTGGGAGAAAAGGACCTGGGAGTGTTGGTCAACAGCCAGCTGAATATGAGCCAGCAGTGTGCCCAGGTGGGCAAGAAGGCCAACAGCATCCTGGCTTGTATCACGAATAGTGTGGCCCGCAGGACTAGGGAAGTGATTGTCCCCCTGTAGTTGGCACTGGTGAGGCCCCACCTCGAATACTGTGTTCAGTTTTGAGCCCCTCACTACAGGAGGGACATTGAGGTGCTGGAGCGTGTCCAGAGAAGGGCAACAAAGCTGGTGAGGGGTCTAGAGCACAAGTCATGAGGAGCAGCTGAGGGAACTGGGATTGTTTAGTCTGGAGAAAAGGAGGCTGAGGGGAGACCTTCTTGCTCTCTACAACTACCTGAGAGGAGGCTGTAGAGAGGTGGGGGTTGATCTCTTCTCCCAAGTAACAAGCGACAGGACAAGAGGAAATGGCCTCAAGTTGTGTCAGGGGAGGTTAAGATTGGATATTAGGAAAAATGTCTTCACTGAAAGAGTTATTAAACATTGGAACAGGCTGCCCAGGGATGTGGTGGAATTGCCATCCCTGGAGGTGTTTAAAAGACACGTAGACGTGGTGCAGAGGGACATGGTTTAGTGGTGGTTTTGGCAGTGTTAGGTTTATGGTTGGACTCAATGGTCTTAAAGGTTTCTTCTGACCTAGGTGATTCTATGATTCTAAATTTGTGTTGGAGCTTGTTAGTCTCCCCTCTCTTCGAGAGACAGATAGGCTCAATTTTTCTTCTAATGATTATAATTCAGGAAAGTGCATTGTAGGTTGAGAACATCTTTCAGGATCTGGCCCAATATGAAAAACTGCAAACAATGTCAGAGATGGATTGTTGTTTTTTCCTGCTATAAAAGTCTCTGAGATGATTTCAGAAGAAAGAATAAAAATCACAAAACTTGGAGTACCAGTCAGATGGATTAGAAATAGGGAAGAACTGTGTTTATTTGGCTTTGGGGGGTTTGGGGTTTTTTCAGGTAGCAGAAGTAAGTATTTTTGTCTTTGTTAAAAGGACAAACGGATATTCTTATAAGCAGCAGAATAGAAAAACAGTGCAAGTCATTTTATGTCCAGGTTTTTGCTAGTCTCTCCACCTTGTTTTTAACATGGCTTGATGCAATGTAACCGGTACAAAAGTCCACAGTTACTCAATGTCCGTTTACTTCATGCAAATATTTTTGCTATGATAGAATTATTATTTTAGAGGATGGCACAATTGTCCTGTTACTATTTTAAACCAGCTGCTGGTAATACGAAACTATTCATAGAGTACTGTATAATTCTACTTTATGATTTGCTAAAACTGGATTTAAGGTTTACTTTAGTGGTTTTGATGACTAAGTTGCTCAGATTCTGCTGTCTGTGCCATAAAGCTTTGTCTGCTTCTAAGAACATCCTCAGAAGAGGGACTGCAAAGTTTTGTTCCAACCAGAGAGTAATTTAAACAGAAAATATTTCATTTTTAGGTTTAAATAATTTCCAGGGGGATGTTCTTTGTTATTTGTAGAGATAAAATTTTATTAGGATTAAAAAAAATAAAATTAGTTTACTGGAAAGCACTTACTTGAATTCTTTTAACATTGTAAGTCACATGCAAGGAGAAATATTTTTAAATGAGAGAAAACTGGTTCTATTGAATCTAAAAGTCATGGTGTGCTTTCCAGCAAATCTGAGTATAATTTTGGTAGGTGGACACTCATCTTCATTTCATGCAGGTGGTGCTTGTGGAAAAGTCATGTAAACATGTTGAATGTTAAAAAGTCATTCTAAAATATCACCTGTTATATCAAATTCCCACTAATTTGTCATCAGGCCTGACTTCTCTACAATACATACTGTGCATAGTTTTTACTGATTTTTTTAAAATAATAAATTTTCCTAGCTTGAGAAGCACCTTGGTATATCCTGAACTGTTAGAGCAAGAAATGCCTAACCTCATGGACAACTTTTCCCTTTGTTTCTTAACAGTACCAGCATCTTCTCTGTATCCAAGCAGAAGAACAGTAAGAAAGAGAAAGTCACTTTTCATTCTGTACTATGAACTTGGCAAAAAGCCACCTCATTTATGGTGCCAGGACAAGGAAAATAGTAATAAAACAGAGAAGAATGTGAAAGAACAGCAGTTGTTACACTACAGTTAAACCCAGTCCATGCGATAGATAAGGACGACAAATTCAACTGGAAAGAGGCAAAGTTGTGAGTTTCTGAAAAGCAGCAGAAGGTAAAGCCTAGTGAATACTGAGTAAAGAGAAGCTATATATCCTAATTAACAGAGCATTCATAGCTCCTGTTTTGTGCAGCTGCTAGATGCTGTGGAGAATATGGCCATGTGCTTTCAGCAGTATGTTACAATACAGTTTCTTTTGGTGCACTATGGATGTAATTTCCGTCTGTGCCATAGGGCCAAAAAAGATGTGCTTATGCATCCATTCGGGCTTCAGTGTGCACTGTCTCATGTGGGGTCTGAGGATGTGTTTTACCTGAGATTAACACAAAAGCTGTTTTGATTCCATACATACAGTCCTTGTAAAACCTGCAGTAGCTAAATTCACTTTCACTAATATTTAGAGGAATGGCTTGAACAACTTGGGAGTACGACATGTCAGCATTCTCGGCGAGCTCTGCTGTTTTCTGCAGGGCTAAATTCTTAAAAACAATTTTACTGTGATGACTATACACTGACTATAGACTTCTGAGTTTCTATGCATGCTGGCAAATAGGAAGAATAACTTTGTTAACACTAGATGATTGCATTTCATAAAGCTAGTTATGCAGATTGTTACTATTCTTTTTTTTTTTTTTTTTTCTGAAAAGCAATGCTTTTTAAATCCATTTAATGCAAGGTTAGTATAAAGCAATGTGTTCTCTGCTTCTGCCTTCATCTCTCTATAACTCCTGGCACAGTTTTTTTGGAGGCATGTCAGTAAAAGGTGGGTATATACAAGAAATATATGCATCCATGTATGTTACCCCTGAGAGAGGAATTATAACTTTGTCTTTGTTATGAGGTCTGCATGAGAACTGACCTCTGCATCAGCTGTCTTATAGGCTATAGTTTTGCTGCGTCAACCACTGATACTTTTTGGTAATGATATGGGAGGAAGACGAGAATGTAATTTTGCTGTTTGTCGGGGTTTTTTAAAATAACTTTCTGGTTTGATCTCTATTCTACACCGGTGAGTCTGGCAAGGCAAAAATAATCACAATGCTTTTATCTCACAGAACCCCTGAAGAAAGAGGTAAAACCTAGTAATTTTGCCCAAGTGCTCACAGGGTATGGGATGGACAGGTTGTGTGGTGCTAGTAGGGACTAAAGGGCAAAGTGTTGACAGCCGTACTGCCTGCAGGCTCTACTGAAAGTTCTTCACTGTCAACAAAATACAATTTGAAGGTCTCCATTTCTTTCCTGCACGATGTCTCTGCATCTGGTACATCTCAGCAGTACAGTAATCTTCCTTTTGTCATACCCGCTTCCTTCTCCTGAGCCTCAATCTGAATACCACCCATGAAAATCAATGAAGCATACTAAGTCCAAAGTGGCCTTAACAAAACTTATATGCCACGTCACGCTTTCATCATGACCTTTATTGTGACCTCTGTGTTCCCTCCTTCTTCCTGGGTGTTATCTCCTGCTGTAGCATAAGCTTCTCTGAGAGGAGCTATCCCTTTATTTGCTGTAAAGCGCTCTGCTCTCCTGTGATGAATAAAAAATAACAACGGTGGGTTACAGTATGCATGGCATGAAGGACGTGGCTGCCAAGAACGAAGGCTTGATCCTCGTGTTCCACAAAAAGAACGGCTCAGTGTATGTAGCACATTGCTCCAAGTGATTAATCCAGCGAATAAAGCAGGTTGTTTTTTTTCCTAAGGCACACAAATATTTTTTAAAAGTAAGTTTTAATTCTGCTGGAGCAACAAAGCCTTAGAATTGAATTATCTAATTTTTATGAGCCCTATGATGACTTGTGATCAGGAATGGAAAAACAATATAAAATAGTAGACTACTGTATCAAACATATTTGCTCAATAATCTTTTTGGTATCCAGGAGCTTATCAGAAACGTCATATCAGGTACAGGCTGCTCTGGGTACAGCCTGTTGTTTCTCACTGGAACAGTATCCAGTTCAGCTATCCGAATTCAGAAAGCTGCAACCAGGTATATATTGCAAGAAGCATTCAGTATAGATTTTCATATGTTTGCATTATCAAACTTCTCTTTTAATGTAGGGTTTGTCCCTTCACAACAGAGTAACTCTACCTGGAGGCTATTTAGTGAACAGCCTTGCTGGACTCAGGCCCATTGGACACTCTTTAACATTGTTTACAGACGAGAAAAGCAGAACCACCAGATTAGCAACCAAATCTAAAACTGATTTTAAAATACATTCTCTGGTAATACAATACACATCTTTCAAATTTATGGACATGAGTGGATATCTGAGAAAAACATGAAGTCAACCATAATTTATCCAAAGACAGCCTGACTTTCATGAACCACAGGGACAAATAAAATGTGAATACCTTCCAGAAGAAAACACTGTAGCTGGGTCTCAAAGGCAACTAAAATCTGATTAGATTAATTTAACATCTGTAGGTATATTTCTAAATCTAATATATATACCAGCTGTAAAGTTTCTGTTTCTGGAGTGAAAAAACCAATATAACAGCTAGAAACAGAAAAAATAATGAAAAAGGGTTAGTTGTTCCAACTGGGCTCCTCTAGGAATTAAAGAGTTTAAAAAAAAAAAAACAGCATTGTATTAATATTTTATTTTTCATCAGAGATTAACTGGGTTTGGATTAAGTACATTTTGATTCCAGTATTCCACTCTGATTTTTTAAAATGTATAGTTCACCTTTATTTACTTAATAATACATATTTTCCTGTATATAGTTCACAGGACTGATAGTGGGATAATGACTGGTTCAAGTCTTTGTCTTTTCTGTAAGAGCAAATGAAAGTTGTTAAACTGTCTTAGGATCTTTAGCTATGTATAGGTAAAGACCACACTACAAAGTTAAGTGAAATGATAAGATTTTGCCCCAAAGAACTGAATACTCAACTAAACAGGAGCAAGAATCCTAGTACAATTATGCTGATAGCAGTCAAAGAAGAGCTGACTAATTAAAAAAAAAAAAAAGTTTGCCAAAGAAATAGGGCTTTAAGGACTGGTATAAAGACAAAAGGAAAGGATAGCGGGGTGCCTGTTAAGAGGGACATCATTGCCCCAATTGAGGGGTTTGAAGATAGGCGGGAAGAAAAGAGGAATAAAACTAATATTGGTGCTATGGGAAGCCAAACGACCCAATAGTGATTTCAACTACTCCTTTATCTACTTTTAAATATCCAAAGCCAGTGGCCTTTACCACTTTCTTCCAGGGTGTGGTTTAACAAACAACTGAACTGATGTAACACCTTACAGCTGCAAGGGGGAAGATCTTGCTTCCTCCTGCCCTCTTCTGAGGTCCTCTCCTCAGCCTTGTGCCTGCTCTGGTGTTCGGTGGCTCCCGGGCGAGACAACTCAACTCAACTCAACTCACTAACCTACAAAAAACTATCCAGGCAGGTTAGTGAGTCAAATTTTGACTCACTAAGAGGTCTGAAAAATGCCAAAGCCCAAAGAAGGTAAATGGTGGAGCCTGTGCCTGAAGGAAAGGGTAGGAGAAGGGAATGGGATTTTCTGTTTTCAGCAATGCTGAGCAGCTACATCAACATTATCCCAAAAGACTACTCTGCAGCCAGAACCCCGTAAAATACAGTTCTGTAGCCTGCAACACCTCAGTTTGAGGATTTCTTCCTACCTCAGCTTCCAGTCCTAAAATTTGCCTATGGCATTACCCTTAATAAGAAAAAAGATGCATTTTCAATTTGTGTTGTAACTAGACCTTTACCGTGTCAAAAAGCAAAGTCTTGTGTTTGTTTTTACTTACACCAAAGCACTTGTCTTAGAGCACAGTAATATGTAATAGTTAATCTAACTGTAAAATCTGAAGTGGAGAGACAGCACTTGTAATTCTACCACCAAGTAATTAGGTGATGTCAGCACACTCACACCCTTGGTTAATCTAGCCTCATTTACCCTATAATAATATAACAGTGCCTTGCCTTCATCCTATTTTTGCAGTGGCACAGGTAGCTTGCTCTATGTATGCTGCATTAAAGGCTTTTTATGTTGTGTGCCTCTGTGTGCTTGTGACAACAAACCTGCTGACATGCGGGAGAGTGACATGGCACTTTATCTTCTACATAGCTTCAACAGGTAAACTCCCAGAGTGTAAACATTTCAAGAGGAGACATATAGGGTAGGTATACAGACAAGATTTTTTTCTTTACATATTAAATAGAAATAAATCGGAGGTATACCGAGCTATCAGATACATTTGAAAATGCCAGTCTGGATATTAAACAAACATTTGTAATACTGAACCCCAGGATAAACAGCAAATATTTTGTGTTCTTTAGCAAATATTTGCAGAGTTACACACAGATGAATTAGGTAATCAAAGAAACTGGATTCAGGTAGCATGACTCAAAATGGATGCAAAACTCTATGATATAGCCCTAATTAAACACTCTTGTATGATGCGCCTTGTACCTAGCTGCTTCTGGAATGGCATCAGTGATCCCCCTGGTGTGTTTGCCTGTCCTGTCCTTGGTGTTTCCCAGTGGGTTGGTAACCTTTGGGGTCTCCAGCTATGGCTGTCAAAACAGGGAACTCAGGCAAGTGTATACAAACCCTGAGAGGTAGGCAGCTGGCAGGAGACCAACTTTTGAGTATTTGCTGCTTTACGTTCAAGCATTACGAATTTTGTCTACCGATTTCTAGAGCCAAATGTATGTACCTCATGCCATAAACAGGAGGTAAAAAGGAAGAAAGGAAGAGAATTATATTAATATATGCAAAAGTTAATAACAATTTTTTTAAAATGGGGAAAGCCTGTTAAAATAACCCAGTTAAAAACTAAACATCTGTTGACACTAGTATGCAGAAAAGCAGACTTCAAAGGCCTGCTGCTTATAGAAGTCCTTGCTGTTGCCTTTTTTAAACCATATATCCAGATTTTTATTCTGGCTCTTGCTGCATTTGGAGTGAGTGAAATGATCTGAGAAAAGAAGGTTTCTTGGTGTATTTTTTTTTATCTGGCAGAACATTAGTTCAGGGATTATTATGAGGAAAAAAAACTGATTGGAAAATATGCTGAATATTGCTAATATTATAGGAAAGCTTTGGAAAACATGCCGGGTTTGCATCCAGCTTTGAAGGCAACAATTTTTATTTCTTGCAGGTTTGGTATAAAATTATTTCCATGAGGTTTCCAGAAGTGAATGGAGCATTTCAGACACGGTTTCACTAAAGAGAGATAGGTCTAGCTGCGCAAGGATCTGTCATGTGCGATTTTGTTTACTTCTGCCTGTTTGCTAACCTCCAGCTTCAGTGAGTCACGGTATTTTTACTACCATGCTATCCATTCCGTAGGCTTTAACACACTCCTCCACTTAATTATTAACAAAGTCCAAAGGTATCCACCCCTCTCCCACACAGATCTTCCAGCTAAACACAGCTCCGAAACCTCTTCTTATTTAAAATTGTTCTTTACAGTTTGGATAAATACAGCGTTAGTAGTTGATGCTTTCGTGTTACTGAAATGATGTCCTTCCCCAGATCTCCAAGCTTAGAAGGCTTTCAATGTTATGGCTCCTGCCGCTGCTTACATTCCTCATGTCCAAACAACCAGGACTTGCCCGCCCTCCAGTCCTGCAGACATCTTCTGGCTTTGCTCCTCATCATCCAGTTGAAAATCACCTCCTTTTCCAGGATTCCCTATAGCCACCTTCTATCTAAAATAAGCCCTTTACTTGTTTTCCTTATCCCTCAGATCCCCTGCTACAGTCACCTTCTCTGTTTCTCTGGTCAGGCTTGACTGTGGTTTGATGCCAGGCTGATTTCAGAGGTAATGCAGATGGAAGCAATTCAGCCAGTGCTCCTCCATCACAGAACGCCACCTCTCCAGGCCGTGGAGTGTGTGCCATGAATTAGATCAGGAAATCATTTTTATTTCCTGCTGCTCATTTTTATTATTTTTCAGTGGAACAGGTCCCCTGATCTGGTTCACAGCACGGCCCTGCAAAGAGCTGGAGCTGGGAAAACTGAGGAGTGGTGCAGTAGTGCACGAGGACAACAAAGGTGGAACCGGGTGTTGGGATGTTTCTGAGGCCACAGGTTCAGAAAACTGTGGCCTTTCTGCTACCGACCTGAGACAAGCCTTCCCTCAATTTCTAGCAAGCAACAAGCTTGTTAATATGTCTTTTAGCACAGTGAATCTGCATGTGTTTTCAAATCTCATTTCACATCCCTCTTCTGTTTACTTTCTGTGTTATTTAATGTCTTGTTTGCAAATTATTTTATCAAACACTTGAAACAATTTTAGAAGTACAGTCTTGCTTTAAAAAAATCTATCTAGAACTTAGTTATGAGCAGTTCCTATTCACACAGCAAAGCTGACCAGTGTAAAGAACAGTGCAAGATACTTGAATGAGAACAGGGACAGTTGAAGTGTGAAGGAAAAACTGGTACCTGCGAAGCATCAGCTTTTGTTTAAAAATCTGACTTGTAGATATGCAATGATTGAGCAAAGAGCTCAGAAATGAAATATATGATTGTTCTTCATACATATCAGTTGTGAATGCTGAAAAAGACTGGGTGTAGCACAGTGAGTGTTAGTCATGGCCTGGAAACAGGGTAGGAAAACAATTCAAACTGAATAGTTACTCAGCTAATTGCTTTGAGTAAGTCTCAGGTTTACACACCCTAGAACCCAAACTCAAAATTGTTACTTGATAGCATGAGACAAATACTCACCCTTTCTCCAGGGGAGAAAAAAAATCTTAGGGGCTTTCTAAAACTGCATTTGCATTAGTACAAGCAACCAGGAAAAGAAACTGCTTGCATTAAGGATTTCAGAGGACTGCAAAACTGTGATTAGATGAGCTCTGGAAAATGCACTGGAGTGCATACAAAGTACCAAAGCTGCTCAGTGGGTATCCTACCTGCTTGCCATGTGCTACCACTCTGAAAGCAGCATAGAACCTGTACTTTCCCTTTAAATGCCTCAGTAAAAAAAAAAAAACAAAAAAAACCAAAACAGCTTACCTTTAAACTCACCTTCAAAAGCCACCGGACTTTGCACCAAAACAAATACATATGCACATGATTCACACTCACTCTCCTTGGGTGCTCTGGCAATAACACAACTTTTAAAATCACTGCATCTGTTCACTAAATAAATGTGCTTACACCTTTGGCGCATGAAGAACTTGGTCTGAAGTGTACATACTTACATGAAGGCAAAAAATAAGTTCCAACTTCAGTTTTAATTTCTGCACTTGGACTGAATTATTTACAAAGAGATGAGATCACGGCAAGCTGACATTTACATGGTAATCGCGTCTTGAAATCTGCATAAAACATGAGCAAAGGCACAGAAACTACTGAAGCTTAGATTAAGGCTACAACTGAAGCCAGACAAGAATAAATAAGTATTGATCGAAGTATCCTGGGAGAATTTACCGGTTACAGCGTAAGCTAGTCTAGGCACGCAAGGAGAACATACATGTTACAGAAGTATATAGGCGGACACGTTTTCAAGAAAACCAAACAATATACAAGCTCTTCAGGGAAAGGGCAGATTTTCTGCATGATTATTAAAGGACAGTAGGGAGAGCACAGGGTATTACAGAAAAGAAGTGTTGGGAACTGGATGTCAGAGAGGGGTACGAAGTGAATGTAAATAATAAAGAAAGAGACTTGAGAGGGACAGTAAAAGATAGCTTTAGCTGAAGAGCGGGAGGAATGGAGGCCAGAAAAGATGTTGCAATAGTCAACTAATGAATAAGGTATGGGTCACAGTTACGGTGGTGATGACAGGGAGAGATTTTAAAGATGTCGCCCAAGAAGAGAATCTCAGTGAGACAGATAAAACACTGAATGTGAAACTGAGATTGGGGAAAAAGGGTCAACAAAGACTTCATTGAGCCAACAGAGCAAAAGTAGGAGAAAGCGAGAAGCCTGCATAAGGAAAGAAACTGTTTGAAATAGGAAACATTCAAAGAGTATTCAGTAAGAATAGTATTTCAGTAGAAAGAGTGTTTCAACAGAAATAGAGGGATTGATAACCTAAACCACATTAAGCAATTAAACTAAGAATTAATTAAATTAAGACTACCTCTATTTCCAAGGATAACAGGGAAAAAAACTTACATATGAGAGGAAACTATTAGCCTCAGTGACACGTCATGGCAAGTACCATGTGCATCAAAGGAACGAGCAAAAAAATTTAGTAACAGAATAACAAAACTTCTTCCTAGTTCAAGATACTGAGCAGTGACCTCTTTTCTAAAATTGTGTAATTTTATTAGACTAAGTCTAACTGATTTTTTAGCAGTTCTCAAAGACAATAAAACCATAAATAAATCTACTAAATCCTGCTGAATCTGGTAATACAGTGTCCAGTACAAAAAGAGATGTATAGAAAAGGAGTCTTAACACTGAAGGAAGAAACAACTCAGATGAGAAAGTAGGGGGGATTTGGAAAAGAACACCACAGTTGAGTTTTAAGAGGAACTGCTTATTCCCATAAACTGCTTTCAAGTTGGTATCTTCCCCTATGTTTCCTTCACATCCTGCAGAAGGCTCAAGTGTGGGCTTCCCTTCAGAAAAATCTTGGGGGAGGGGGGTAGTGGTTTTCTCCCTCTCTTTTAGTTCACCCTTAGTGTGTGCATACTGCATTCCTGTAAGAAATGTGCTTGCTCACTGCAAATATTTTTTCTTTAAAGAAGAACTTTTTTTATTAAAATGGAGAAATGAAACAGACTGACATTAATAATGGGGGGGGGGGAGAACTAGAGAACTGTCACATTAAAAAAATGTTAATTCAACAATTGCTGCCATAGCAATGATAACAGCGCCAGCATAAAAAGAGTATCGGTTATTAGAGAAATGCTAAATATTTTGGGTTAAGAAAGGCTAATTGATAAGTTTAAAGCACCATCATCTTACATGCAACTGTTCTTAGTCTTTTTGACCCAGGAAGAGACATACAAACATCTGGAATGTTTGATCTTGACACCAACAAATAATGAATTATTTCACCAGTAAGTAAAGAGTAATGAGCAAAGTCACTTTCAAATATGGATATACATGATGATCTGAATGACTGAGTCCGTACCTTACATTGATGGGATGGCATGGAAAATATATCTAATGAAAATTAAAAGTAAGTAACAACTTTAATCACTTATTTTGTTGGGAAATAGAGTCTCATCTTAGATTTAAAAAAAAAAAAAAAGCAATGTCTAAATAGTTTTGTGGAACATTAGACTTGTGTAAACCTGTAACTTGCATCCTGGTTCCATCCAAAACCTGTCATATTAAAATGAGGCAGATGAGCCTCATATGATTTATTTTAAAATGTTTTGTCACCTTTAGTCTTAGACCTTTTTTCTAATCCAGAAGAGAGATGTGCATCTGAAAACAACCAACCCTCAAAACCAAGATTTCCCTAAAACCAACAACAAAGCACAGCAGCACAGATGTTTCTGTACCAAGACTGCTATGCTGGGACAAAGCTTCATAATGAAAGGTCAGGATGGATAAATCTCACAAGTCTCCTCTGTTTCACCAGTTTGCTTGGTTAATGATTTTTTTAGGGGGTTGATTTGCTGAGAGAGAACTGCTCTTTTAACAATAATTGGCATACTGTGCATGCATGTAACCCACGTATTAACTTAAATAAATCAGATGTAATCATCTCCTGTTCATTGTCACATGGGACTTTTGCCTTCGATTTATTTTTACCAAGCACAAATGGGCAGGATTCATCATGCACAAAATTATATGCAAAAAGTCTTAAATTACTCTCAACTAGTTTTCTATACTTCTGTTAGTGACCTCTGTTTATAAAACTTGCTGTCTTGTGACTATTCTTTTAAGATGACTAATTCAATAGTATTTATTTAGTACGTTAGTTCAGTAAAACTTCAGTAGTCACACAAAGAGAAACAGAACATATGCTGTTTCAGCTTATAAAATGCTGGCTACAATGCTTGGCCTCTGTAGTTCCCATTCAAATAAATACCTAAATGGGAAGGCTCTATTTTATTATATCGACTTTGTCAGGGAAGTCTTCCATGATGACCCAGTAAAAACGAGGCACACTGTCTGTTAAAATCTCTGTCATCAGATCAGCAAGAGAAACCACATATTTGAGCATGGGGTCAGCCCACTTCCTGTGTTTTACCCGTAGTTGGAGGAGGTGGCGAATGTGCTGCCAATTTTTGCTGGTATAGTCCGTTTCCCAAACTTCTGAATGAATCTGTGGTGACTTGGATCTGCTCATCTGATTCCATGAACTTGTTGCGAGAGACTCCATATCTGGCCTTTAAAGAAATGGAAAGGTATTTTTGTTTTGGAAATGAAAATATTTTGTGACAGAAATGCTGTGCATGACTGTGGAGACCTCTGACAAAGCCAGCTGGCTACTAGAAAGATGGAAAATCAACGACTGCACAAGTCTGGCTGCTTGTTTCACAACTGTCAGGCTGTTAGGCAATAGTAATATGGTTATTGCATATTAATAGAATATAACACTAATTAAAGCTTATTCCAGCTAAAAGCCTAGTAAATAATCTAATTTCTGATTTCTAAAAGCTTGCACATTTAAATAGCTAATGGATGTTTATGATATTTAGTATGTTATTAAGATTTGAACTGAGATACAAGTTTACGCAATCCAGTCAGTAATCTACACTTAAAAAGCGCTTTCACTACAAAAGGAATTAGTAGAGTCTCCTGGGTAAATATTTTAAACGTGGGATACATTCTCCTCCTTCACAACAGATGCTTTCTGCAACACCAGCCATTTTTATGGACAAAATGTATGCAACGTCTTTAGAAGAAAACACTTCCAAAATAGGCATTAAGAGAGCTCTTCTCCATGTCTGGGATAACACAGTCCTCTTCGCTGACCACACTGTAGATGGAAGTTGCTAGTTTGGTTATCAGAGAGTGTGGGATGGGAAACACAAAACAGCCCACAACAGCCCACAACTCATTTTAAATTCCAATAAATATTTTGTGTTTTTACTGCCTTTGGGACAGTGTTAGTGTGTAAGCCAGGACGAGGTGTATGAAACATCTCTGTCCCTCAGAAAAGCTAGCTGAGCTCAACAGCTAGGATAAAGCCTAGCCAGCCTGGCATGCCTCGCACTGGCGACAGCAAAGCGCTGATGTGGTGAATCCCTCAAAATCTGTATATTCCCAAGGCAAAAGCCCACAACCATACCAAGATTTTACTTTTGAGAATTGAACTGCAGCCCTTGTACAGTGTCACCTCAGGGACCAGCAATACAAGAATGCATGTAAACAGACCTCCTAAATACAGTCTGGAAGTTCAATATGGCAACTGAAATACAAGTGTCCTCACTCTCCACAGCTTCCTTGACAAGCAAGAGGGGAAAGTTTTAAAAGCTGGTTGCTCCCCCAAAGAAAACTAATATGTATTTGTGACTGCACAGAAGCTTATTCTCTTTGTGTATATTTCGGGGCAGGGTGATAGAAAGAATGAAAGAAAACCAAACTGAATTAAAAGCTCATCTGCTCAGGTAACATCTTTTACGGAAATAGTCCCTTATCCTTGTTATCAGCTGAGCTCTGTTACACAGAGGCTGTGGGGAAATATGTAGGTGTTAAAATTGGGATTAACTTTCTAAATCAAATGATTCTTGCGGCATTGGGTGTTGGACTGGCTTGGGACAGACCTCGGCGCAGCACTACCAATTGAGAAGTTGGGTTGTGAATGGAACCAGCTTGAAATAGTCTGAAAAACCCTTAAATTGCTGTAAATGTGAGGGCTTTCATTAGCTTCTGTTTTCTGCTAATACTGCCTTTTATTGGTTCACATTGAGGCATGCTTTCTGGTGGTTTTTCAGCCTCTACCATTACTGTTGTTCCTGTATAGAGTGCTCTGGTGTCCAGGTCCACCTGCTTAACCTAAATTTATGAGGAATGTATGTAATTAAATATGGTGCTTGCTGCAGTATGGGCTGAGCCTCCAGGGTAGTGCTCTCCTTGCTTCTCTTCTGGGCCTGTGTTTCTGTTTTCTGAACTGCCACAAACTATTTTTCCATTGAGTAAAAATAAGCAGAAGCTGCACGTGTGTTTGTGCTTGGTACCTGTAAAATAACATCTGAAATAGGTTGTGGTGGTTTCTCTTCCTGGCACCCGTGTTATTGACTACTCAGGTCAGTAATAAAGTGCTTTCCCCCACCTCACAAACGGACTGAGAACATGAAAGTGAAAATGGAATTATATGACTTTAAAAAGCCAGTGGTATTTTTTGTACAGTGATGACCACGATCATGAGGGTCATCACGAAATGTTAATACAGATGAGTAATCAAAGATGAGCAATCGGGGGTGGGGGTGGTGGGCAGGGGTCTGACCCACTTTTAAAACCACTGTATTTATGCTTCTGGTTACCTTTCCAAGATTTTCGGGCCTCAGGAAGCCAAAGTCCGTCACACAGCCTTGTTCAGGGGCTTGCTGGGTTTTATTCAGGATTTCGGGCTTTGCTCTGTAGACGTGACCCGCGATAACTTTCTAAACCCGAGAAAGACCTCTTCTGAGCCGGCCGCACTCAAGCAGAGAGAAGCCCCCGCACCACGATCCGCAGGGGTGCCCGCACCTCCCCTCAGGGCTGGGGCGCGGCCGCTCGCCTCCCCCCGCAGCCTCTCCCGGCCGCAGCCCCGCCGCCCACGGCCCGGGCGGGTCACAGGAGGCGAGGGCAGACTTTGCCCTCGGCAGGCGGCCGGCCGGCCCGGCCCCNCTGTTTTCTGAACTGCCACAAACTATTTTTCCATTGAGTAAAAATAAGCAGAAGCTGCACGTGTGTTTGTGCTTGGTACCTGTAAAATAACATCTGAAATAGGTTGTGGTGGTTTCTCTTCCTGGCACCCGTGTTATTGACTACTCAGGTCAGTAATAAAGTGCTTTCCCCCACCTCACAAACGGACTGAGAACATGAAAGTGAAAATGGAATTATATGACTTTAAAAAGCCAGTGGTATTTTTTGTACAGTGATGACCACGATCATGAGGGTCATCACGAAATGTTAATACAGATGAGTAATCAAAGATGAGCAATCGGGGGTGGGGGTGGTGGGCAGGGGTCTGACCCACTTTTAAAACCACTGTATTTATGCTTCTGGTTACCTTTCCAAGATTTTCGGGCCTCAGGAAGCCAAAGTCCGTCACACAGCCTTGTTCAGGGGCTTGCTGGGTTTTATTCAGGATTTCGGGCTTTGCTCTGTAGACGTGACCCGCGATAACTTTCTAAACCCGAGAAAGACCTCTTCTTAGCCGGCCGCACTCAAGCAGAGAGAAGCCCCCGCACCACGACCCGCAGGGGTGCCCG
>VYXH01000100.1:396949-540553 GCA_013397275.1 Burhinus bistriatus | reverse complement strand
AAACGATTCTATGATTCTAAAATTGTTTACTATTTATTACTGACAGCTTTCAAGATTAATTATCTTCACAGACACTCCATGCCTAGAAGGTCACAGAAAAAAAATTCCTGAAAGCAATGGAGTGCATAGCTATCCTGGTTTGAGGTAAAACAGGACCAATATAGTTTAGCACAATGACCTTACGTTAAACTCTCCATTTGATGGTGTTGACTTTACAGCAAATTTGAGACTATACCTGTTTGGTTAGGACAAAGCCATAAAAAACAAACAAGCTTTAAATTCTTATTTTGCCAGAGGGGCTACCAGAAAGATGTTCAGGGAAAGCATCTTTTGCACTGGATTAACCCACTGTTAATGACAGCATGTAAGTTGATGTTGACGGTAATGCTGATGAGAGTAGCAGTAACTTTTGGTCATGCAGGCAGCAAAAAAGTTTCACCTCCAATATTTTGTTGGAGAAAACCCCTGCCAACCCTTCTTTTATGTAGAGATGACTCTCAGAACCTGACAGCCTTTTTGTGGATGTTTTCTTTTTTCTCAGATATGTAAATCTAGAACCTGATCTCTGGTATAATAGTTTTAGTTGAGAACTTCACTACCTGTGTTTTAAAGTTTAAAAGGTCCTTACAGAAAACACTCTAGAGATCCAGGACATTTAGATACTATTCCTGGAAAGAACAGTGTCATGAGTTTAGACTGTTTGCATGAAATCTACCTGAAAGCGGAAGCATTCATGGTCAGGAGGTTTTTTGATATTTATTGCTATTTGGAACACCAATGGGGTTTTGCCAGGCCAGAGAAGCAAAAAGGATGCCTGGATGCAGAAAGAGTATCCAGAAGGGTTTGCTTTCCCTAAGATCACAACAACTGCTGTGGTCACTGTGTGTCACATTCCTTGTATGAATACTTGAAATACACCTGGGTTTCCCCGAGCCACCATTCAGGTTAGTTCACATATTGTAAAGCCATGCAGTGGTTGGTCCATTCATATACTTTCTGTCAAGCTAGTGATGTTTTGTATTGAATCCTGCACTAGGAAAGACTGGTTTTGAAATGAGCTATTCCCTAGCAGTAACCTTGTCTCCCTGCTTGGGAATTTTGTCATCAATCAATGTGAAATGTGGGTGCTCAAATTCAATATTTCCTTTTTTTTCCCCCCTCACTTTTACCTACCCGCAAGGAATACCGTTTTTCTCAAACAGGTGGAGGTGAACCTGAACAATTCCCTATCAAACCAAGTCTGTCAGTTGGTTTGATACCCAAAATGAGAAATAAGAAAGCCTGTTCAAAGTCTTTGGGGCTCAGTAAGCTGAGGAAATACGCTATGCTGAGAAACTCAAGCCATGGATGACAGGCATTGCACCGTCTTGCAAAGGACAAAAGACTGAACACTTCAATCACTTATCCTACAGCGCTCAACAGGAGACGTAACTTCGCTACCACTGGGAAACAAGAAGCAATCACTGTCAGATGAACAGAAAGAGTGATCACAGGGTACTACTCTGTGACAATCAAAGTAGAGAGACCAGCAAAGAAAAAAAATAATTGATCCTTTTAAATTCTTTGACATATTTCTGGAAATGTTGAGCAACATCCAGCAGTGAGGCCTCCCCCAAAAGATTGTTACTCAGAATCTGACAAAATTCTATATTCTAAATTAACTTTGGCATGGAAAATAACCTTGAGAGAAACTTTCCTTCTCCCTATATTGAATCAGAAAAAAGTATAGTTGCTGTAGAATTGTCTCCTCTTAGGTGTATTAAGTATGGTGCTTATGATACCGCAGCAATAAATTCAATTTGCAGCAGTAATAGATGTTTCAACAAACAGATGGCAAAACAAGATAAATGCCATTCAATAAAAATTTTATCAAATGGTTCCTCTTAATATTATAATAGACTTATTTATTTTTCTAATGAAAAGGGTAAAATATCTTCTCCAAGATATGCCCTGTCACAACACTGATACTTGCAATGAGTGACATTTTCTCTGGTATTTCTTTTTTCCATGGATGCCATAAAGTGCACCGCATGAATATGAAGTGACATCTTTACTAACATGTGGTACTTACTTATCTCCCACAATTCCCAAGTTGATAGTTGGATAGCCATGTTCTTGGATTGTAGCTAGGAGAGTTGAACGGTTACTGTCCCGAATCTTGCCTGGCAAGAGGTCATCTTCAGGATTCAGTAGCTATAAAACCAGAAACACTCTCAGTCAGTCTCCTTGGAATACTGTGCCTTTACACAACTGCAAATTTTCTTCTTCAGATTGGACAGGACATTCTTAGACGACTATCATAAAATCTATGTGTAAAGTGATTTAGTGAATTTAAATTAATAAAATATGTCATGTCAGTTTAGTCCAGTCCACCATGTTGCTTAGTTTGTTTCTATCAGTCGATGTCTGCAAAACTTTATTTCTCCTTATGAGTACCTGGCTTCTAATCTCAAACATTAGAAATCAAAACACAAACTTTAAGTTTCCAAGTTATTGTTTCTTTAATGACACGCAAGAACATTCAGTGATATGGAAGACACTATTCAGAAAATCAACACCTGTAATCCTCATAGCTCTTTAGATTTGTTCTTCAGTTAGGGGTATGTTTCCTGCATGACAGATCCTGTTTATGTTATGAAATCTGGGAAGATTCGGTTTTGGGCCCCTCACTGCAAGAAAGATATCGAGATTTTGGAGCGTGTCCAGAGAATGGCAAAGAAGCTGGTGAGTGGTCTAGAGCACAAGTCTTATGAGGATCGGCTGAGGGAGCTGGGGTTGTTTAACCTGGAGAAAAGGAGGCTGAGGGGAGACCTTATTGCTCTCTACAACTACCTGAAAGGAGGTTGTAGCGAGGTGGGGGTTGGTCTCTTCTCCCAAGTAACAAGCAACAGGACAAGAGGAAATGGCCTCAAGTTGTGCCAGGGAAGGTTTAGATTGGAAAGTAGGAGAAATTTCTTCACTGAAGGGGTTATCAAGCATTGGAACAGGCCGCCCAGGGAGGAGGTGGTATCGCCATCCCTGGAGGTATTTAAAAGACCTGTAGACATGGTGCTGAGGGACATGGTTTAGTGATGGTTTTGTCAGTGTTAGGTTGATGGTTGGACTCGACGATCTTAAAGGTCCCTTCCAACCTAGACCATTGTATGATTCTGTGATTCCAAGATTCTGTCCCAGCAAGGCTGGCCTCAGCCGCCCACAGCACCCAGCAGTCATGGAGTAACCTTCGCTGCAGTTGTGGAAGTTGTAAGGACACCATCAGGTGACAAAATTCAACGTCTTACAAGTTTTCAAAATCTTTCAAAATTCAACATATTCAAGCTGTATGAGGATACAGGCATTGGGTTTATGTTTGTGTCTGGACTTCAAGAAGTTTGTCTCAAAGGACAGTCAAAATTACAGGACAAACTTCATGCTGTCTTTAAAATTCAAACTGACTTTATCTCAACCCGCAAGTTCTTTTGCTTTTGCTCTTCCTACTCTCTGTCCTGCTGCAGGAGGGAATGAGTGAGCAGCTGTGTGGGTGTTTAGTTGCTGACCAACCTGCTTTTTCTGCTATAATTAAGACAAAGCAATTAGGAAGCTGGTCTGGAGTTCTATCAACAGGAGATTGTCTGGATTTCAACGTGTGCTACTAATAAAAAAAATACTAAGGCACAATACTACAACAAGGCATTTGGTAGTACTACTCAGTTTTCAAAGACGGGTTATCTGTCATTTGCACTATAGCTTCAGAGGAGTGCTGCTCAAAAGAAATTACTCTTTCAGTCATGACCAGTAGTATGAATTACAACCCTGACTACCCCACAGGTCCTCCCTTGCTGGCAGGAGGAAAGCAGCTGGCACCTGGTTGGATACATTCCCATATTTTGGCAAAGATAGTGTGTGAGACTTGTGAGAGAGCCCTTAAGAGAGAAAAAACAAGCAGCTGATTACGGGTTGATATCTCACAAAAATACCTCTGGTCAGCATGAGTTGCAGCTCAAAAAGTGAGTCTACTCGGGAATAGGGTGGAAGTCACTATCCAAAACACTATATCCGTCCTGAAGAAGATACAGTGATTCAGACCTCGATTCTAAACATACTTTTCTTACCTCATTCCCTGTTGACATGACTGCAACCACTGGAAACTTGTTAACTTCTACTTCAGTTACTCCAACAGTTGCTAAGAGACCAATCTCAGATGGACCCATGTGGGTTCCTTTAGCCAGCACACATTCACCTCTTTTAATGTCATGTCCTATAGGTCTGAAAATCATAGCACAGGAAAAAAATGAAAGAGAACTAGAATGAGATTGAAAGTATCTTTCCTTGATTGGTCCTGCTACAGGTAAGGAGTGTCCAGGGATGTTCATTAGTCAGATTGTCAAAATGTCAGTACTACTTATGGTCAAACAATAACTATAAAAATCACCAGCTTTTCTATTCCTTACAGAGATATTTTGCTGTTTATAAAGTAGGCTGTTTACAGACCTGATATCTTGGCCTGGTCGAGCCTGCACCAGGATTCGAACCTCTAGTTCTTCAGTGCCCTACAAAAACAAGGAGATTAAATACGGTCAGCTGGGCTATTCAGAAAAGATTAATCAGTTTTATGTCTACACACATTACAGTATTCATTACACTGAGACCTTATGGTTTAAGCATCATCAGTGTTCTCCTGATCTGTGTGTCAAGACTGTAATACAATGTGTGCTAAAAGTGAACAGCTTTATAAGAAATTCTGTCTTTGATGAGCTCACCAGGGAAGGACGAGCACTGAATACATAGTTTTACCTTCCTTTTTTTATGATCCCAGTGTTTACATATCTGTCCTATGCTACGTCCTATGTTTGTCTGTTGATCTGGTGTACCGAGTGCATTCCTTCTACTCCTCTCAGCCAACTTGATCTGCTCAAACAATTTCAAAGATGGCATTTCAAAAACAGCGTTAGTCTGACAGACAATATGCCACTATATCCACACAAAGGTGGGAAGAAACTGTATGCTTGAACTGTTTCAGGATTTTCATGGTGATTCTTGTAGTGGAAACTCCTACTTGACAGCTTTGTACAAATCATGTTTATTTGCTGTGAACAAGCAATAGTGGCCTGAAAAGTCCGATGCCTACTTTAATATTTGCGTTTACTTCTCCAGAATTTCAATGGTTTGGTGATTCATTCAATGCCAATAAATGGCACATGACCTATATTGTTAATATGTAATTTATAAGCCCTGCAAGTGGGTTGACGATATATACACTCAGCTTTGAGATACTGCCAGCCTGTCAGTATCACTAAATCTACACTTAGACTGGAATAGATTTTGTATTTACATTATCATGTAGTACTTCATACTTTAAGCACCTCAAAGTTATAAATCAGACACTAATATTACAAGACAAACAAGGCACATCACTGTCATTTGGAATTTTCACAGGAATGATAGTGCTGTATATGACACTGGGACTTGTCTCTTTTCTTAAAGGTGATTATGGACTGCATTTTCTGAGTTCAAACTAAGTGCTTTAAACTAAAGGCCCTGAAGTTAAAGTTAATGAATGTGTTGTTACAGATTGTGATTCTGTTTACTTACTGTGAAAATGGATACATTTAAACCCCTGAAAACCAGGAAGTGAAGAACAAAAACATCAACCCAGAAAAAACTGATTTCTTACTTTATCACAGTATTTTCAAAATCTACTGTTAATGCAAATTCTGCTTCTTTTATACCTGCTCCTCATGTATACAAGGAGAGACTATTTTTGGCTGCTAGTGTCCAAAATGGCTGTGCTGGTGCCCAGGATGTCCTTTTATCTCCCTTATCCCCATCTGAAGCTGTAAAAGACACTTTAGGCTTGTGATGAAAACCTGGGGCAACAGTTAGTCTAAGAATTATTGTATTTTTATGACACTCTGGGGATGGCTGGCCACTCATGAAGATTTGAATTTTCCGTATTTTTGATAACATTTAAAGATAGCTAGGAAGTTTCTAGGGCATCAAGAGGAGTACCAATGATACATTTGAGTAATAGAAAAGGTCCTATTTAGGCGTCCTGGATCAGGGGAAACAAGAAAAAAAGGCTTTTGAGGAATTTGGTAATCCCAGGTTTGAAAAGCACTGTGAAAAGTGTGACTGTGGACAACATGGTGATGTTATTCATGGAACCGATGGATGTCCCAGAGCACTTCAGGAATACAAGATAATTCAGGGTGGCTAGAGGTAGGGCTTGCAGGGAGGTATGGTATTATACTGAGAACATCTTCCATTTGGTGTGTATCAGGCAGCATTCGTCTTGCTGTGTATTAATATATTTTGAACTATGTCTGAGTGGTTTCCTCTGATGGTTGTAACAGGCAGCATCCGTACTGATGTACTGATGCTCGGTCTTGATGTAGGATCTAGCTCTTGTTTCGGCCAATCACATTGGCCTCCTTTTTCCTACAAGGCAACATAAAAACTCAAAATGAAAAGGGTGTAGACATGTTTTTGCAAGGATCAGTTTTTCAATGACTGTGCATTTGGCAAGCTGATGAGAATTTTTCTTCCTGCTGGATAGATGTAATTCCTTTCAGGCCTGTGACTTCTACAGTCATTTGGGGAATGCTTGCTATGATATTTAAGTACTGCGACCACAACTGAAGATCAAGGAGCTCCTTTTAAAAGTATTCTCTGTCTTTTCAGAAGAACATATTTCAGATGTTAGAGATTTCATTTCAGTTAAATCCCAGCACTGAAGGAGTTCTTAACACTAAGAAGAAAAATATTCCTGAAATATGTAGCCACGCAGGCATGAAAAAAGAGAGAAGAATGACATATTAATTAATCTATACTAATTATTTATGTACAGGATTAGCAGAGTGGCATATTCAAGGACAAGTTGAAACTGAAGAGCTCTACCTCACACATACAGGCAGGAAAAGGAAGCTGAAGGTGGTTGACCATTTGCTAAAAATTTCAGAGTTTAAGTACATAGCCAAATACTCTGTTCTCACATGCAGAGGAGAACGGGCACAGAAAAAGTGGAATCCAGGAGGACAGTCATCCAAAGAAGAAGTAGAAAATAACAGGTTATCATGTATGTTGCTCTGCAATGTGATAGTCCTGTCATGATGAGGTGGGCAATGGCCACAGAAAACTTGCTCAGCAAGGCTAATGGGACGATTAACAAGCAGTGAAGGCAATGGTGTATTTTAAGGAAAGATATAATCGACACATATACACCCGTAACCTCAAAGCAGGACTGACTCAGTAAATTCTCTGCTAGGAAGAAGGCCAGCCTAGACAGCTGGCTGACTTCATCAGGTGTAAAAACCTATGCATTTACAGTAATAAGGCTTGAGAAAGGATCATGAGAGTATGTTTCTGGTTTTGCTGTCTTTGTCAGCTTTGAACACTAGAATTCATCTGCTTGCATCCCAGCTGCAATTGCCGTGCTAGCACAGAGATATCGGGAAGTGGAACAGCTTGTCAGAGCAGCAGCAGAGGAGCAAAGGCTGATTTGAGCAGAGAACGATGCACACACTTCATTCCAAAACTGAACTTGGAAGTTGTGTCAATAAGATATGTATCTTCTTGCCTTAAAATCTGTTCAGATGATAGCAAACATGATGATGGTGTCCTGAAATCAGAGCTGGGTAAGTGAAAGTAACGATTCAGAAAGAATTCTCTGAACACAAAGGAAGAGAGAACAATATTTAGGAAGTCTAAGATGGACAGTTGGGGATACAGTTGTCTACAGACAGCTCCTGTGCTTCATCAAAAAACACCTATTACTTTGTAAAGACAATGGTCCCTACAGAATTAGTACTACAGTACTCATATTTTTTCTGTGGTATTTTTCAGCCTCTGTAAGGTAGAGCACTAATATGATTTATAGGTATGCTGGAAAATCTGTTCAAATTAAACAGAGTTAAGACTATGGTCTGGGGGAATATGCACCTTATCCGTTTCCTGGTTTCAGAGGTCTTAAATTCAGTAATTTTCTCATCTTAAAGGAGCACAGAGGTCCATTGAAGACACTTAGTTGTGGTTTAAAAAATTCTGGAGGGCACTTACTTCCCCTGTTACATAATAAAAACCCTTATTGTAAACATGCATTTATTGCATATTCTCCAAAATCCACCAAATTCACCTTTGCTGAAATGAGACCAACTCTGATAATATAGAACCATCTTCATAGCATAGTTCAAAATAATCCAAGTCATTGCATGGATTTTGCAGCACTTAAAACAGTTCACTTTCCCACAGAAAATCATATTCAGCTTTAATTACATCAGCAGTAATGCTGCACTGTAATATTTCAAGGTATTGTTCTGGGATCACTATGTATTTTAAGAAAACTCTTCCCCTTCTTACTTGGTGAGTTTAGGAGAACTTTTAAAGTCCTCATCTTGCTGAGTTTCAGAAAGATCCTAAACTATGAAGAAGATTGCTCTATTGCTAAATGTGAACTCAGTAGAAAAGAAGGAAACACAATGTCTGATTGCCACCACTCTGTATTTTAAACTGTCAATACACCAGGCACTCAAATTGGACTGTAGTTACGGATCTCCAGGAGGCATTTGCCTTTCAGTCAACCATGCTCCCAAATACTTTGGTGTCAGCATTCAGCAACTGTGATGAAAAATCAATGTCAGGACACGTAGGTCTGTGGTACTGTCATCACAGCCTCAAAAAGTGAGTAGAATTGCCACTAGGAACTGATGTGAAAATCCTCAAACTTCTGAGATAACAGAAGCTTTTCTGTAGGACTGTCTTTCATATTTATAGGATTGTATCATGAGCCATTTTCTGAGCACACAAAAGAAAAATTAGTTTTAACTTGTGACTCACATCATCTGATTCCCTGATGAGCTCTGTATCTTCCACTTGTACCACTGCATCAGCACCACATGGAATTGGAGCACCGGTTGTAACACGCATTACCTGACCAGGCATCACAGTCTGAGTTGGCTGAAAAATAAACAAAAATTAATTTACTAGAAAAGAAAAATCTCAGACCATTTGAACTTTATGGAAGTAATCTGAAAGACTAAAATTCTTATTTGTAGCATGACTCTTTATATACTGCTGGTGATATCAACAGGTATAAACTCCAATGTATTTAAAGAGCATTAGGTCATTGCTTCAGATCTGGCTTTTTTTATATGGGCACATATTAGGTGGCTTCAGATTTTCCCTGTAGATTTCTATCACAAGAATAACTTTCAGGAAAAACAATATACTGATACTCGGGTTGGCTTAGAAAAATAACTGGCTCAGAAATATAACAGTGACCTTCTAGAAACTTACATGACCAAAAATCTAGTAGTTCTCTGTACATAAATATTTTTGCAGAGTGCTCTGGTCCCCAGCCTTGAATTTTCTTTGCTTTGGTTTGGTTGGATTTTTATTCTGTTCTGTTTTAAAAGCACACTATATATGGAAAACCAGCAGCTTGTAAGTAAAGTAATGGAACCAGCTGCTTCATTTTTTAAGCAGATTTCTTCATACTGACAGACAGCTCAACACTAGTTCACATAGAATATCTATCTTTGTGAGGGTCAGTTTAGCAAAGCCTAAAACTGGTAATATTCTACAATTATGTAAAGTCACAGTACATTACAAAGTTTCAGCAGAAGCAATACAAAGAATAGAAAAATATCAGAACATGATAAAACAAATGACAACGGTTTTAATAAAGTTTCTCACCAGGCAGCCTATTGTAATATGCATTTTTCAAAATCCAGAGTAAAATTGTAATTTGATTGTAACCACATAAGAAATAAATAACTAAAAGAAAAATCTTTCTAAAACAATGCAACTAGAAGAAACTGGTATTATGATTGGGATTTCATTGGTGGGATATGAGTGCTTTTCCCCGCAGCACTTTAGTAAGGCCAACTTATTTAGGCTGTTAGTGAGCATGTGCTACACAGAGATCTACACAGCTGTGATCAGACCAACATATTCTGTATGTGTCACATGTATAATTCATGTGCAGATTGGCTCTATATTCCATATGCAGCACTGGAATATGTCCAGGACTTCTCAGACTGTGATTAGCACATATCTGATAGCAACCCACAGACATACAAGCAGTACTGCCCAAGCACTATTACCTGCCCGCACCCAGCAGTCATTTACTCCATGACTTTCGACAGGAGGCTGTTAGACATCTGTAAATTCTAGACCGGTGGCAAACGTTTCAGCGGCGCAAAGCTGTGTTTGCCTTGCCCACTCTTCTACTCCATTTCAGCACTGTCACAACCTCTGAAATGTGAGTATTGCTTTGAAATGTGTGTATTTCAAAGGTTGCTCATTGGGACAGAAGCCTCAGGGAGAGGCTGGAAATGGTTTGTACCTGGTTTACCACAGTATCCCAGTGATCTACGGGTCCCCAAGAAACAACTGAGCCTGGAGCTGATTGAATCCTGACCCTTTTCAACGGGTAACAGAAATCTAACATCCTTTGAGAAGAACATAAATAAAATGCTAAAATAAACTAAAATAAAGATCACACTTGCCATATGTCATGGTTAGTGTGTTTTTAGGGCAAGATTCATGTTATCCTAAAGTAGGCATCTAAACCATGACATAACAACACTACTCTTTTAAAAAAATGATATTTATTTCTCACCACAGACTATGCAACTGAGATGCTGCCATTTATACTGAAGATGCTTAAAAGTGAAATTAATCTTGTCTAGTGTGTTCTTTTGATTTTTATGAAAACAAATATTGCAAAAGGCAAAGCTTCTGCCGGGGATTATGGGAGGTCTTTTGCATATTGTTGTAGATATAGTCTGTAGGCACATTACAAATAGGTAATATTGTTTCGAACTTACTAAAGTATTGATGTCTTTAGTGACAATTTTTAGAGGAACAATGTATTGCATTAAAAAAATCTCCCATTTAAAATGTGTTTTTTGGGCCTCAAGAATCACAAAGAATACAAAATGTCTAGGACTCTGCTGGAAATCAGTGCCTATGGTGATAAAATGCACTGTAACTAGTCATGCTTTTGGAGTTAATTTTTTGAGGTGTAATGATGTGAAACATTTAAACAAATTTATGATACAATAACAATTGCTTTTATAATTGATTGCTTATATATTTAATTTCCTTTTTGTCCTTTGAGAATTTGATCAGATTAACTTTATGAACAAAAGTCAACCACCAGATTTGTGTGTGAATCTCCAGAGTTATGTTCTTCCGTGCTACAGACTATGAAGATAAAGAAATGATTCCTTCTCAGAAAGCATATTAATGAACAACAATTTCACAGAAGCTCTTTCAAAGGCCTTTGAGATCTCACACTTACCTGGAATAAGGCAATACTGGCTTCTGTCCTCTGCATTTATCATTGATAATCTATTTAATGTTAGTCACTGAATAAAACCCAGAAATAAGCTATCGACCACAGCCCCCATCTCAGGTATTTTCTCTTGCACATGATTACACCTCTTCTGTGTGATTTACAATGACCCATGCTCCTTTCTGTAAAAAGGCCCAAGTTAATGGAAAGGTGAAAAATGTCTGTTTTCCATCCTATATTATAGCAGGTTAGTCACAGTACCTCTTACAAACGTCTTTAGAAAGTCTTCCAGGAAATGCTAAGCTCCAGCTATGCAAGTCTATAGGAAGAAAATAATTGCTCTCCATGGCTGAATTTTTCATGCAGAGGCCACGTAGGTGGCTCGTGACTAGTACGCTCAAATGTGCCCTAACCTCCCCAAAGCAGGACAGCGTCTGACAGTTTTCCTCAATACAAAAGAAAAAATGGTTGTTAACATAAACAGGACTATCTCGAAATGGAAATCAGAAAATAATACAGAATTTACAAATTGATACAGAAATGTCCAACTTGGCTATAAGGCCTCTCTGCAATTCTCAGTCCCACTTTCTTCCTCTCTCCGTAGGATTTACATAATCTTTTTCCCTACAGGAGGAGCCAAATCTAAACCTATTTTGAACTCCCTGCTGTGAATCATTCTGTTAATTGGTTTGTAACACGAAAAGCAGAATGTTGCTGCTGAGAGTGACTGAAGGGTGAAATGAGACTAAGGAGCCTTCCAAGGCTATAAATAATTTCTTGGGAAGGAGATGAACCTGAAGATGTGTTGGCCCAAAAAAAAAACTTTGACCAATTATTCAGAGGTCAACAGCCTCATTTTTCTAACTTGCCACTGGTATTTCCAGAATTACTCTCTCTCTGTGTGCCTCCTCCCACCCAATTTTTCTTCCTTGCCAGAGAGGTTTCCCATTCCCATTAATCCGGGAGGACAGACTGTCCCTGCACAGAGACATTTGTGAGCTCTTGAATTCTGTAGGAGGGAAGGAAGCTCCCATTTGCCCTTTTATCCTTTGTACAAACCTGCTGAACTCATTAGGACACTGAAAGCCTTTAGACCTGTGGGCAGTCCTCCCCATCAGACACAGCTTCAACAGTACTGTTTTTAAGCACCACTGTGCTGTGATTTTTTTTAACTAGCAAAATGGTAATATTGATGACAGGTGAATACTGATAGGAGTGATAACTCAGCAGGTTGCTCTGCTGGTTCTTGCTATTTTATAGGGGCCATAAGAAGGGTCGTAGAAATAGTTGTCAGGCTTTTGGATTCTGGACTAATGCTTGAAAATTGCAGACAGAAGGGTTAAAAATGCAAGGCAGTTGAAATTCATTAATTTACATTTTTTTAGTATTTTTAAAGTAATTTTACATATTTTGTGTAACAGATTCATTAATCTGAGTTCGTGTGAATATCAGTATTGAGAAGATGTCTATTATACCAAAGTATAATTCATAATGACGGATAAGAACTATAGCAAAAAATATTTTCATAGTTCTCTGTATCTATCATCGTTAGCCAAATTAAATGTCTATTATATGTTTAGAGGTAGTTCAACTCAATGTTTAAAAAAATGGAACAATCCCGCAACTGGTAATATTTCTAAAACCTGAAACAACTTCTGAAATGCATCTATTTTACTTGAGACTTTTTTGTTTAGAAGTCAAAATGGCCACACTGTAAAATCCTCATTAAAACCCATTGATCCTTTGTTTTGCCTGTTACTTATTCCATTTCTGAATCATTTCACATATGATACACAGAATTATAAACTGGGACTTGAAATAGCTGGAGAAACATTTTGGATTAACCCATGCTCTCCTGAAAAGAAGGTAACAGATGCAATTAAATTGACAGAATAAAAAAAGTGGTTGAATGCAACTGATTTTTTTCCTATCACCCCAGTATTAGTACAGGAACTTTATCAAATGTACTCGAGTTTGAGAGCAAATCCTAAATAGTGTCCATTCATGAATATTTATACAGCACACCAGGTCATGAATCGGTGCTGCCCCGACTCGCTCTTAAACACAATCCACGTATCTGCTAAGGTGCACAAACACTCTCTTAATTTAATAAACAGAAAGGAGCAATACCGCAAGGCAGGCTGCTGCCAGGCTTCCGCAAGATTGTTCTGATCATTACCTACCTTTAAAGGCTTCATACAAAATTCTTACACTTTGTTTTGCAGGTATCAGTGTGAAATATGCAAACAGCTTGTGGAGACAGTTATGAGGCTGACATCCCCTTTAAAATCTGTCAGCAAGAAGGGGTTAAATCTTGCGTTTCTCTGTTTATGAATTGTAATGCCACTGGAAACCTTATGTCCTCTGACATTGTACTAGGGTAGAACATTACTGTATGCACTCCTATCAAATATGTCAGCACAATGCTCTGAAATATTTTGGGATATCCTTGTTAGTTCCTTATGCAACCGCATGACCTGACTTTCTGAAATCATGTCCCAAGGCACATAGCAGGAGGCGAGGTACAGCTGCGTCCTACTTCATGCCACCTCCAAAAATACTGAGTTTTGGAGCACTGGCAAGGCTTGTAAAAAACACAAAGCAATATCTTACAAAAAAATACATTTAAAAAAAAAAAAAAAGAGAAAAGAAATTGTGCTCACCTGCTCACCAGCCTGGGATTCCCCTATGATGAATCGATCTCCAGGGCCATCAGCAGCTGTTAAGACAGACAATACAAATGGTAAAGGCTGAACTAAAACATACAATAGCATTAGAAATTAAGAACAGGAGAACCAAAGAATGATCTAAGATTCAGTTCTTCAGTGTCAGCATGACAAACATTATAGAAGTTTAAACATTTTTACATTTTAGGTCCTTTTAAGTTGTGTTTATTATTTTGAAAATTACAGGTTCTATAGTACTTTTAACTGAAAATTATTGGGCAATATGGGATCAAGTAAAAGGAGATTAGGAGGAATTACATTAATAACAAAGATTTCAGAGTGTTCACAAGATCATTTTTATAAACTGTCCACTGTGAGCAAATCTTTTTCTATGTGAAACTAACACGGGGGAATCGCGTATTTTCTAAGTGCATTACTTACCTTTTTTCTAGACAACAACAGAATACTGACATTTCTAGATTCTGTCTCTGTCTTTAGAGGAAAATGTGGACAAGTGCAGTGGTTACAGACTGCGTAGCTGACCACACAGGTTTGGCATTTTCTGAAGAGCACTAGGGCTACGATAATGCAACCTGGGCTGCCATATTAGAAGTCTGGGTTCTGTTCCTTTTTGTAATCTTAGGAGGTAGTATTGAACTAGTTACCTTATGCATTTCATGGAAGCCATTCTGAAAATTAAAAGTCAGAGATCATTGATTTAACAAACTGAAAGTCTCCAGGAATTCTAATTTAGCCAAATCTGTGTTTTTACAGGGATAACAAAGACACCATTACCACTAATGAAGTTTAAGCTTCTGCCTGCCTCAAAAGTCTTTGGGCAAGTTGCATTAGTGGTATTATAGGCTCTAACATGGTGTAAAGCACGTATGGAGCACAAGCAACTCCGCCTGTCCAAGCACAGCAGGCATGCTGTCGAGAGTGTTCAGACAAACTGGGTTCATATGATCACATTTAAATATGTCTTTTTATTAATTTAAAATCTGTAACTGTCAAAAGCTGATTTCCCAGAAATTAAGTCTAATCAGTGACAACCTTTATCTTAATACCTTCTGTTTTATTTCAAAAGCCCTGAACATACAGCTAGATAACCTTATCATATTGAGAAGAATTGCTTTCAGGAAGGATGCCCATTCAGTCTGTACAATGATTTATCACGTTTGTACTCATACATCAGCTGCAACTCTGCTGATGATGATCTATGGTACTTAGTCATGTTTGAAGATTAATGATTAACTTAACTTTAAAAGCCTACCAAACAGCCTGATCTATGAGCTTTAGAACAAACTCTAAAATAAGAAAGTGGAAAAGGACTCTTCCACTACTTGCCTTTGAATAATGCATATAATACTACCAAATAGTGTTGTCAGACCTTCACTGAAAAAAACGCACTGGGATTATCCAGCAAAAGAAGAGAAAGAATTCCCTAATAGCTAAATTATTTTAAACCTGTTAAAATGCTACTGAATTGGGTTTTATTCCCCCATTAATAATGATATGGAGACAATGTTTATAGGTGATGTACAACTGATATAGCTTGAAAAAGGTGGACAAGGTTTTGGGCAGACAGGTTTATGTGACTGAAAGCTAAACCTTTATTTTTTTGTAAAAAATATCTGTTCATGTAGTCAATATTATCTCTGCCTACAAGCTTTGTTTCTCATATCCTGAGATAACAGGTCTACAAGAACAATTAGAGTAGAATAGAACAGAATAGAGCAGAATAGACTAGACTAGACTAGACTATTTCACTTGGAAGGGACCTACAACAATCATCTAGTCCAATAGCCTGAGCACTTCAGGGCCTAAAAGTTAAAGCAAATTATTAAGCAAATGCCCCTTAAAGACTGGCAGGCTTGGAGCATTGACCACCTCTCTAGGAAGCTTCTTCCAGTGTTTAACCACCCTCTCAGTAAAGAAATGCTTTCTAATGTCCAGTCTAAACTTGCCCTGGCGCAACTTTGAACCATTCTCATGTGTCCTACCACTGGATACCAGAGAGAAGAGCTCAACACCTCCCTCTCCCCTTCCCCTCCTCAGGAAGCTGTAGAGAGCATTGAGATTGCCCCTCAGCCTCCTTTTCTCCAAACTAGACAAGCCCAAATTCCCTAGCTGCTTCTCACAGGACATTCTTTCCAGCCCTTTCACCAGCTTTGTTGCTCTCCTCTGCACGCATTCAAGTACTTTACTATTTACTCTATTGGAATCCACCACCAAAATTAAGAGTCTTGTGTGTTGGTTCTGACAGAAGTTGTTGAAGACAGCGTTCATGATCATTCTGCTCATTGTGTGTTTACTGAGATTGTACTTGTGCTTCCCCTTACCTTGTAGCAACCAGGTAGCAAGACAGCATTTGCTTAATCCTAAGGCCCTTGTCAGTCAGCATTCTACTCAGAGCTCCTCCTCTCAGCTTTTCTCTGCGTTATATTACCTGTATTTCTCTGGCTACATCTGCACTCCCTTGCCGCTATTACTGGTCATTTTGGTCTGCCTGCTTCTCACGCACATAGATGACGGGCAGCTGCAGTCAAACTTGTCTTGTAGACCTGGAATTTTATTTCTATATCAAATCCATGAGGAAGCTATTGAACTACATCCATTGCCTCGGTTTGCAGACAGTCTATTTCATGGACGGTTGCTTTCCTTGTTTTCAGCTGCCCGTAACAAAAAAGATATTTTAATGTCGCTAGAAGAAAGTTGGCTATTGTGTCCAAATTTCAACATGGTGTTACGATGATTCAACCCCTACCACAATAAAATCACTACTAGTATAATGTTCAATCATACATATTTTCATTTTCCTCCATAGATATCTGAGATGAATACCAATAGTCTTACTTTACAAAGGGAAACACCGATGCACAGAGAAGCAACTTGCTCAAAATCATGCAGCACCTAGTGGCAAAGCAGAGGATGGATTCAGGTCTCCTGGGAAACCACTTGCTGCCTACTCCGTAAAGTCACACTACTCATTTTATTTATATACAACAACTGCAATATTTTCAAAGTAAAAATGAGTTGTTCTTTTGAGGTGCCTCCATAAGAGTACATTCTGATATGTATTTTTGAAAATTCTTTAAAGCAATCATAAAATAATTCACAAATAGGATGCTGGATCTGTGACAGTTCAACAAAGTAACAGGTATGTAAGAAATTACTGATTAAATCAACAACAGAGGAATAGAAGAAGAATCTGTCATTCAGAAAGAGACGTTCTGCTACTCTCCCAAATTCTTTGTTTCCAAGAAATTCACTAGCAACACAGGTGCATGTCTATAAGCACACATGGATGTACATTTGTTCGTGTGCATATGTACCCACTTAAAAGATCAGAATTCAGCTTTATGGTCTTCCTTCAAGACAGGTGCATTCTACATAACTGTGACTTCAGCAATGATCTGAATCAAATCTCAACCAAAATAACCACTGCTGAATCCAAAATAGGTGAACTAACAGGTTATAAAGTGGTTTTACAGACACTATACTGCATGTCTACAAAGCAAGTGTTTACCTCTCACAGCGTAGCCGTCTTTTACTGATGCTGGAAATGGTGGTAAATTATCTTTTGCATATACATCTTGAGCAAGGACTCGGCCCATTCCATCTAGAAAAGAGAAGAGAAAAGACCATGCTCCATGTCATTACAGCTAGTCAAAGGGAAAAAAAGGTGGACAGCAGTGTGCTCTGATGCATGAAGTGTACGTGTATGTGACAGGAATAGATCTCTCAGATTTTTTGATTTCTGCCTCTACGTAAATGAAAAAGATTGGAGTCTGAAAGTACTGATGAAAGATTTGTTCAGCAAGTCTATGTTCCTGGTTATGGTGAAATTGTTGACAGTAGCTCCGAACGCCAAGTATCCAAACCCAGAGGTAATAGCTCTGATATAGGATCAGACAGAAAAAACAAGTATTTGTTTCTTCAGGACAAGTTTTTCTCCTGAAATCTCTTAAAAATACATGTTTTCCTGTATTTCAATTAAAAAAAAATATCTTTTTTTAAAAGCTTTCGAAATAACATTTCAAAAGTGATCCTGTGTGCAAAGGGTGAGAGGTGATGGATTGAGCCCAGAGGACTCAACGTAAACAGTAATGATGGACAAGTTTCCCTAAATTGACATAGAAGTTTTGCAATAGATTAGCTTTGCCTAATTGCTAAGACCATTTCTGCTTAATGGAAGGTGAGTGCACATAAATGTCAGGATTATTTATGTAAATTTACGCTGTTATAGTCCTAAATATTTTAATAGCTGTTTCAAACATACTCTTTCCCTTCACTTAGCAACTACGACTGATGAGCTGTAATTTGGCTCAGCCTCTCTGTAGAGACTGATATGAATTACTTCACCCTCAGTCAAGTGTGCACTACTTGCTTGCTTTCACAGCACCAGCGAGAGGTTCTTTTTAGTATGATGTGGAACAGAGTGGAAAATATGTATCTTATCCCTTCATACAGTGGGAGAGTGAGAAAGACGATTTAATTACAAGCGTGATTAGATGGACTGGGAAGGGGCACATGGGTCAGAACTACTGAGATCAGCTTGATTCCAGTATGTCTAAGTAGAAGAAGGGAAGCTCATCTCGTAATAGAGGTCACCACTCTTAGGAGCGCTTTGTGGCACAGGAAGGCAATATCCAGCTGGAAGTATGAGGGAATGAGAGGATGCATGAATACTTCTGCCAGGAGAATTTCCATGGATATGCACTTTACAGATTACGATCTTTCAGATGTGCCAAAAAAGAAAGATGTACATAAAGTGTGTTCTGGATTTGCTGGGAAGGCAGAAGACCTAACATTGCACACTAAATGGATAGGTTTTGTTAAAAAGTGCACCTACTTGATTTGAAAATGTTCAGCTCCAGTGAAGTAGTATTATAATGGAGATTATATTTTACTTATTAACACAAAGTGATTTCATTAGTAATTAATTATAGTTATAATAACTATAATATCATCCATATGCATCAACTTTCAGCCTGAGGCGAATATTTATGTTGCATTTTTGAAATAGGTATTACCATGAAAATACTGATAAAACCTGCTAAAGCAACTAGAAAAGCACCTTTGCGGTGGCTATTGATGTCTGTGCATCACTGCGTATCATTGTCTGTGATACACAATATAGAAGTTATTAGAAAGCTCATGAAAGCTTGTACACTTGCACTGAAAAAAAGAATGCAGATACAGACATTTAAATTATAGCACAGAAAAAGCAGCTATTAAAGGCCTAGTAAAAACACCCTCTGTTCATAGACACACAAAATCTCATACAAAAGTGATGGTTCTAATTTTAGCAGGCATGTTGTGTCTTCATTTTACTTCTTGTCTGCATGCAAAATCACACCAATTAGAGCAAAGTTGAACAGTATGTTCCTGGCATTCTGCCAGGCAATATTTGAAGGGAATATATGGCCAGCCAATGGTGGGAATGAATTTCATTAAGGGGAGGAAAATGTAAGAATTATTTGCTGAAGCCTTAGGCATTTAAAATGAAGCAAGTCAGCAACCAAAGGACAATCTGAAGTACCTCTGTACTCTGCTTTATTGGAGCAATTATTTTAGAAATACAATGTTTGACCTTATTTTGATTAATTGTAGTTCAAAAAAGATGTTCTGAAATATTGTAATGTCATCAAACTGCTCCTTGTGATGCCCATAGCTTTCTCATTCTAACACAAAATGGAGAATTACATTAAACTCACTTTTCAAAATTGGCTCTTTTCTAAAGCTTAGCTGGTGAAACTGGTACAGTTCTGTGAAGAATTTTGATTTCCCAGGGTATTGGTACTGGGATGATGCAGTGAGACAGGTATTGTACTAGAGGTGCTGGATTTGTGCCCATTTTGAAAATATTGCCCTGGTAGCACTTCAGTGTGATATGAAAAGGCAATGCTATCAAAATAGTCAGCTAGTTCAAAACTAATAAGCAGTGGCAAAAAACGTCCAAGCTCTCCAGAAGTTACAGGTCTCTTGGACTAGGTCAGAAAAACTGCTCCATTCTGAGGCTTAAGCCCATAAAGTGTGGATTGCCTATTCTTTGCACTTTTAGTATCAGCTAAACTTCTGCTTCTTCTTAGTTTCAGAAGAATAATCATTACCATGCTGTCTAAAAACTCAATTTTATATATCCACAGAGTAATGTTCAGGTAACAGCGTTTAGCTGGAATAAAAGGCTAATTGGGGGCTTCATACCATATATTGATGACAGCAGGTGGGAAAGATGCTTCAGATGCCTTTGGTTTATGGCACTTTTCTAAAACGTTTTAGGACTGTCCATTTTTGGTTTTTAATATGGAAGAGGCACTGAGCAATACACTTACCATTGTGAAAGTCATGTTTCAAAAGATAACTGTACTTATCCTCCCCGTTATGTTAGGAGAGAAGAGATTTGAGCGACTACAGCATGCCTGAACTTAATCAAGAATTCACTCAGGACTCTACTGGCTACTTGAACAGAGTAACATTCAGCAGCTTTATTTATGAGAATGAATACTATGTTACCTGTTTAGTAATGTAAATACATCAGGTTAAAATTAATTAGGTAATTTGTTAATGAAATAAATTGCAATCCTAGAACTTTAAACATTTCACTTTCCTTACAGAGAAATTGTGCTCCTGAAAGGTAATTTTCAGGAGCTTAGTGTTAATTCAAAAGACAAAACCCCAAAGAAAACAAACACAGAACAGTAGTGCTTTTCTGAGTACAGGTAATTAGGATTCAGACCTCCAGGTCTACATTTTTAATATCTCTTGAAATTACAGGTATATTAACTGAAAAATAAATGAATACATAACTAAATGAAAAACTGGTTCTTAACTCATTGTATTTGTCAAAATCAACATTTTTTAGCAAACATATATACAGCTGCGCATGCATGCATGCATATGCATATACATATATATGCCTAAACAAAAAAATCCTATGTATTTGTCTGTATAACACTATGGTGATCACTTAAGAACTTCTGAAAATGAGATTCCATCTGAGATTTGTATCTGTAGATTAAGAGAATTGAAGTTCCTGTATCAGAGACACACGTGTGACCTTTAGGATGTCTCCTAAAGGCTCAATCCTGAAATTTCATACTATGTATTAGAGGATCTTACAGTGCTAAAATAAGTGTATACTTGTTGAAAAATAAATTGTGAGATACAATTTTGCACTACAGTGCAAAAAAAGATATGACTATATCTTTGTTCATATTTTCATTGTCAGTACAATTATGTGAATATTAAACCAAGAATATCTCTCTACAGCTGATGATCTTACCATGTATCTAACTCTTATTTTGGGTGGGAGGGAAGAGGGTCATGACTGAAGTGTCTCAGCAGACTCAGAACATTATTTTTTAAAGAATAACAGTGCCAGGGATAATAATCAATATGTTCCAGACTTAGAATCAGCCTGAATTTGACGTCAGTAATCAGGTAACAGGAAGAGCAAAATGAAATATCAATTAAGATATTATAAAGTATACTAGAATACCTTCTCTTACCTTGACAGCATATTCCCATGTAGCGGAATAAGAACTGACAAATTAGAGTATATAAAACCTCTATAGAGAATATAAGCATCTAGCCAAGACCAATTACCTCCGTTCTATCTCTGTAAGGACATGCATGCAGCCTGAATAGAATCACTCTGCTATTGGTATGGTAACACTATCAGTATTAACACAAAACTGTTACTTAGCCCGTATTTTGAATTTTTTTCATATTAAAGTAAATTACATGGTGAAAGCTTGTCCAAAGCATGTTACAGCAGGAAATTATATATGCTGTGTCTGATTTCACCATAGCTCTAATGAAGAAGTTTACAAATCAGTATATGCAAAGGCTGCTACCTGCTGTTGATATAAATATGTTTGCACAAAGACTGGTGTATACATATAAATAGATGCCAACGTTATTGTTATCTATATCAACATACATGCAGCATGTGAGGATTATGCTTATTCTCTGACTACCTAGAAGAATATTTTTAGCCACGTTTTATTAACTTCTAGGGAAAATACAGCTTCTGTCCAGAAATGCAGCAGCAGCAACACAAAAGTGATGTGAAGCAGTATGTAAGTTTTAATCCAGAAGTGTAACAGATAGAGGGATGGAGAAAAATTAAAATAAAGATAAAAGGACAAGACAATAAGACATGTTTATACAATCAAGGACAAAAAAAAGAGAAATAGCAGCTTATCAATACTTGTTTTTCCCTATAATCAAATGTAACTCAAATTCAAGAACGTATTTCTTCACTTAGTTTTGCACTAGAGGTTTAAAAAATCAAAACTATTTTTATGTAAAAAAGAATAATAATGCTACAGTACTTTAACAGTACCTTATATAGCAAAATAAACATATGCTGTGCTTAGTTTTCAGGGGGGTACATGCCAGAGTTTTATCCTTTATTTCAGGAGTTCAGTATTGTATACATCGCATTTATTTGGACTAAATGTACCCAACACTGTAGCTCATCATATTGTCCACAAAGGGCTGTCTTAGCAAAGACATTTAACTGACAGCTGTCCAAAACGATCTAAGAGCTATTCTGAAGCATGTATGCCCTAATGCCGCCTTCTAATGTGCACACCATTATGAAAGTGCAGCGTGTAATACGCATATTCCTTGTTGACTCCAGTATTGGTGCTGTTCTGAATGCAGGATATACAGCATCTTCTCAGAGATCTGCTTCCTGCTACCAAGGCAGAGGGGAGTGCTGATCTCCACTTGGAGTGGTGAAACACACAGCTGTGATTCTACTACGTACAGTCTGCTAAATCAGTATGTCAGTATGAAGACAGGTTTGTGGCAGCACAAAGATTTGGCGAAGAGCATGAAAACTTTGAACTCTCAAGCCAGAAGACAGAATATCCCATTCAGAAACCATTTGTGCCTCTCTGCGACCTGGAGTCCACCGATGTCCTAAACATTTTGCGTCTTGAGGCTTGTGGTTCCACTATCTCCTTGCTCACCACCTTACCTTTGGAAAATCTGGAGGAATCCCTGGAGGAGGTTTCCTCTTCCCTACCTACTTTAGGATTACTTGTCAGCATGCTTCCTACCATGGTTTTGTTCTGTGCCAAGGACACTCTCCCAGATAATGCCCAGGCTTGGTGTAAGGGATAGCAGAAGCAAAGGGAGACACCTAATAGGCATTATGAACACACCATTTCAGGAGGGAGGATAGTTTTTGCTGAATAAACACAAGAGGTGCCCTGCTAATTCCTTTTAAGGTCTGACAATTTGCCTGCTGTTTGGTGCCTTTTAAGACAACCTCACTGTATAAATCAAGAAGAGTTACCCTTGACTATAAAGTTTCAATAAATCAAACATTAAATGCAAGTAAGTATCAGAAAAGGATCAAACGTAGTGGTAGAATAGAAAGGGAAATATGTTGCATTTGTGAGAAGAAAAGGCAAATTCTGGAATTACTAATAGGCCAAGCAGGATCTGGAAAAACACACTGAGACGAACTGTTAAAGATACAGACGTCAAAAAAGTGACCTAGAATCAATAACCACTTTGATTTTATCCTTAATCTCACACTAGAAAGGGGGTTTAGTGAGAATCTCCCACAGTAACAGAACAAAGTAAATGATCACAGTACAACTTGGAGCTACTTGGCATCTACAAAAGTCCAGTGTCAAATCAACCACTGTAGTTTCTACGTTTTAGCTTTGTTGCATATAACACAGATCTTAAGAAAATTCATTTATATTTTCAATTAGACTTCCATTACAGATTCCTTCAGGAAGCAGTACTGAGCTCAATCAACGTTCTCCTGACTTTGAAAGGAGACTTCTGCTCCTATTATTGGCATTTCCTAAAGCAGTTTCACCTGGAGAAAGTATCGTCTCAGACACCTCACAACATTAATAAAAGAGCAAGTGCTTAAGAAGGTTGTAAAGTAAGGAAATAACCACCCTAATCCTCACAAAGGATCCAACTTAAAATACCTCTGTAATTGATGATTTCTGTTCCAAGCACCGGGGTCATCTCCAGAACCGTGATGAAGGCCTTGTCCATAGATGTCAATGGAAATGGAGACATGCGGTGTCTTCTTGCTACCTTGGTAATGTCAACAGCACTGTGACCTGCAACGAGAAAGCACCAAGTTTATGGATGCTACAATGTGTAGATGTAGAGAGTGACGTTCATTTACTGAAATCAATCTGGCGCTTTGCGGTAAGTTAAATTAGTTAGTTATCACTATTCAGCATTTATGTCAGGCACTTGGAAGGCACTGTATTCAACTAGAATCAAAAGACAGATTTAAAACAAAATGTAATTTACAGTTGAAAAAGTTCACAAAAGTGTATATCCTTACTTGTCATGAAAAACACACCAGAAGTCTTGTTGAGCACAAAAGGATCAGTTAATCAGAAACAGAAATCCTTCAAGTTGATGCAGTATTTTACACTGAGGATGATAATCTGAGGCTAACTCAGTTCCCTGAACTATGAACTCAGGACAATTCATTCTTCATTCTGTTCTCCACAAACACATCTCAACGTGCCATGTGCAGTGCAGAGATAAAACATAAAAATGAACACTGTCCCAGTGAGTTTGCAAACTAAGAGTGAGATGGGAGTCAAAAGGTTTGAAAGGAGGATAGAGGGAAGCACAATGAAATCACTGGACAGTCAGTGCAGCAGACGGTGTTTCCAGCTAGTGGGCACCCTACCCATTGTCAAGATTTTGTAGTCACCACAGCAAAATGACATTTAAATGCATAATTTGATTAGATTAATGGAAGCTTACTTTTCCCAAGTATGAGGGACAGGTTGGGAGAAAACACGACAAAAGTTGCTTGAAAATGAAGCCAGCAGCATGTTTGATTTCTTGATACGTACTGAGAGAGCAAACAAAGGGACAACAAGCTTTGAAGGATTTTGAAGTGTAGATAAACAACTGAAGAGAGGGAACTATTGCAGGAATACATAAACAAGAGTAATGATACAAAGCAAAAGATTAAAAATGACATTTGTAGAAATATCTTGAATGGATTTGCGTAGAAGAAGGAGGTATTTATGAGACCTAAAGTGGATGATGTTTTATATGTAATATGTAATGATATTCCTAAAGCAAAATAAATTATAGTAAGATAGCATTAACGAATAATGGAAACTAATTTTTAACGACATGATTTTCTTTTGCAGTAGCTACCTAAATATCCCATTTGCTGCTGCGCATGCCTTCACATTCTGGAAAAAAATAGATGATTGCTTTAAATGTAGTCTTCTAATAAAAACCAACTACAAAAATGGTAAAACAATCATGCAATCTAAGATTTTCCTTCAGAAGAGAAAGTCGCTTAATCAATCGGTGTATACAAAACTTCTTTCAGCACTGACACTTGCTTGTCTCTCTACGTGGGAGATTGTTCATTAATTTATTTTTTGCTGTTAATGCAGTAACTATCTTTAAAAGAAAGAAGTAGAGACAAATAAAACTGCCCGCCTAATTCCAGTCCCAAGAAAGACTCTGGAAGAAATTATTTGAACAATCTCTTTGTATGTATTTAGAAGATAACATGATGATAAAAGCAGGCACTGTGAATTTGTCAAGCACAAATGATTTCTAACTGACTTAATTCCTTTCTTTAACATAGCAGTTAGCATATTGAGGAAGAGAGAACCAGCTGATAAGATATATTTTAACTATATTAAGATTTTTCACACTCTTAAACATGACTTTCTCATAAGCAAACTAGGCAGAAATGATCCAAATTAAACTACTGCAAGATAAAAGTGTAACTAGTGGAAAAACTGCATTCCTGGATTTAACAACAGGGATGTCCCTAGCAAGCTTACATTTTCCATTCTTATGCCTGTATTTTGTTAGCAACCTCATAAAAATGAGGAAAAGGAAAGGAAAGGATTTGTGAGACACAGCCAAACCTCCCAAACCTTTCTCTGCATAAAGAAACCCTGCTTAGCAGCACCATAATTCCTGCAGGTCCAGCCTATTTCACGTAATATATGTTAAAAACTTTTTTCCTGACTGTATAAATTAAGAAACTATTTTCTTAAAAGGAAAAGTTGAAAAAAATGAAGGAAGATCCTAGGAAAAAATATGTTACAGCAGTGAAAGGTGGGGGAATTGTGTGGCAGCAAACCACCTTTATGCTACATATGCACCATTTAAGTGCTTTTATGTTTGTTCTACTGCTACCTAAAACTCACTGTTAACTACTTCAGAAACTAGTATTTCATCTCTTTAACCCTTAAAATCTGAATGAATTCAGAGGCTTTGAATGGTGCCAGAGTACTACCTTCAGATTCAGAACTCTGTGTCTAGTACATGTCATTTGCTTAAGTCAAAGGTTAAAATCTACTGAGAAACGCGTTCTTCAACACAGTTTCTTGAAAATAGATAAAATGTCCTAATCTCTGAAAACTTGTTACAACACCAAAAGTAACACCCATTATTCTGCAGGAGAAGCCAAGAAAATACAAATACTCAAAAATACAGCCCCTTCAGGTTTAACACTAGCATGAATAACCTTAATGAATAAAGGAAGAAAGACACATATGTAACTACTAACCCTTCTCTCTCCCTATTTCTTCCTACAAACAAATGCTAACTCTTCTTTTAGAGGTATCATACATTTAAACAGTCCCAGAGACAACTTAATAATGATTTTTTTTTTTTAATTCTAAAATTACCAAGTGGTACTTTTTAATTACAAGTAAATGACATTAAATAACTCAGACCTTCCTAAGTTAACTTTCACTAATGTCAAATGTCAGATAGCTCTAAAAATAACTATTTACATTAAGAAAAATTTTCTATGACAAAATAATCCTCTAGCTTTGAAGCAGCTAAGTCAATTGGTTGCATAAGATAGAAAAGACCTGACAGCCTTCTCTCTTATCACCAAAACAACTTCCTATTCCTGATGTTATATATATATATATATATATATATACACACATACACGGTGGATCAAATTTTAGACTAGGAAAGATTCATGTAAAACAACGGAAAGGGATTGTGCAAATTAAAGAACAGGCCATTTGGATCAAATTTGAATTCTTAATCTTTGCATTTTTTGGTTTGGTTTTATGTAACCTAACATTCAATTTCATGTTCAGGTATAAAAATAAAAATCATATATATTCATTTCAGAATTTCCATTTTCATTGTCTTTGAATGTTGATTCTTTTTGTCCATAAAGTTGGCATGTCCACGATTATTTACAACAATACATAACCACAGACAACACAGACCTTCATGTCATTAGAACAACTTGGAAGAAAAAATTAAAAGGCAACTATACGTTAGTACATGAACACTATGAGCTATTCATGCTTTTATTTTCTCTTTGGACTGAATTTCATTGTCTTAAGTTATTAAATTTCTTCTGCAAACCCACTCATGTCCCAACCATATCCTTCTCTTCTCATCTGACTATTATTTGCTGTCTTCTGAGCAGTCTTAGTTTCTCAATAGAGCTATGAAGTTTCAGTACTTACTTGCTCTGAGGATGTTCTCCTTGCTGCTGCACCTAGACTGAACCTGCAGAGAGAGCACAGAGTCTATGAGCTACAGAAGTTAACAAGAATGCAAAATACAGAGATATAATGGGCAAGCTCCTGGGATCTAAGACAGAGGCTATACATATTTTCAGCAACATTCTTACATACTCTACATGAGATAAGTATATTTAAGCAGAAGGGTAGTAGCTGATGGTCAGAATCTGATACAAGCAATTTGATTCCGCCCCCTCTCCCCCAGTAAGAAACTAGATGGCCTAAGGACAGTAATAGAGTAAAATCAAAGAACACAGTGGTTAAAATTACATGTTAAGCTCCTGTTTTAAACAGAAAATCTACATTTTCTTATACAATTGTAATTACAGTAACTCTGAATATAGGTCCTATTTTATGATTAGACAAAATACTAATACAACTATATTATCATGATCTACTTTAAAATTCTATTATTGATATTTTCAGGTATTATAGAAAATTTAAAATACTCAATTTAGATTGTGTTGAATCTGAAGATATTTAATAAGACTTCTTTGCAATTGTATAAACAGCTCCTGGCTGGAGCCAGATAAATTTACTCAGTTGTTTCTGTTTGGTTAAAAGAAATGCTATGCTCAATATGAATTTTACAGTGCAATTCCACTTTAAAAACTGTGTGAGAATGACAACTGGTTTCTCAACAAATCCTCTTCCTACATGCTTAGCTACCAGTGTGCTATTCCAGATACATTAGTCTGTCTCCAGAGAAATTAGAGGATTCACGTTGGTCTAATGTTCTAGTAACACTGGATATTTAGAGTTCCATCTGTTTAACATGCAGATTTAAAAAAGAATTGTTTTTTGAAGAGTATCAGTCCTGTAAACACAACACAGTTTAAACTTTATCTATATTGAAGCATCAGCTCTTGTTAATTATTCTCAGGTTTGGAAAGATAGCATATTGTATAATAACAATGAAGTTGCAAGTTTTTAGGTGAACTAATTTGAACAGCAGTCAGTCTATCTCCTGGCAGGTCAGCTGACTGAACTGGTAACACTTGAATAAAAATCTTTTTGTGTGAACAAAACCCCAGCTAAAGTAAACTTCACCGGAAGACAAACCTCTGAGAGAGAATGAATGGAATCCTCTTTTTTACTTTACTGACAAATGTATTGCTAAATTTTAGCGAGAGAACTAATAAAGTAAAACCATGTACACGTGGTGAAAAAGTGGAATAGCACAGGTGACGCCGAAGGTGTAACTTCCCTGCAGAACATTTGTCTGCTGAAAATGCAGAACGAATCCAGATTATCTTTCAGGCTACAGTTTCAATTTGCAGTTACAGAAAAGTTGCCTAGAAAGTGAATATGTATGATTAAACAATTGATGAAGAATGGTACACACTCAACCCTCAAAAAGCTGTCTTCGGAAAGGAACAACCATTTAAGGCTGAAACCAACTGTGCCCGAACTTCTAAACCTCTTTCTTCTGTTCCACAGCAGCTTGCCCCAAATATATATTCACATAAAAAAATTGCATTCTACAGCGCAACACAGTCTACTTATAGTAATGGAATAACTGATGGAAAGTAATGTTGCAACTTAGAGTGGGTTATGGTGTCCTTCCCTGAAAAAAACTGTTGTTTAAAAAAAAACAAACAGAAAAAGCCCAAACCCTCCCTCCTTCCCACCAAAAGTACTATACAAGAAATCTGCAAACAAAATATTAATGATGCCCAAATTTGGCCCAGAGTTGTTTTACCAGATTTCAAAGGCATAACATGAACATTCTTTGGAAGTAGTAAATATTCACCTATAATTTACCAAAGGACAATTCTGGACCAAAAAGATGGTATAGTGGTAGGAAAGAAAGCACATAAGAGAGAGAGGCACAGAGAGAGAGAGAGAGAGAGAGAGAGAGAGAGAGAGGGAAGCAGGATGGACATGGCAAGGCAGAAGATGGTGTGTGCAAAAGGAGACATGGGCCTATGTGTGTAAGACTACTGTTTAAAATGGAAGAGGCTCTCTTATTTCTCACTGAAAACCATATGAAAAGAGAAAACGAGGAATGGGCCTGCTGCAAAATAACCAAGCAATTCAGCAAACTGTGGAATGAAACTCAGTGAGATAACATAGTCCTAAAGAAAAAGGCAAAAAACCAAAAATGCAAAACACAAACGTTTGAAACAATCTACTGAAACAAACTAAGTAAAATATGTGATCCAAAGGACACAGATAAAAGCTACTAGAGAAGAAGGAAAAATGTTAGCGGACAAAGACAGTGCTAAAGAAGTAAAATGGAAGTCAAGAAAGAGTCTTCAACAAAGTGGAGGAACAGAAGGAGCCCAAACCCATAGCGCAAAGCAATGTTTGCGAATGGAAAACAGCTCCTTTGAACAGTAATAGTTACTCTCGAGTTGTAGCCTCTATTCCTCCTCAGTTCATCTTTAAGCCCTTCCAACCTATAGTGGAGCTAGTGTATGGACAAAAACAAGAGATTTATAATGAACAGAGCAGCTGAGATTTGCAGATCAAATCTTCTAATATAAAAAAACGTGCTGACAAAGTTTTGCTCTTACAGTGTCCAAATGACAATGGCAACAAAAGACAGCTGGCTTCACACACAGCCTCTAACAGGTCAATTTTTTAATTCTGTGCACACAGAGGACTTTAAATTTACTTTTTGATTTCTTACACCCAGCCTACAATTTCCATGTTATCACTCACCTGATGGGCAACATATGCGGTATGAGAAATAATTTGCTTCCCACAAATTTTAAAAGCAGCTGTGGAAGAGGAATCCATGATAATAAAATAAAAGGCTTGATCAGCTAGACTTGATCGTTTCCCAACCTATGCTCACAGCTGCAGAATACAAACCATGTTTTAACATAACTGACATCAAAATTAGTTATTACATAATACTTCTCTGTTTAATATGAATTGCACATTGACATCCTAAATGTTATTTTTAAACAAAATTGCAGTAAAATATGATTTTGAATAAAACCCACCAGTTTTCTAACACATGCAGTTTTAGCAGCAATAGAGTTTTGTATAAATGGGGTCATGTGCTTTAAGTGCCTTTTATCATACTCCTTATTTGTATGTTTTACTACTTTGTTATTAGTCACATTTATGAAACATCTCTATTCTTTTCACAGCTACTGCTAAGTAAAGAATCCGTATTACATTGCATATAGTACCATTACTGAATGGGGCGAGTGATTAGTAGTATTATTTACTATAATTCTTCTCTTGCTGTCATTCTTCTCATTCACAGGTAGTTACAGAAATAACAAGCTATGGCTGTCTCTCCTTTCACAGGGAAAGTATAGATTTATTGTTTGTCCACTCTACAGCCTCTTGGCTCACAATGTACCTTGGCAGAAGATACAGTGGGCTACGAGCCAGTACCATTCCTCCGCATAGTTCAGGCAGAATGTAACCAAACCCAAAGCATTCAATTCACATTACTCTGGTTTTTAAGCAAACTGGATTTTGTGTTCTTTAAGATATAATTTCATCATGCCGGAATGCAGAGTAAGCTTTCTCCCATAGGCCAAAGCAGTAAATAGAATGTGAAATAAAGTACTCAAAAATAAATTAAGGGAATGGTAAAATAAAAAGTCCTGCTGACAATTTCTAACTATCAGTCATGATTGGTCTGAAAAATGAAATCAATGACTGTATGAAATTGGATTTATTTAAATCTACATGACGTGTTTTGCTGCAAATAAAAATCAGTCCACAAAAAATTTTTTTACAAGAAAAATAGAAAAAGACACAAAGAATAGTTCATGCTACAAGTGAAAAATTCATGTGAAAAATAAAGAAAAAACGAAAACTGAAAAACCCTTTAACACTTTACCATGACTGTTAGGAATGGTTAGAGAAATTACTTACCTTTTTAAAGTCATAACAAGATTAGCACAGAGTATTAAGTCAGCTCTTCATTATGGGAGGTACAATTAAAAGCCATTGGTTATAATAAAACAAATCGCTACACAGAGATGAAGTGTTTCCAGCCCAATATGAAAAGCTAACTCTTATGGGAGTACATTTCAACTCAGTTTTACAACATGAAGAACAATTCAGAACAATGACATCAAAACATGAGTTATCACCAACAGAAAGAGCCCATTCCTCGGGAACACAGAGTCTGTAGGAGGCTAACCCATAATCTTTATCATTTACGGGAAAGCACATTGCTCCGCTTTTAGGAAAGCATGCAGACTGTGGAACCACCAGCAGAAACCCAAACATACATACAGACACAGAGGACTAAGGTACAGCAAAGGGAATGAGTTCGCCAAGCTGTAATGAAGGAAGCAGGGTATGCAAAGCACAGCAGCCATTAACAATTTAAGAACTCCGTTCCTCTAACTGTCTCATAAACACCAGGCAGGCCTGTTTACGAGGTACTGCACCTACTACAACTTACTGTTGGCGAGGAAGTGCATAACTCATATAACCTCCCCTTGAAACTTCAGCAGTTTTATGAAAACAATTTATTCTGTGTGATGTGGGAAAGTATGCTGCTGCTGCTTTTTTCTGCACGTGATTTATTACTAATTACATGATCCGAGTTCTGTACAATACACTCTCTGCACACACCATTTGAATGGTCTCTCAAATACTTGCCTGCTTTAAATAGTTTTCAAATCACACATGATCTGATTTATAACTGTAGGGGTTTGCACAGTGTCTCTTGCCTAAAATGCCTTTCCCCCCCTAACAGTGCAACATATATCAATCATACATAAAATAAAACTAAACCATGAATAACAATGTGTCAAACTGGTGTAATAATATCGTAAAAACTGATTTTGGCCTGTTATTCTAAGCAATATACATAAGGTTAAACTAGGAGCAAATTGAAAAATGTAATGAAATACATTGGTTGGTTTCACTTAAAAATTGTTTTAAATCTAATCTGAAGAACAGAGACTATTGCTTTGATTGCATTAATATGGAATATAAAAATGAGGTGGTTAAAAAAATTTCACAGGAAAAGTACATCTGGAATTGCATACTTCAGAAAATGTTTACAAAAGTATTTGAGGACTAAATCCTATTACAAGATGCAATCTTCCTATTTCAGGAACGTACTCCTATTCGAACAGTACTTTTACACTGAACTGAATATGCAAGGTCTTAAGAGTATGCTTTATGGCCATCTGAATTACGACTAAAGTCAGTTCAAAACTGTAGAATAATTTTTTCATGTTGTACCAAGAACACCTCTGAAAGCAAAAGGAAAGCGAGCTCAAGGAATTTGATAGCAGCAGACATTATGCATAAAAACATTTTTAAGAAGGAGCAGCACTGTTGGCGGGATTCATCTCACCAAAATTTAAATAAGAATAATGAGTATTCTACACATGGAATTACTCATTTGGAGTCAGTGGGAAGAAATAAGCAAAAAATCATTTGAAGTCAAAACCATTTTAGGAGCAGATTTTTACCACTTAATTGGTTCCATTTACAGGAGCAGTATATATATATATATATATATATATATATAAAAGATACCCTATATTTGGAACAAAATGAAATGAAAAGGCAAAGTGCAGTTTTCGGGGATGCAAATAAGATGCTGATAAGTCACTGTCTGTCATTGGAAACTGACCTTGTCCTGGAGTTGCAAAATCAATATGTTTACTACTAGAAGAGGGTTCAAACAAAATCTTACACATCAACTAAAATTGCAAGCTGAACACCTCACTGAATGAGAAAACAGGAAGAACTATGACACATACAGCAAAAAAGGAGATAAAATAGTAAACCGCTGGTCAGAAAGCTAACGGGAAAGCAAACTTGCTACTACAAACTGGCAGCATAGGCTTGATAGTTGAGAATAAAAAGAGGCAAAGAGAAAGGAAATGGGTTTTATTTCTACACAGGAATTTTAATGAAATGCTTACATGTGTATGAGAAAAAAACATGAGCTGGATTTTGTGTTCTTAAGAGTATGGGACAGCATACAGATACGTTATATGAGTAACACTGGAAGGACAGTACATTTCTGTGGTATTTTAGGGGGCTTATTCAAGATCATACTGGGTTTGTTCAGAGAAGGAGTATTAATTATAATACCCAAATATGGAGAGGACACACATCTTGTGCAAGCTAAAGCACTTATTAAATCAAGACACAAAAATTACTGCCAAATATTTTGTGCACAACCTCCAACAGATATTTCTAACCTGTGCTAACAGAATCCAACTGGGATTTGTAAGACACAAGAAATCTCTAGGAACACTGCACTTGGGAAAAATCAAAAGTTCTACTACTTGTATTATTAGCTGTGAACAAGATCTTTTATTTGTTTGAATGAAAATCTTAAACAATCCCCCAATGTCCTGGAAATATTCTCCAGTTTGAGAAGTAGATAGTGTAAATAAAGGCAGAGAGAATACATTTTCTTTCCAAAGAGATACAAGAGAAAGAGATTCCTGTTGTCCTTGTTGTTTGCCACAGAAATGGGATTTATTTGCCTGTTTTCATACAATCTCACACCCCGGCAATTTGATTGATGAATCACTTAGGGTTACAAGTACATGCTAGATGGCTGAGTTATATCCTATCTGACCGGCATTAAGACTTTTTAAACTCCTTGCCCATTCCAGTTCAACCAGCTTTTTAAGCTGCTGTAAATCAGATGGACTAAAAATACATGTGATGTATAGAAATTCTTGTCCTCAAGTACACCATAAATTCCTCTCTAACCCTTGACATACATTAATAAGGCTGACTTTTTAAAAAGTTTCATTTCTATTACAAATATTTTGCTTTTAAATGGAATTTCAACTATTTTCATATTTCTGTTTCTTGACCCTGCAACAGCCAATTTCAATGCAGCATTAAAACAATGAAATTTCCACATTACTGCAAAAAATGGAAACTATTTTTCTTGAATGGTGTGACCCTCCAAATCAGAACTTTTAAAATAAATTCTTCATTAAAATATAGTCAAGCAAAATTGGCAAGTTGAAGTGAAATGCAACATTTAGGAAATATCAGATCAAAGTTATATGTGCAACTCTTATTTTTCCTTTGACATGTAGGTATCATGATTTCATCATAATTATTTTCAGCAGGGCTTCTGCATGAGACAAGACAAGGCTATTTCATTTTAATCTCCCTGTTCAAAAACTAGCTTCACGTTTTACTTACTAAACATTATCCAAACTCTCTTCTGAATGGGGAATTATTTAGTTCTTTATAGATTTCTCTGTTGTGCTTGGTCCTACAATATAAAATGTCCTAGTACACATGAAGGAATTTATATTTACAAAATCTTTGTGAAGCAGAGGGATGACTTGATTTTACAAATAGGAAACTGAGACCTAGAGACTTCTAGACTAAATTTAAGTTGACATGCCCACAGCTGGATTACAGAATGCAAAGCCCCTCAGCTGCCGTTTATTTCAACTGCATTTGGAGTGCTCAGCATATGTGAATGTCACTCAGTATGCGTCTCAAGAAGGACACACAGAAAATGAGTACCCCGGAAAATGGTGTAAGAAGTTTTTCCAGCATCAGACAGGAAGTTTGCACTAATATGGAGACAGAAAATGCAACGTAGTCTTCCTTGGTACCCATTCAGGGCCTTCTGCTATGGTGTCGTGTTTTCTGTTCCAGCAGACAGCTACGTCTCCTGAACTGAAAGCAGGATAGCTGTAGTCACCATTCACTCCATTTGCTACAACTGGGAAACACAATTCAGTTTTCTTAATAACTAGTTATTGTCAATATCTGAACAGATTTTGGTGGGGAAGGGACAGAGGCCTGTTTGGAACTTTTAGCTTCTGCTGCTTTTGTTCCTACTGGTCCGAGGCCTACGGGCCTCCATCCCTTTGATCCAAGGTCTGTGTGAGTAAAAAAGCATCTCTCCATTGACCTTCAAAGGATTTTGAATCAAAATTGTAATTGTTACCACACTCTACAAGCTTACAATCTTATCTTCCTGGAAGCTGACTACACAGCTAACATTCCTTGCATTTCTGTGTTAAAAGAAGATGAACACATGAAAACAGTAACAACAAAACCAAAACAATGATAAACTTCAAAAGCCACCAATCAACTGACCAGTGAATCTTCAGGCCTAGAGTCAACAAAAGGCCATCACCCGATTTCTTATGTTTTTAAAGCATCTTTAAAGTTAAATTTAAGGTTTTTCCATTGGCGTTTGCCAGCAATTTTGGTTGGAGATATTTATAGTTATTATCATTCTAAAGTGAACAGTTGGACTATTTTTTTAACCATATGAGCAGGAACAAAACATACATTTCCCCATGTGGTCCTATCAGAATTTCTGCACTGGTGTTGTAACTCCAAAGTCGTTGATTTTAGTTAAGCTTAAACTTTTTATTTGAGCTAGGAGCATCAAATTTGAAGGGCTTCCAGTACCAGAGCAAAAACTAGTAGACATAGGTAACAATAATCTTATATATGGTGCATATTGTCATATATATGATGTATACAGTATTCGGGCAAAACCTCAGACTTGTACACTTTTGAGTATAAAAATGAATAAAGCTCTTTTAAGTTAAGATTCAAACTAGGGAGCAACAACTGTAAGAAAAATAAAGCTTCAGTCTGTGAATCCATCTGAGCAGTAAATATCACTACGGTGAACTTACTGTACGAAGAGCTGGGTTTCTGCCTTTGAGTTGAGGCAGAAACACAGACTGTATTCCTCTGAGGAGAATACTTAAAAGTGAAATCAGAGTCATCCTGGATGAATGACGTGATGATTTCAGAGGGTTCATAAGCTATGGAAAGGAGAGGCTGGAATCGAGCAAACGCTGTACTGAGAACTTATATTGTCAAACCCAAGTTAGAAATTACGTTTGAAAGTGATCAGAAATACAAATGCAGGAAGAGGATTTGCATATTGGATTTTGCTTTGAGCCCCAAAGGCTCAAAAGGATAAGATTCCTTTAGTGCTGTCTTGAATTTGGCAGCCTGGATTGCAAGGTCCAGCACAATGGCAACCACCGGCCTCCCCACAGCAGTTATGTGCCTGAGAACAGAATATTAATTTGGCTGGGCTTCTAGCAGTACTGAATCTTGGAAATTCATAGAAGAAAAAGGGATATGGAAAATACTTTGAATAAGGACATTCTTTCTCCCCTCCATCTCTTAAATGAAAAACTTTATGGTAATTAGGCTTAGCGAAAAACCTTGTTTCCATGTTACAACACTGCATTTGAAAAACTGGAAAAACAGGAAGATAAGGTACTGATGGGAAACCCACTGACATTTGAGCTATACGTTACTGACACTGACACTGCTGGGTATATTTAATTTGATTCCCATGTGTTGAAAAAGACACTGTCCACTAGAGATACATGTAAATTAGATCACATATATGGCATTTTACATCAGTGATTACTCCAAAAGCCATAATAGCGATGTAATAGAAGCTCTGATCTACTTTGATTTATTACTATTTCAGACTCTAGACTAATTTTCGATAGATTCTATTGCTGAAGCTGACTCTGAAGAGTTAGATTGCTTTGGGAGCTGAACCTAGAGAGCTTCTCAAACAAACTGATTTAAGTAGTAAAACCCAAACAAATACATACTAAACATTGTATGCTAGTGAGCAGCTTGCTACTGGATTTAAAAAGAAAACGGTGGTTGTCTAGAAAACAAATCTCACGGTTATATCTAATCAAGCCAGTTTTGATGCCATACAGTCCAAGGTATGGTACAGCACAAGAAAATGGGAAAAAACCTCTTTTCTTAAATGTATGTAATTATAGAGAAATAATGACAAAATTGATTTTGGAAAATGCGAATGTAGATTACATACATGACTCTAAACTATAACCAATCAAAAGGAAAATGACATTCATAGCTCTCTGATATGATCTAATTTTTTTCATAAAGGATTGCACATCTCTACCATAAGGCAGGGTGAAATGTGTCCCTATTTTGTGGAAGAGGAGGAAAGGGAAAAATTCAGAGATGCACGTTTAAAATTGAAATATAAAGACTTGTCTTGAAACAAAAAGCAAAGAACTTTAAAGTTCCAAATGGGGAAGGATGGAAATTATTCTGAATTACTTGATTTTTAGAATACAGAAAGGTATAGAACATTATCTGGAAAATAGCTGCGATTTTATCATTCAATTTCTTGGTGCCTATGCTTCCTAATAGACACTTTGAATTTTATTTATTCTCCTTCTGATAAATGAAGAGCTGGGAAGCATTTTACCATAATAAAAATCAAGAAAAAATGTATTACAATTTTGATAAGTTGAATAGATAAGGTTTAAACCAAAATCTGAAATATGAAATGAGATGCCATACAAAATCCCAGTTTTTACCACTCTCCTGAATGTTAAATAGTTCTTTGTAAATGAACTTAGTGCTTGAACTGAACTTATTAGTAGAGAACAAAAGAATAAGTACGAAACACTGCTAGGAAAAGATAATCTTATTTGACAGAAGTCACAAGGTGAGTACCATGCAAAGAGAGGCTGTAGGATTAAGTAAAATTTTGATTCTATTTTGAATGTATGAACTAATAATGGATCTAATTTGAGATTCAGCAGTGGGTAAATGATGAATTGTATTTAAAGTACAAATATAGTAACATTTCTTAATGAAGTTTTTAAAATTAATTTTATTGTAAATATCTAAGATGTCATTCATCGAAGTTATTCATGTATACCGTGATCAGATTATTGCAATAATGCACTCTCTTTCCTGATGTAACTTGAAGTTTTGCCATATTTTCACTCACGAGCTGTCATGAATGCCTTTCTTGATATGACATCTAGCTCTTGTAGCAAGAACAGTTCTCTATTCTGGTATGGCAGAGAGTGCTACAGAAGATATTTTGTGCAGCCACTAATCCCAATAACAAGAATGGAGATAGAACTAGCAAAGCTATTTTCTACAAATAAGGAAACCAGATCACTGCCTTTTCAAAAATTTTTGCATTTTAATGTGCATTGAGGAAACCACGTTTCTCTAAAAGTAAGAATTTTAATTCATTCATTTTTCTTAAGTCTAGAGTAAGGTAGTACTATTAGAAAAGCAAAATGAAATAGAAAAAATGTAATTCTTTAAATGGCAATTGCCAAATAGAAAGCTTTGACCTCTTGTTCACATTTGAAAGATAAATAGCTAAAAACTCTAATTTTACTTAAAACCTCATTGTTCTATTAGCACCTGCAAAAAAATAACACAGAAAAACAGTAGCTGATTGTACCAACATAGCTGCACAACACCCAAATGATTAGTGGATGCTTATTGGCTCTGTTGTGTTCATTTACTTCTGAAATGTAGATATCACAGATACATAAAGACATATATTTCTTTTAATAAAGATATTTTTCTGTTTTCAGGCTGAGGATCTTGTTAAGGACATACCTGGCAAGTTAATTAAAGCCATGTCCATAAACAATATGAAAACTTCAGCATTCCCTCTAATGGAAAAACATAATTTCAAATTTCAAAGACCATCTCTACAAAGCATATGGCGTTCATAAGGCAATGAGATAGGCAATCTCAGTTTAATGTGGCAATTTTTCTTCAATGGATCAGTATATTTATGTCAGATGTAAAGAACGAATTCTCCATCTGCTGGACTTCTGCTTGAAAGCAGAGAAGAGAATGGAGAGAAATTGCTTACATTTACCTCATTTTATCTCCCCTATCCAAGGCATAGCCTTAATTGTAAAAATTGTGAAAAAGAGCAATTGTTGTTTATGCCATGGGAGTGATCTCATGTTAGAGAAAATAAAGGCACAGGTCCACTCTTATTGGTCATGGTCTTCCATCTCTTAAAACTCTTTTTCACTTCAATTATGTCACTTTGTGATTGTAGGGGTTGAATGAAATTCTCTAAATTGAAAAAAATAAAAATTAAAAAAATCTCCAGCTGGCATATAGACTGAAAAGTTTGCAAAAGAAAAAGCAAAGAAAAAGGAAATCCTGTTCCAGAAATTACTAAATGGGACTCATTTTGTTTGTGCTTTCCCTATTTATGGGATATATTCATAGAAGTTAATTGATGTAACAAAATATAAACTTTGTGCTACTCTAATCAAGTTTGTCCATAATGTTTTCAAAAATGTGTAAGTCAAGGGCATAAATACTGCATACAAAAACACCCTAATAAGCTGACCAATAACAAAACCCTATAATTCACTCATTATATTGAAAGTCTAAAGACCACCTATGGTATTTCAAATCTATTTACATTTCTTAGAATTATGTCATACTTTTGTTGTTGTTATGATCTTCAAAAACAGTGCTAGAGACACACCTTTAACAATATGCAATTCAAGTTTCAGACATTGTGTATGGATATTCACTTAGGATTCTCCTTTATATTAAAATATTTCCGTAATTATAAAAACAATACTGACATTAAAGCATTCTGGGGTGCCTAAGAATTGCCTGAAGACCTTTTCAGTTATTTGACAATTGCATAGTCAATTATCATGGTTAAATTAATTCTTCCAAATTTTTTACCTGGCAAACTGCTTCTGGAAAGTTTAAGTTATAATATCAGAATAAACTAACTCAAAAATTGCATTAATTGGCCCACTGGTTAGATATCTAGAGAGAAATATTTTCCATAAAAGAGTAAGAAACCTAATTTAAAAGAAGGATGACAAAGTATAAGGGGATGCCACATTCTTAAGCCAGCACGAGGAAGCTGGCATACCTTCTTGGAGCCAGAAGAGCCTTCTGGAAGTCCTGGATGCAGAATTTGCAGGTAGGTAGCAAATTCAAAATGCTGGGCTTACGGTGCACACATGAAGGACGCTCTTGAATCTGACTGTCGAAAGTAGTCAACAACTACTATCTACAACAGATATCAACAGTGAACTTAACAGCCTGTACCTAAAATTGAATTCTAAGTTCTATGCTGGTGGTAAACATCTGAAAGTCAGAGTAGCAGTTCTTGGTGTTTCAGCACTACCTTCTATTCAAACTAGCCTAAGCAGAAGGAGAAACAGTCTCTTCCCTGTCTTTAGTTCTAAAGAACAAGATTCAGTTATTTACAACATTTTCTAATGTATACTATATAGAATATGTTAACCTAGAGCACTTAAAAGTCTTCCCGCAGTCTCTGAATGGACTTCTGAAGTCAACTACCTGTTGCAGGAAACAGTATTTCCTCTTGTTCTCTGAATACTGCTGATACTTAATTCCCTGTACTGGTCCCTCTGTTCTTGTATTATCAGGTAAGATAATACAAGTCTCTGTTGTTTTATTAACAATACTAAGTATGCAATCAAATCCCATCAATCTGTATGCAGCCAATACATATTCCAAAACTATTTTTATGAGAATAATGTACTTTATGGGAGAGAAAACTAACAGAGAACTTTGCAGATGTTTCACAACACCAGGCATCATGTTCTAACCACTCAATGAGGCTAAATAAAACATGACAAGCTACAGACTTGAGCACCTCCCTCTTCGAAAACCTTTTTTTTATTTTTTTTTTTTAGAAAGCAGGAGATAGCACTGCAGTAAACATTTTGCTGCCACTATACTATCAAGAAGCAGATCAAAAGGTTTCCTTCATTATGCTTTTAGCCAAACACATAGCGCATGCAGAAGCCAGAGGAGAGGGAGATAGAGAGAGAGAGAGAGAGAGAGATTGATGCTGGTAATAAAAAGTCTGAGATACAAATAAAGTTAAAAAAATGGGGCCATTGCATAGTACTACCTAAGTGTAATTTTAGAAATTAGGAGAATGTGGACCTTCATCGGTCAATCTGTTAGTTTTACATCTTGTACAGTATTTTTAAGACACAAGTGCAAGTCAGAGTACTTCTAAAAATATAAGTGAAGCCAATTTAATTTTGTAATTTCTTATGTGAACTACTGCTATTAAAAAACCCCTATGTTTTGTGACAACTGGATAAGTAAATTATAGCTATATTACACACATACTATACTGCACAACTGCTAAGTCAGCATCCTTCCTAATTAATATTTCTACTTTTAGAAAAATCATTTAAGTAGTCCTGCTAACATTTACAAAAATTACAGGCATGAAGCTAACTGGTTTTCATAAAGGGGGAAAACCTTTATTGTGTATTGTGAAATTCAAAAAGCATATGAATTTTTATTTTATCATTATACCATTTTAGAGCATTAAAGCTTTACTTCTCTTGCCACAAGGGAATAAATTTTAAAGAAACTCACTTTGATTTAATTGAATTGAACCAAAGACAGCACCTCATTCTAGACAAGTGGAATTGTTAAGGTGCTGACTGAGGCTAAGTATGTATATAGTACTACTACTCTATAATGCCTGGAATTCAACAAACTATGAAAACCTTTCTGTAACTAAAGGTAAGTAGAAGTTTTTAAAGACTTTCTGCCCATTCCTCTCACATAGGCATCAGTTGACCACATCCACAGTTTCACCAGTGCAACCGGTGACAATAAAAAGGTGAAAAGAAGCTTCTCCTAATTATTGGACTCTGAGATGCAAAATAGCCTCTACAAGGATGTTCTCTATGAAAAAAAAAACAAACGGGCAGCAAATTCTACCGCAAATTCTCCACAACGCAGAATACACAGATCCCGTTTCTCTTCTGCTGGGAGATCTCTCACTTCTTCAATCAAGGACCTTCTCAGAAAAAAGTCCCTGATAGTACGCTCACTTTCCTTTTTTGGCAATCTTAGGTCTAGCAGTGCCAATTAATCCAATTCCAGAGCTTTTCTCAAGAATTAAAATTGTAAGGAAATTTCTCATGATGAATCTATAATGTCTATTTCTGAAAAACAGATTCCAGAAATTGTTTACATCAGGTTATCTTTTCTTTTATCTTTTGTTGTACCTTTGTCAGAAGGCACATTCAGCTGACTTCCCACACCATTGATTCCGTTTCTCCATCTCTGTGTTCCTGGCATCCTGTGAAGGTCCAAAGCTATCTGGTAATGACTTGGACATATAAAATTAAGAAGCTCTGAACTTGGTGCTTAAGAATCAGTTTAAGGTAAATATTTTCTTGGAATAAGAACCACAAAAATAGGTGCAGACACAAGAAACAACCTTGAGATCCTATCAAAAGTGTGGTCCTTGTTTCCCCCTGGATATGAGACATTATGCAATACAACATTACTCCTTTTCTTCCCCTTGATCAAAACTAATGGCAGGCTTTTGGACTCGATTTAACAATACCTCAGTTTGGAAGGTTTTCTATCGTATCATTTAGACGTCACGTTGTTGTTTACTCGTAGCAGCCATTTTCCAAAATAATGACATTGAGCATTGGTGGACATGCATCCTGACAAGCTGTATTTCTGAATGAAGATTCTCTGACAAAGTTTAAAACTACACTACAAATCCTTTATGAACCCCAGAGAATCTCCAATCCCTCCTTGACTCTTCAAACAGCTCCAATTGCCACAGAAATCTTCAGTTTCAATTGATTTGTTCCTTTGGATCTATCATTGTCTCAAATGGTCTGTTCAAAAATACACAGGGTGCTATCCTGCCACCAAAGAAGAACATATCCATATTTTTTACACCTCCAGTTTGCAGTTTAAAAGAGGGCAGTCTAGGTCTTGCGCTTTATGTTTCATAAGCATGAAAATCTGATCAGCTGGAAACTTTTTAACTGCATCACAAGATCCAGTTCACCAGGCAGCCAGGTTATCAGCGTTTTAGATATGAAGATCTTCCCTTCGGATGGAGTATAAAGGACAAACTGCTCATACAGTCTTGCAGTGTCACCTAGATACTTCAACTAGCAGACTCTTTATTACAAATTGCACAGCCATCCTTTGTGGACAGTGTTCACTAAGTTTTCATGCACTTAATACTCCAGCTTTCTTCTTCAATTGCAGGAGAACTAACTGTTCCCGTATCACTAACTGGTACTACAGCCTGATAGCTTTGAAGAAGGCAAAATAGTTTTTGGAATCTGATCAAGCACGAGACCCATACGTGTTGACCAGTCAACAGCCACAATACCTTGCTTTGTATTTCTTTTGAAGACAGTGATTCCTCCAGAATGTGAAAAGGACAAATGGCTGAAGTTGCAGGCAAAGCAAGAAGGGTTCGGTTTCCCCGAAAGTGGCTTATTTACTTCATAATCCATAAGAGCATGTTCACTATTTTTGCTGATATGAACTATCACGGTTGGATTCTTTGGAATCTGATCAAGCTGAAATGCCTGTTGATCCAGCGCTTTTTCTTAATTTCATAGAGATCATTCAGAAGAATGGCTGGCTGAGCGAGGATGGCATTTGTCTTGCATCTGTAAGCACTAAACCTAATTTCTTGCTCCTGTATTAGCTTAGAAAAAAGTTTCTTTGTATGTGTATGAGTATAGTATTACTTATTTATTCCATATTGGTGTTTTGATGATAATCATGATAAAAACAGTCAGGCTTTCATATAATACAGTAACAAGGCACAACACACTGCAGAATACATATCAGGTGCTTTTAAGAACACATACTTGATTATCTTTAAAGCGGCTTGTCTCCTGGTTGAGCCAGACAGCAACTATTCATCTATGACAGAAAAACTGGTAAGCATCTTTCTTCTTAAAAACTTTTTGATTAGATCTTTTGCCTGTTCATACACTGAAACTAGGAAAACCCCTTTCTATTACTAAGGATAAGGAAGTGTTAGGAATGATTGCTTCAGAAGCTGAAGCTTTTGAGAACAAATTAGACACAAATCAGCAAGGTATTGCTTACATACAAATCTTCCTGCTTAGGGACAAAGTGACTGAGTAGGTGAGCTCCCTGTGATTGCATTTTGTATGATGCTCATGAATAGAACATTCACATCAGGTCTAGAACTTGGCTCACAGTGTCAGAGAGCGAACTGTCATCTCTTTAAGAGATCTTGTCAACTTAAGGGATTCTTTTAAAATACAGAATAAATAACTGTATGTGCTCAAGACGGATTCAGTATTGCAGAAAACCTCAAGTCCATCTTTTTAATAGTCATCCATTAATCAATTATAATAATATGCTGAAGCCTAATCTTTACACTGTGGGTCATGGCATTAATTTGACAGTATTTTATAAATTTTGCTTTTATCCCATGATGTTGTGAATTCTAGTTTATCTTAATATAGTTCTGCTTTTTTTTTCCCATCCCAATTACAATTGTATGTATTTTTCTTCTCAATTCTTGCTAAGATGGTACTATACCTTATTATGGAAGACTACCATGAAGCTAATAGGGAAGTATTTACAATAGTATATGCATTTTGGCAGGTAGTGACCCAGGCCAAAGCTCTGGGGATTAATAATGAACTTCAGATATCATAAACCCACCTATATCTAGACAAGTAGTTAGTAATCATAATGTGATGGCCATCTTTACAGAGTCTTTCCAGTTTCACCGGCTGAAAATGGGTCAGACTAACCAGTGAGGCATTTTGCAGCCTAGACATCTGTAAGTTTGTTATTTTTATTTTTAATGTAAGAGATAATTAAGGATGCTTTTATTATATATTTTATGCTCATATGTTATGTAGCAGTTGCCTAGCTATACTACACATCATGGTGGTCCCAGACTCGTACAGTGATTTTAAAACCATGCTGAACATGGCTGCAGATTGATCATGCAAAATCTGCCCCCCCAGCTGATTCTTCCCCACTTGTGCACAGTGCAATGCAAAAAAGAAAAAAGTAAATAAAACCAAAAAAGTGTGATGGGCGAGCAGGTCGACTGTGTGAGAGAACACGTGCAAAGTATACCTCAGAAACACTATAGGTGGATGAGCACGAAGGGAGCCGAGCCTGGTTGTGCAGTGGGGAAAAGAAAACATCGTTAAAAAAGAAATGGTGGCACAGTAAGGGTCTCAGAAGGTTTTCTGTATAGGTGGTTCCAGCACTGAGGTAATAGCAGGGGGTTCATAAAGTTTCCATGACCAGCTATCTCAGAAACTCCAAATTTATGCCTTTTAAGGTGGAAGCTTCTTAAAAGAAAAAAAAAAAAGCACTGTATTTACAAAATAATTAAAACTACTGGTGAATCTATCAATGTATCAAGACAACTATCAATCCTCCTCCTCTAAATATAACTGACAACACTATCCTTAGGACAATAAGGTATTCTAGGATGAAGCTTTACCAATCTCTTTCATTTAAAAATACTAGTTTTATTCTAACTCTGCAAAGGGTACAATGTGAGAACCCATTAGAGGCCCTATTCTTCCCTGTATTACCTTTATGTTTTCAGATGCTTAGAACCAGCGTTTTGACAATGGAGGTTTTTCTTCAACCCCACTACCCCAAAAACCAGAATAACTTGCAAAGTTAAATGATTAATGGCCAGATATAGGTCAGTAGAAATCTGCAGATTATGTCCCTAACAATGTAATGATGTGCTGTGATTCTTGAGGGACACTGTCCACTGTTGAAAGCTTTCAGCACAAACACAAGTTAGTTGGTAACGCTATAGTTTTACTGATTGCTTAAGAAAGCCTTTTTTATACAAGATACCCATTTTTCTATACTATTAATCATTTAGACATAACTCAAGTACTAGAAAAGGACTCTCTGGTTACTTATAGGATTTATTTTCCTAACAAATCTGAAAATCCTTTCTTTGGTTGAAAACATTGCATGTTTCAATTACAAAAAGTAGTCGAAGTTCTGCGGTTCTTGATTTTGGCTCCCCCCCCCTTAACTTTGGTTAGATTAATAATGATCTACTGATAACTGGCTGTGAAGAAAGAGTAAAAGTAGCCTAATAAATGAAATTCAAAAAGACACGGTTCTTATAAATGCATTAAAAATCTCCTCTTGATTTTTTTTCTAGTGGTGGAAAAATGAATTATCAGAAGCCCCAGTAAAACTTCCTTAGACTTCAACAAAATTAGTATCTGTACAGCAGTTTGCATACATTTGTGGTAAAGATGAACCCAGCAAGAATTTCCACAGAAATTGTTAGTGACCACTTGCTGACTTAGGCATTATGATGGACTGAGCAGAGAACATGGTACTCTCAAAAAGTCTCCCATGAATATTCTTCAATCTCAAATGTGTATTTCATAATTCTTCACTGAAATATAAAATATCACTTCCAGGAAAATCTAACAGTCAAATTTGTCTGTGTTCATTTACATCTACATTATATACTTCTATACTGCTGTTCTTTCTTCACTGAAATTTTTTTAATACTCTGAAAATAGTTTTGTACTTTTCTGGCATTGTGTATTTCGTTTGCTCTTCTAACGAAATCTGAATCACTTCACAACCTCTTAAATGTTCACAGACACTCAGCACCTGCTTCACCAGATGAAATACTTTCTTATAGTGACATGATTTGCAGAAGGATTAAGTCAAAAAATACAAAATTCCTTCAGACAAATAGAAGGAGTAGAAAATGCAGTTTTAGGAAATCAAGTATTATTCTTAAACAGTCTATTTTATTAAAAAAAAGGGGGGGGGGAGAAAAAACAGAGAGACCCCTTCGGACAGAGCAAAAGCTGTCTCTAGAAACATTACTTTGAAAGCTTTCTAAGAAAGATAAGGTGTGCTGTTGCTCTGAACAGGGGTTCTGCTATTCACCTAAGACTTTTGCATGAGTCTCTAATCAAGAGTATCATAAATAATGTCCAACCATTGTTCCCACGGTTTGTCTTGCAACAGCATGGAAAAAGAAGAACCATTAGCTTTGGTTTTGCAGCTGAGGATCCAAAGAATGCAGTAACAGCAAGAAAATCACGGCAGCAGTTTTTTTAAGTATCAGCAACTAGATAAACAGAAAAAACAACGATGAGGAGGTTTGGAATTGTACTTCGCAGTTTTGAAGAACTTGACTTGTCTACTCCTCACACTAACTTACAAGGGGTATGCTAGACACTCGTGTACTCTTTAATCTTCTCTTAGACAACTACTACAAGTGGAATGCTATTACTTTCCTTGTCAAATTATCCTGTGGTCTAATCATCCATATTTTCATTAATATCTAGGCTAAACTTACCATTTAACTTCAGTCTTATTCCTATTAGTATCTAATAACTTTAAATAATTTTTTATTTTCTTTTTCATAGTTCCAGTTGTATAGAAGCAAATGATAATGTTCCCTTCAATAAGACACCTGTATATTTAATTTCTTCCTATGCTCACACACACAATTTTCCTTAATCTCTGTATCTCAATCACTCCAAATTCTTTTTTTGTTATTCATACTTGTATAGCCTCTCAATTTACCTATGTTTTTTTCTCATAATGATGAAATTGAAGGTATGCTCAAGTGTTCTAGTCTCAAAATGATCTAATGTACTTGAGGAAAGGAGTATGCTTATACCACACTTCTGCACATAGTGATTGCTGTTTGTTTTATTTTCAATAGGATCACACAATGAGACTGTTTAATCCGCTGCCTGCTTATCATTTCCTGATCATTTCTATGTCATTGCTTTCTTGCTAACTAGTCTCCATTTTTAAGCATCTGCCTGATTTCAGCATTTTGTAAGCGTATTGCTTCTGTGTTACTAAAATTAAATGTCAATGCTTTTCCAAGCTCCTTTGATGATTCTGCATTCTATCACCTACTCTGCTTAGAATTTGTTGTCATATATGAACTCCAGTGTTTGTTTCTTCCAGTTTGAGAGAGAGGGGGCAGCTCTCCTTATTTTGTATGCTACCAGACAACCCCTATATATTAGGTTAAGTGAAGCTAACATGCTATTGTTTGAGCTGTTGGGCTCTTTTCCCCCATGAACATTCAAGTTAAGGGGCCACGTTGTCAGTCACAGAAATTTCCCACCGTGAGAATGATTTTAAAAGAGCTATGCCCATTTGCAACAACTGAGAATCTTGTTCAAAGGCTGCAAGAGCAATTTGTTGTTAGTCTGAGGGCCTTACTGGCTTGACTCAGATCTTTAATAATGGAATATTAAGACCAGCAATAAAAGCCCCATAAATGTAATCCTTCATCATGATCAAAGAAGGCGGGTACTTAAAGTAAGACAGAACACAGCATGCAGGAGACCGTAGACTCTGAGAGATACAGCTCTATATGAAAAGTAATAATCCCGGTTTCATTAAACATCATCTACGGACAGTATTAGGCCTCTGCGATGAATTCTGGGATTTTTCTTGAACAAAACCAGAACCTTATGTTTGGAACTATGCTGGTCAAAAGCCACTCAGAAACTGTTTTGCATATTACTTGGGAACTCTCTGTAGAACTTCTATACTTAGATTTAACTTTTTTTTCTGATGGGCTTTCCATAACATTTTTCTGTGGAACTTAAACTTGCATTTAAAATTCTTAGCCTGCACAATTATAAAAAAAATATATCTTCGAAACACAGATTGAAGCACTATTGTTCTCAGCTGAAGTCCACGCTTTCAGGAAGGTATCAATTTCAGCAGGTATTATGAGTTCTAAAATATAAACCAGTCAGCTGTTTCCCTGTTGGTCATCTCAGTAGCTAATGCACTTATTTGCTACTGCTGCATTAATTTGAACAGTGGGGAATGCTAACGTGTCCAAGTGACAGAAGGCTAATTTTTCTAAACAATATTTAAGTTCAGCTTCAAACATAGGTCTGTGGGAGATGTCAAAGGATTAAGCCATGAAAAGAACTGGAACAGCTGCAAGAAAAATAAATGAAGATCTCAAGAAGAAATGGAAAAACAAATCTCAGGTCAGGATAACTTTTTTTGTAAATAGTTATGCATTATTGCTGATATTAAAAGTAGTGCTTTAAAATGAAAACTATTGAAACCCCCAAAATTGCTTAATTAACTCAAATTTTCATATATATGTTCATTGTAATTTTATTTTAAATATCTGGTAGAATCTGGGATATTCTGCAGAATTCCAGTGTCTCCTACATATTTCAAATGGCCTTTGAATTTTATCTGGAAAGCATGTCTTTGCAATTCATTCTGGAACAAAGGTTCCACCTTAATAGTATACACAATTGTGCAATAGCATTTCATTTTCACTTATGGGGCTGGCCATCAGATACTATATGCTCCCCCTCCCACACCATTCAATACATTTGCCACATTGTAGGAGTATCAACAACTTACATCTAAACCCTCTTCCAAAAGCAGTATGCAAGAGATGAAAATTATTTTAAAGATGAACTATTACGAGATCCCGCAATCATTTTCTTTCCAATTGTCCACTATTTAGTAAGGATTTGTTCTATTCTTTGATCAGTCATTTGTATATTGTCTTTTAAAATGTTGCCTTACCTAAAACATCCATTATTACAGCATGAATCAGAGCAGCAGTGACAAAGCAGCAGATTTTAGTTACATGTTATCATACTTGCAATGTGTCCTGCTTGTTTTAAGAAACTTGAAGGTCATATGCAGAATATACGGAACTTTTCTTAGTTCACAATCTGACTTCCTTACTTACATTGTGTGGGGTACGGCCACAACATAACAGATAAAGTGGCACAGAGGAACAGGACAATTTCATGACAAATAATTTGTCATGGTTAATGCGGTCACAGCTTTTCATTTGAAATCTTTCCCCATGTGACATTCTGTGAAATAACGTGTGATTAGAACACCTTTTTTGTAGTACAAAGTTTTACGGCATAATTTTTTTCTAGCTTTGTATTTATTCACTAGTACTAAATCATGAATTTAAGAGTGAGGAGTCTACAGTAAAGGAACTTGCTTTGTCTTGGTTATGACTAATAAATTTGAGATAGCAACAAATCTAAACTATCACACAGTTTATTCCCTCAAAAACTTGATTTTTTAAAGATTTGCCAGGGAAAAGATAAAGTCCTTTAATCAAATTTATTTTATAGAAAGCTGCAATATATTAGCAGCTCAATTTCCCTGTATTTGACCTGCAAAAGATTATAAACTCAGAGACTTCTATTTGACAATGAGCAGAAATCAACTTTATGTCAGATACATAGCTGCATATGCAAACGCATCCAAAAGGGGTAAAAGTTATCAAATCATTATCATTACCAAAACTATCTTGCACTATATAACCATACTGGATTATACATTAGAATGATAGTGCTGAGAATGACAACAGTCATAGTGTATGGAAGACACAAACAGGACACGAATCTAAAGAAATTATTCTGAGAATCTTCACTGAATGGGTGTGTAAAGAGATAAATGGATACTAACTTTCACATCTACTATACTCACAACTGTCCCTTTTCTCTAATTTTCATTATACATTAAATTATGCAACTTAAATTCACTTCTACAGAATGAATTGCTGAAAAGCTGATCTTATTTTATGAGGTGAACTCCTAAACACGAGGTACTGCTATCTGTATTGTTACGTTGGATTTGACTTGCTTTATTAAACAGTTCTGTGAAAAATGGGCAACTTCATAGGGGTGTCATGACTGATAAACTAGATCCTAATGCTTTTCTTGAGACTTTTTTTCATTAAAGAACAAATTTAATGCATAAGAAATATGCTGCAGATTTTTTTATATTAGTCTGCTAAAAAAACAAGCAACAAAATTTGCATAGCTGGCATTCAACCAAATATTAACCTATTTTGTGAGATAAAATAGGAACCCAAAAAGATTAAAGGCAAAGACAGAGGTACATGTGAACCTATATGCTTTTGGGTTACCTTATATCAGCCATAGCTTTCAGTTCAGGTAAGGCTATCAATCACTGGCAGAAGATATTTTTATCCTTTAAATTAAGGATATCCATTTCATTTGTTGCTAAGTTTAATATTCAGGAAGCTTTTAGATATGTAATCTCATTTTTGGAAAGGGATTTTTTTTCAGTTGCTGTAAAGCCAAGCAGTTTGATTAGCATTCATTAAAACGTAGCAGGATATTCTTTTAAACAAAACCTGTCAATTAGGTCAGGTTTCTCACACACATTAAAATGAAACCCCAGCTAGAAAAGAAAGAAAACACAAAGGGAGAAAGAGAGAGAGAAAGGAAAAAGATGGGGATGAGAGGACAAACCAATCAGATTTGGTGTTACCAGCCAGCGGAAGTTTTAAAAAAACAGATCACCGAGTGAAATCGTACATTTACTCGGAGAGAGCATCCTTTGACATTGCCTTCTAGGTGATCTCTGAGCTCCTCCAGCTTTCGATGGAGCTACATGTAAACATCAGAAAATGAATTGAAAAAGCAACCTGTTCTCTTGTCATGGTTTTTTTTTTCTTTTTTCTTTTGTTCTTTATGTGTTGTGTTTTCTGTTTTTTTTGTTTTTTGTTTTTTTTTTTTTAATAAATCATAGCATAACACATTTCTCACTGCCTCTGGCAAAACATTTCAAGATATCAAAGTGCTTTGAACAACACAGACGTACAAGCTCAGTAAACTTGGAAACAAGATATTTTTGCTTCATTAACATGGCTCTTTTTTCAGTACAGGAAAAAAAATTGAAAAATCAACAGACATCATTCTAAAGCTACTGAATCTCTGCTACATTGTTCATTTATTTATTTATTTGCTTGTTTATTGGTAAGACTGTGTTCTAGAATTTATTTCCATCAAAAAAAGCTTTTTAGAGGTAAATTTTCACATTTGGGAACATCAGTTAGGACCTCCCATTTTCTATAAGGATATTCATATAAGATTTTATGTCTAAATATATATTTTGGCTCCTGAAATTAAATTCTGCGCAATCAGATACAGAAATAATAATCCTAAATTAGGTGTTCATAAAAATAATAGGTGAACCCCAGCACCTAAATAAGCTACATCTTCTGCATATGTATATGCATTACGCATCTAGAATTGTATATGATGCTCCATTAAAATGCACAGGTCACAGTAATTACATAGATGATTTTCAAAAACAGCATAGAAACTGCGGCTCTCTTGTATTTTCCTCCGTGTGAATTCAGCGGTCCTGAATGTCTCCCACTGAACCAGTGCCTCCTTCGTGTACAGAGCTCTTCTCATCTACACTGTAACTAAAACCTCTTCCCAAAACACAAGACGAAAAGACAAAGCCTCACAGACAGTGAGGAATGCTACAGATGCCTCTAGCTGTAACTTGTACAAACAAATAGCAACTGGCTTCTTTTTCTACGCTGAACGGCGGCATTACTGGAAAGAGGTGCCTAACTAATCCTTCCCCTCCCCTTCTTTAATGCTCAGTGAAATAACATTTTCACAAAGAGCAGCTGTAGAGCAGCGTTAAAGAACAGAGAGGGTGGCTTGTCCTGGAACAAAAGCAGTACACTTACACACAAAACCAAAACAAAAGATTAAAAACCAAGAAGGCAGGAAAGGCAAGGAGAGTGCAGAAGAAAAATTAAATAATTAGTGCTTGAGAAAGTGCTAAAAGGAAATAAAGTGGAAAAAAAGAGAAAAAGTGGACGGTTGAAAAAGAGGCAACTGTTGAGATGGAACCTTAACAGAATGGCCTGGACTGCACACGATCAGCATCTTGGTATAGATTACGTCCTGTGTTTTAAACCATTTATTAAAGTGTAACACTACGCATGCGAGTACTGATTTAGACATCCGCCTGTTCTGTTAAGTGCTTTAAATATTTGAGTATGTTCGCACAAACATAAAAAAGGCAGAAGGGACTAACGATTAGCGAAACAGTGGCTCCATTCTTATTGGCCTCATGAATCTCTCTCTCATTTCCTCTTTATTTACTCTGATTTTTTCTGATTTAAAGGCTAGATATACATGAAATATTCAACTCTCTTGTAATGGTCTTTGCAGAATTAAATGCAAAAAGTGTGAGCACTATAAAAGCTTAATTATATTTCAAGATGAGAAGCAGTAGTCTGAAGATGAGTAAGTCACTTCTCCATGTAACAGGCAGTTAAGAGACAACAAACAACATAGATCAGAGAAGTGGTTTAATCATGATCAGCAAATTACAGGCACTTCAAGAAAGTTGTTACTATCTCTTATTTGTGGTGACATTCAAAGCTAACTGGCAGCCTGCCTTCAGTAGGTTGTTCTATGTGTAGCACAGAAACAAACAAAATGTGACCCAACAGCAATAAGAATACTGAAATAAAAATGATGGGATGGTGAGAAATGGAAAAGCCCCTTCCCTCCCTCCCCTCACCTCCCCCTTCAAAAGGACAAGTGTAGGCTATAGAAGAAAACTTGCAAAATAAATGTTAGAAACATATTTACTTTGAGGGATCCAACTCTACTAGCAACTCCTTTGCTTTCATCCGGCCGTCTAATTTGCTACAATGGGGGAAGATGGGTAAAAAAGACAGAAGAATAAAGAAAAAGTGAACTTAAAAAAATTTCCACACAATCAGTTAGCAGTACATGCAAGACATCAATTTGACTCTCTGAGACACCTCTAGAGGACAAAGACACAGACTCTAATTTCTGGAATAAATGATACTTTATCATGGCATTTTAAACTTGCTTTGTTGATCATTTTTATTTCATTATATTACCAATCTGGCACATATGTTGCATGCTGAATTCACTAACATTTTTTGAAAGAATACAAGTTACTTATCTGATTTGAATATGAAGAATAATGAAGTCCTAAAACTCTAACTGAAGAAAAAAACACCCTATACCTTCTACAAATCGTATGACCATAGAATGCTGTAACTGGGAGTATCAGGCCTGGCAAGTATCATTATTGATACCTGACAGAATGCAATACAGATGCCTACTGACCCAGGCCTAGAGATTTTAGCCACTGCTATCAAGATTCCCAGTTAAAAATTATGCTGCCCAACCAGAAAATTTTAATGCCAGACCAAAATTAGATTTTTATTTTAAACATACCATGTATATAACCTCTCCCCACACATCTCCTACCTGATTACTTTTCCTTCATTATATATGGTTTTTTCCTAGATGATGCAGAGGATGGAAGAAACAAATGAGGCAGATGCTCAAAAGGCTTTGTACTGTTAGAAGCATGTAAAATAAAACATTCATTTACAGGAAAAGTTCTTTTCAGAATTGCTGAATCCAGAAAATAAACCTCTTTTACTGATAAATTAAACTTGTGTCATGTCATTTGAAGTAAAGAGGAAGAACACAATAAAAATGACTTTAGGGATATCCTTCTAGACTGAGTCAAGACTGAATTGAAAGTTTTTATTATTTGGTGGTTGTTTCACAGGTTGTGTAAAACAAAGTCCCACACAACTGAGGTGAACCCTTTCAAACCGCATTAACTGTCTTTTCTTTAAGAAATCTCAGCAAGGAATCCAAAGGCTGAATGAACCATGGAAATTCAACTATGCTTTATGTTATCTGGAGCACACTAGCAAAAGTACAAGTTAGACTGCCACTGTTTGTTTTTACCTGACCCACAGAAAATGGAGAAATTAATATTCAAAACACAGTCAACTGAATGTTTTGGGTTTTTTTTAGTTGCACTAGGTTCTCAAGAAAATAATGCAACCAAGCAATATATTAAAATTTTAAATATTTAGTTCTGATAGGATGTCCACTAGCAAAATACACTGGAAACATTTATGTAAATTGTTGCTTTCTTTCCCTGGCCTTACGGCATTAAAATAGTATCTGTTTTGAACTCTCAAGTGAAACACCCATATTACTGTTTTGATGGGACGCCAAGCAAATCTCCAAGCAATTCTAGTATACTGACCAAGAGAAAACTGTCATTATGAAATACAATACATCTCCTTCAGAAGACAGATTCAGTTAAAATATATGCAGTTGTAATCTAGTTGCTATATTTTTCCTAATTAAAAAAAAAAGAAAAAAGAAAAAGAAGCCTCAAGAGGGAAAAAAGTTCCTTATTTGAAAAGCCAACAAGATGAGTTAGAGCAAAGATACTTGGCCCGATACCCTGGTTGAGATATCACCAGTCCCAGACAATAAGACATAATCAAGTAGAACCCCAATTCATGTTATTAATTTGAAACTTTTTTCAAAAATGATATATTCAGTTTTGTTTTGAAAAATGAGAAATAAGAAAAAAAATACTAATAACCTCACAAAATGACATGGAACTAGGGAAAGAAAAATGCTACATAACACAGAAACTGGGGAAAAGTTGTAAGTGACAGCAATATGCATTCCCCTTCGACAAAAAAGTTTTGCTTCTATTACTTACCAATGTGGGTATTGTGGGTGCTCAAGTTCTGCTGAAGGTTTAGGATTCAGTCAGAAATGAGATTGGAGATATTACAGGTGCATAGAACTGACATTATTTACTCCTTCTTCAAAAGATACAGAGGAATACATACGCAATGAGTACACTGCGAGCAATGAAATTATAAATGCTTGAAAATAAAAATCACAAGGAGATAACCTAAGGTCAACTCTTGTTTTACATCCATAGCGCAGTTAATACACGTGATAACATGTTTTCTACAGGAACCTTGCACAATGCAACTTGGATGCTTATCAAGGGATGAATCAGAGTGATAGGAGTATTGCACAAACTATACTAAATGTGTTCTGGGAATTAAATAGGGTATTACCAAGAAGGCAAGGGACAACAGGAATAAAAACCCATTTTTTTTCATGGCAAATGCCACAGAAAGGAATTCAGGTATATCCTTATCTCTCTCTGGTCAACTCTTGTACGATGTTCTAGAAGTTGACTGATAAACTAGCATTTCAGAAAATGGCATGGATTATACACTCCTTGTTTTTCAGAAACTCAGCTAGACACAAGAACCCCAGCACAGATGAACGCTTGTAGCTAGAAAAGATTATAATGAAAGGTGCGCACGTAAGTGTTCTAAATCAAAAGTTTGTGTACTTCTATCCCCATTGATCACTTGTGTGGTCTATAAACGAGTTATTTGATTTTTCTATTACCCATTTGTAAAATGAAAACAATACTTCAATCTAAGTAAAACATAGGACTAATAAAAAGAACCTGAACAGTGAAATTGAAAAAAAACTTTGTGCCTCAGGTTTCATGACTTTTTTTAATACCACAACACAAGCTGAATGAGTGGATTAAGAGATGACACAGGAAGAACACTAAGTAGTTACTGGAAAGACGAGAGGGTTTTGGAACATTCTGAAGGAGGAGAATGAAGACATTCAGTGTAATGAAGCAAGAAAGGTGTTGCGTAGGGAACATTCCAGGAAACTGGCAGGGTATAATGCACTGATAGTTAAGATAAATGCATTATATTTATATCCCTTTCTTATTCACAAGGGAATAATAGTAGGGTTTTTTCCCCCCAAGGGCCGTTCAACTGACCAAAGCAAAATATGGAAGAACAATGAGATAAACTTCTCTCCAATCCAATGTAGCTTAAAGAGATGTTCTATGAGCCAGTGAAAAGGTAGATGGATCTACAAAAACAACATTAAAACGATCTTAAAGATAAATGCATTGAGAAGACAAAAACATTAAAAACCTAGAGAATAGATACTAAATATGAATCATAATATATTCAAACAGCCCCCACATGAAGGGGCTTTGAAAGAATATAATATATTAAGTACAAGGGTATTTAGGAGCCATAAGCAATTTGCTACTGAAAGCCTGGAGATTCCTCAAATTGATAGAGTGCATTCACCTAGAGATGAAGGGGGTTCAGTTGATGAAGAGAAACCATAAAAGCTATACTATGCATATTATTACACCATTCTGTTCCAGAAAAATGTTCTTGAATTCCAAACAAATTCTTACACAGTTCGTATTAACAGAGAAACGTATCTCAAAAAGTATAACCCAACTGGTAATGACTTTACATCAGTTGGCCAGGAACAAAAAATTTTACGTACTGGCCAGATCACATAAGGGAAGCGAATCAAAGGAGATTAAATCTTATGGAGACAGAAAATGCTTTTTCTGACCCTTAGCAATGTTTGCCAACGTTCACGGTATACAACAAACTGGAGATAAGTGAAGGACAGTGACATCCAGAAAAAAGGAATAAACTGTAAATATTCTGTGGCCTGCAACAAGTAATTTTAATTAGTAAAGCAATTACATACTGCTTGTCAAGAAATTTGACACTGGGGAGTGTGACTGCCAACTGATATGGGTGGTATTTTTTACGACCGTTACTTGTCTGATCAACAGTGGAAAACTCTGATACAGAAATCTGAAATTCAACTATAATTTTTTCCTTTAATAAGAACAATGCTCTACATCAAGTGAGCAGTTTCTACAGCTAACAATGAGTTTAATATATTTTTAATATTGCAGCAAATCAATTTCTTTTAAGTTAAAAAATGCATTATGTATAACTTTTACTTTCATGCATGAAAAAAAGACTTGTATTTGAAAGTATTTTTACTTCTGCAGTTTTAGGCCAGACAAACACCAATTAGATGGGGCTTCCTAAATAAATGAGGAGTATTTTCAAACAAAGGGAATACAAGCTTCTATAATAAAGACATACATCCTCAACCAATAAACATATTCACGCCTATGCATTATACTGCAGTATGGCATAAATGTTTTATTAGGGTTGCTGCACTTCTTGAAAATGGTAAACCTAGAAAAGCATAATGTACATGAATACTAATGAATGCCAATAAAACATCATTATCATACCATCATACATTTTGTTCACACTACCTTTTTTTTTATTTAATTTTTTAAATTATTTTTTTAAAATGGACACTGCTAATCACACTGTTCCATGTGCAGATGAGGAAATAAACACAGTGGAGGTGGACCAATCAGTATGCAATTTTCTTGCAGTTTTGGAGTTTAGAAGAACCATAGAATCACCTAGGTTGGAAGTGACCTTTAAGATCATTGAGTCCAACCATCAACGTAACACTGACAAAACCACTACTAAACCACGTCTATACATCTTTTAAACACCTCCAGGGATGGCAATTCAACCACTTACCTGGGCAGCCTGTTCCAATGCTTGACAACCCTTTTGGTGAAGAAATTTTTCCTAATATACAATCTAAACCTCCCCTGGTGCAATTTGAGGCCATTTCCTCTTGTCCTATCACTTGTTACTTGGAGAAGAGGCTGACCCCCACCTTGCTACAACCTCCTTTCAGGTAGTTGCAGAGAGTGATAAGGTCTCCCATGAGCCTCCTTTTCTCCAGACTAAACAACCCCAGTTCCCTCAGCTGCGCCTCATAAAACTTGTTCTCCAGACCCTTCACCAGCTTCGTTGCCCTTCTCTGGACACACTCCAGCACCTCAACATCTGTCTTGTAGTGAGGGGCCCAAAACTGAACACAGTATTCAAGGTGCAGCCTCATCAGTGCCGAGTACAGGGGGACAATCACTTCCCTAGTCCTGCTCGCCACACTATTCCTGAAACAGGCCAGGATGCTATTGGCCTTCGTGGCCACCTGGGCACACTGCTGGCTCATACTCAGCTGACTGTCAACCAACATCGCCAGGTCCTTTTCTGCCAGGCAGCTTTCCAGCCACTCTTCCCCAAGCTGCATGGGGTTGTTATGACCCAAGTGCAGGACTCGGCACTTGGTCTTATTGAATCTCATACCATTGGCCTCAGCCCATTGATCCAGCCTGTCCGGATCCCTCTGTAGGGCCATCTTACCCTCAAGCAGGTCTATGTTCCCACCTAACTTGGTGTCATCTGCAAACTTATTAAGGGTGCACTTGATCCCCTTGTCCAGATCATTGATAAAGATATTAAACAGAAAGATATTAAACAGAACTGGCCCCAGTACTGAGCCCTGGTTCGCCAACTGGATTTAACTCCATTCACTACCACTCTTTGGATCCAGCCTTCCAGCCAGCTTTTGACCAGGTGAAGAATACACCCATTCAAGCCATGAGCAGCCAGGTTCTCCAGGAGAATGCTGTGGTCTCAAAGGCTTTACTAAAGTCCAGGTAAACAACATCTACAGCCTTTCCCTCATCCACTGAGCAGGTCACCTCATCATAGAACGATATCAGGTTACTCAAGCAGGACCTGCCTTTCATGAACCCATGCTGACTAGGCCTGACCACCTGGTTGTCCTGCATGTGCTGCATAATGGCACTCAGGATGATCTGCTCCATAATCTTCCCTGGTACTGAGGTCAGAATGACAGGCCTGTAGTTCCCCAGACCCTCCTTCCAGCCCTTTGTGTGGATAGGCATCACATTTGCTAACGTCCAGTCAACTGGGACCTCCCCGGTTAGCCAGTACATTAATACATTAGTACATTAATACATTAGTACGTTAATATCATCACCAGATCAATGCTCTGTTAACACACATAATGACAAAGATAATGCAACTGTGTCCTTATACAGGACAGTTTGTAATACACCGGTTATTTTACACCAATATGTGGCAGCCTGGTTCTTTAAAAATATCCGTTGGCTTCAGTAAAATGTAACAGTCAGAAATCAGATCTAAAAGTTGGCAGGTAAAGTGCACAGCCAGGGCAAAACAGACTACAATAAATACAAACATTACATATTATGCCATTATTCTTAGTGACTTAATGTCCTAAATCTCATTTAAACTGGAGCTCTGGGCATATGAGAGTTGGGTCCTTAATTTCACTATGCAGGTAACAAAATACACAGGCTTTATGTTGCCTAAGACATGAAGAGATTATAAATTATGAATAACAAAACCAAATGACTACTCTTGGCAGAGGCATTCCCAGCCTAACAGGGATGGTATGGAAATCACAAAAAGGGCTCCTACTGATTGTAAAGAATGCTGGTGATTAGAAGGCTTAATTAGCCTGCACAGAGCTGTGTGCTACTGAGACCACACTGCTCCAAGCAAAGTGATTGAGAGTAAGTTCCAATACTTTATGCTTCACTTTATTATATAGGGGACACGTATGCACAAACAAGATTCCAAGGGAACCGAGCATTACAGTAGGGTTTCCAGACCCAGCTTGTCCCAGAGCTTTCAGTCACATTGCTCTCTTGTCACACAGTTGCGCTCCTACACACACAAGGCTACCTTTCTCCCAGTTCTTCTTGACCATAGCCCTTTCTTTTCTAATAAAGCTACCGCTGCCTCCTGCCTCCAAGCCTACTTCCTACCCTTCTCCACACCACTCTGTCCTGGTTTCAGCTGGGATAGAGTTAATCTTCTTTGTAGTGGTTGCTGTGTTTCAGATTTGGTACAAAAGGAATCTCAATAATGCATATTGTTTTAGCTGTTGCTAGGTGATATTTACACTATTCAAGGACTTTTTTCAGCTTCCAATAGAAGCTGAGAAGGAGAACAGACAGAATGATGGAATAGCCAATGGAATATTCTGTACCATAGATGTAATGCTTGGTACATAAATGGGGGTTGGAATCCACGATCACTGCTTGGGACGGGCTGGGCAAGCAATTCATCGGGGGGTGGCAGTGACTTGTGTTGTACTACTTTAGCTTGTATATTATTTTACCATTATTATTATTATTGTTATTTTCTTTTTTCTGTCATTGTTCTATTAAACTGTCTTTACCTCAACGCACAAGGTTTTTCTCCCTTTCCTTTCCCCTTCTTTTCTCCCTCTTCTCTCTACCTTTCTTGGGGAGGAGGGGGAGAACTGTGTGAGCGGCTGCATGGCCCTGGCTGCTGGCTGGAGTTAAATCATGACACGGTCTAAGCCCTGCAGCCTCATCACTCAAGAGCCACAAATACTGCTTTGCTCTATACAAGACCTCTACCACTCAACCTTTAAATCCGATTTCTCCTCAATTCAATACTTTCAATCCTCTCATTTCAGCCCACCTTTGAACATTTTTTCACTGGCACATTTTGCTCGCCGCCTATGCCTGCAGCCTGATTTATTCTCTGGCTTTCCCCACAAAGGAAAGCAGAATTTGCACCTCATGCTCCTGGTAGAGCTTTTAAAAAACCAAACACCTGTCGCATGTATCAGAAATCTGTCTTGGCAAGCAGGGAAGAAGTTCATATTTAAGAAAAAGATAAAAACATGGTAAGTCCTAGGTGGTGAAGTTTTGAATTCTTTGTATATACCTTTCCCAAATTGACAATTCAGTTCTGAATGTGCTGCTCTTTTGCCTTGTTGTCCTAAGTTGAACCGAAGTTCTAAAAGCTGCAGCATATATAGGGCTGTTCATATATTTCAGTGGAGGACAGTGTCCTTTCAACATTTTCGGACACTAAGCTAGCTCCTATCAAAGATACCTTGCTGGTCACGGTGAAAGCTGTCGCATCAATGAAGTCACTCAGAAGTGACCTGACGGTGGGACAGGTAGGTTATAAAGTAAACCAGGTAAGAGATTTGCTCTCTTTGAGCACTTTTAGCAGCAAAATTAAGGGAGAGATATCTGCATTAGGGCTCAGTGTAACAAGGAAGATCCCATCTTTCTGAAAACAGATGGGCCAGTGGGACTTTAAAGGGAAGAGTAAACGTCTTAGAGGACAAGTGCATTTAAGGTTTGTTCTCAAGTATTTGTATTATCTTGTACTTTATCCTTTTGACTAGGCAGGGCTGTGTTTGGAAAATTTGTGTAAAGCTTCTTGTCACATGTATTTCCTCACATCCATGCATCCTAAAGAGTTCAACTGCGAAAAAGAAGCGGAAGGGTTAGTGAGGAAACTGGGAAAGGGTGTATCCATTAAAGTCATAGGAAATATATAATTAAAGCAGTCAGACGATAACCTCAGAATATGACGATAAGGTGGAAAGACTCAAGATTCAATTCACTCTGCAGAAGCTGAAAACAATGTGACCTTTAAGTGGCTAGATATTAACAATAACCTAGGAAGTGGCCAAGGCCAATCTTTGTCCACACTGATGGTGCTGTTGAATGAATCCATTGTCCAATGAGGCTGCCTGTGAACTTCATAAAGTAAACAAAAGTGTTGCAAAGAACCGCCATGCCAATGCATCGAACTCCTTGCTTAAAGGCGTTCCTCACATTTTGAAAAACTATTTTTAAAAGAAAAAAAGCAGCCTTAATAAATAAACTGTAATGAATGGTGCAAATTTGAAAGAGAGATCGCCAACAGCTGGTTTGAAATCTTGCCAAACTTGTTACTGGTTTTTATGGGACGATTTCTACTGTAGGGCATTCAAGTGGGAGGCCTAGTTTTCAACACAGTCATTGGAGAGAAATATGTTCCAAATGCTTTGAGTTTCTGACTTTAAAGATCACTAATTTGTCATAGACTTTTCCCATTAATACACTCCTACAGTCACCACTATTGCTGGTTTAAATAAAAAGCTCTTTACTGAAATAAATGCAGGTTTCAGTAAATGTAAATATCAATAAATGCCTACAGAAATTCTTGTCCAAGAATATGCAATGCTACTGTGAAAGTGATCAGAAATAGATAAATAACCACTTCCTTTCTTTTCAAACAAGCAAATATACTGTTGAAGACTAACTGAAGAAACCAAATCCTACCCTATACATAGATGCTCCTTTGAAAAAGATAATATGTATTTTGCCTTTTAAAATGAAACTAAATTGGTAAGCAAAATAGAAGCAATTCATTTCAGACATTAAAGATAAATTTTGAGTGTAATAAATATGGGGATTCATTTGAATTGTTGTCATTACTATTAATCATCTGAACATATCCTAACACCTAACTGGTGAATGGCATAATATCTTCATGGTCACACAATTTCGAACTCACATTTTAACATGTCATCAGAATTTTGTCATGCTTTGTGCTGCCACAGTTCATTTAATTTTACAAAGGCAGAAATGTAGAAAAAATTAAATACTGTTTCCTTACACAATCACTTCACAGCACAAACAAAACTAGTTAAACCGATTGCTGATGTTCAAAATGGGCCAACTCCCTGGAGCACTACAGTGCTTTCTCCCTTTTCCCGTTGCATGTAGAAAATGAAAACAAGGAGAACAACCTATGATCGATATTTTCCTAAAAAATAGTGGCACAACCAAATAAGAATTTTCCCACACACAGGCAATGCACTTGGCACATACTAAATTCTCCTTGTAGATCCAGAATACAGAGTTGGATAAGAATTGACCTAAGCCTTACATTAATTACAAAAGAAAAGGCTTCTAACATACATTGTGAGAAAGGAGGTAATTAGAGGGGTAAGCAGACAAAGAAGTTGAATTTAACAGGACGACCTGTATCAACAAATTTAGACTGGCTGTTTATGAGAAGGCTGGACAAAAAGATTGACAACTGGTTTTTTGATTTTAAAAACCATTACCTTTTCCATCACTTTTGTTTTCTCATTTCCTAGTACTGTTTGTTGATGTTTAGTGATTGTTACAATTGAACAGGACTATTTAATGGAATGGACTTAGTATGTTAAGGATTATAATGATGTTTTCCAGCCTTTCTGGATAAGTTGGCTACAGGGCTTACCTCCTCTCACTGCTTAATGACTACTGTTCATTTGAGGTACTCTGAACTGTCATGTATTGCACTTAGAACAGATAGAGTGGAACCACACCAAAAGAGCAAGTAAAGCAGCATTGACATAGTGCACACATACTCCTCTGGTACAGTTGCACAGTACCTAGGCTCAGCTGTGATAAAAGATTATGCATACACACATATGCACAGATTTTTTTTTTAAAAAAACAATCATCCTGAGGAATAGTGAGGCATAGAATGAGGATTACACACACCAATAGGTATAAGTGAGAGCATTAGGCCACGTACTAAGTAGGATGACTGTTCTCCTTTTCCAGCCAGAAAATAATGCATGGGAACTTGGCAGAAGAATGCTAAAGAGAAAGCATCTTGTACCTTTTTCTCAAACCCTTTGGGGGAAATACTTGCTAAAAATAGCTACAGTTTAAAAACTTGGGTAATCAGTCTGATGTAAGAACCTACTCAATGAATGAAACTCTCAAATTCTGATAGCAATTGCTCAGGCTAAGTCCTGAAAGACAACATCATGTGTTTTCTTTCTTGAAAAGACAAACAGATGAATGACTACATTCACATTTGATGCATTGCTGTGCTGACCTATAAATGCAAGGGTAACATGATTCTAAGAATTAGGTCTTTGTAAAAGAGAAAGCCTATCTGCTTGGGCAAAAAAGATACCAGAAACAAGACTTTGATATAAAAGAGGTACTATAAAAGTTCTCAAAATTGAGATAAAGTCTACGTCTCCTATGTCTTGTAGAAGGTATCTTATAAAAAAAGGAGATGACACACACACACATTTCAGAGTAAATGGTCTATATGAGCTTTGCATTCAGGCTCAATCTGTTTTTTAGATAACTAACTAACTTCTTGGATAGTTGCTTATGTTATCATATCAGATCAAGAATGACTTCCCGGTTTTATACTTGGAAAACATACTTTCCTGAAACAACAGAGGGAGACCACCTTTCATGAGCCTTTTGCAAAAGTACTATTCTAACTGAAGATAATTTGACAGACAGCCAAAATAAATTCTTGAAATACTTCGGCTCTGTTTTCTTGAGTGGAGAAGAACAAAAAATCATGCCAAGAAGGCTACTGGGTCTAGACAGAGAGCCTGGAAGACATGAAAATAAAAAATACTATTTTGTCTAAGCTAGAAATTGTTAAGTACAAAATGGAGTTAAAGGAATTTAAAACAAGGAATAAAAGATTCCTTAAACATACAAACAGAAAAAGAGAAAGTAAAAATGCTACCATTTGAGGCTGGGAAGATATCAGTGGTAAGCTAGGCAATGAAAAATAACACCTTGCCTGAATTTTGGTTAAGGACGATAACACACGGTATAGGAACAAAGGCATAGCAATCAATAAGAATTAGTATAAAGCTGTATTACTTTTGATGAGGCAACTGCTCTTATAAACAGACGAAATATACAGGACATATAGAAGTAAAAACAGAATTGTTGGGAGGGCAAGGAAATTGCTAGTTGGAAGGTAACTATATTTTGTTGAAAGAGGAACAGGTGGAAGAGAAGTTATGAATATAGTTTGCAGATGAGTGATGTAGAAACTGACCATGTCTAGTATTTTCAATGATGATTTTGACACAAAAGTTAGGAGTGCTGTCAGGCAAATATAGGAGGCATCATCATTACAGAATATTGAAGAATATCTCATCAGCAGGTATTTGATAACATTGAAGATTGCTGTAAAAGAAACAGAGTGAAATTTAACACAAACTTCTGAACTAACAAGCATCTTTGCTACATAGGCAAGCACTTAACAGTTGGAAAAAAGACAGAGATTATAAATCCATTGTACAAAGCACCAGTAAAATCTCATATAAGCAGATACACAGTTTTGATCACTCCAAGGAAGGTGAAATCTACAACAAAAGGAAGGTGAAATCTACAACAAATGCAGGAAAAGACTTTTGAAGGAGTGTTTTTTACAAGGATGAAAATGAAGGCGTTTGACTTAGTTAATTCATAAAAATGAAATCTGAAAGTTTCAATGCCTTCCCTTTATAAGTCTACCTGAGGAATGACCAAGAAAAGATTGGCCTTATTTAAGTTAAAAGCCCAACAGTGGCACAAAGGCAACCAAGTGGAGACTGACCAATGAAATAGAGAGGTTCCAAAGAGAAGGCTGGAGACAGCCATGCAGAGGGGAAAACTATTTTTACTTTGCCAGTCTTAGATGGCGTTACATATTACAATGTTATATAGGATTAGATATGGCCCGAAATAGGAGGTAAGATTCATAGAACCAGGAGGTGCCTTTTGCTTTTAAAACCCTTACTTCCTAAAAACCTTTTCAAAGGCAAAACTGGACTTCAGGAACTACTAGTACACTCACTAAAGAACCTACAACTTGAAGGCAATTCCATATTTACATCATCCATGAGAAAAGCAATGTCTGTGCTTTAGACACTTGCTTCTCTCTCACATCTTGCATGAGGTAGATGCTACCCGTTTCTGCAATGGAACCAGTGAACTTTTACTGCAGATGATACATTAACTACAGGAACATGCACGCCTTGAAATAGCTTTCCTGGTCTAAATTTCTTTTGGCTCCTGTGAACATGTAATTGTTTTCTGCTGCTACAATACTACCACTTTTTACAGCACTTTGGGTTGCACGTGCACATGAATCATAGAATCGTTTAGGTTGGAAAAGACCTTTAAGATCATCCAGTCCAACCATTGACCCTACTCTACCAGGTCTGCCACTAAACCATGTCTCTAAGCTCCACATCTACACAACTTTTAAACACATCGAGGGATGGTGACTCAACCACCTCCCTGGGCAGCCTCTTCCAATGTTTGATAACTCTTTCAGTGAACAATTTTTTCCTAATGTCCAGCCTAAACCTCCCCTGGTGCAACTTGAACCCGTTTCCTCTTGTCCTATTGCTAGTTACTTGGGAGAAGAGACCAGCTCCCATCTCAGGACAACCTCCTTTCAGGTAGTTGTAGAGAGCAATAAGGTCTCCCCTCAACCTTCTCTTCTCCAGACTAAACAATCCCAATTCCTTCAGCCGCTCCTCATAACACATGTTCTCCAAACCCCTCACCAGCTTTGTTGCCCTTCTCTGGACACGCTCCAGTACCTCAATGTCCCTCCTAGACTGTGGCGCCCAAAACTGAACGCAGTACTCAAGCTGCAGCCTCACCAGNCCATGCACCACAACTCTCTGGGCTCGGCTGCCCAGTCAGTTTTTAATCCAGCAAAGAGTACACCTGCCTAAGCCATGGACTTCCAGTTTCTCTAGCAGAATGCTGTGGGAGACTGTGTCAAAGGCCCTACTGAAGTCCATGTTGACAACATCCACAGCCTTTCCTTCATCCACCAGGCGGGTCACCTGGTCGTAAAAGGAGATCAGGTTGGTCAAACAGGACCTGCCTTTCATGAACCCATGCTGGCTGGGCCTGATCCCCTGGTTGCCCTGCACATGCCGCATGAGTGCACTCAGGATGAACCATTCCATGATCTTTCCTGGCACTGAGGTCAGGCTGACAGGCCTATAATTGCCTGGATCCTCCTTCCGGCCCTTCTTGTAGATGGGTGTCACATTGGCAACATTATTATACTACGCATCTGTAGAAGAATGACATGATATCAGGATGTGACATGCAAGTAGCTTGCTTCAATAGCAAGCTAATACAGATGTCTGCATAAGTATACTCCTTGAATAACAGATATATTAAGATTGGTAGAGAAAAAATGGAAATGTATGGATGCGGAAGGACCAGAAAGCATAGCAGAAGGTATATAAGAAACACGTGTTGATGGCAGATAAGTTAGTAGTTCATTTAGTTCACAGCACTTCATGCAGCTTCTGGGGATACCCAATCACTAAAACTAGACAACCTAAAATGATTTACAGACCAAAATAAAGAGTTGAGCCACTAGAGAGATGATGTTGGAATGATAAACAGTAGGTTTAGATAAGGAGAACATAGGACAGTGAGCAAATCTTACATATTCAAGAGGTGGAACCAGATGGAGATATATCCCCTTAACTGTCAGCTCCTAAAGAGTATAAATGGCACATCCAAACACTGACTTAATAGATACCAGCATAAGAAGAAACCTAGAGAAGTTGTGGAGGACTTGATAGCTGGTGCCCCACATCCTATACATCATTTCAAGGGATCCTGACCAGACCAGGTGGGTACACATATATGGATGTCTGAATGCTGGACAGACTACTGAATGCATGTATCTTTGTGCTCTTGAGTACGTAGATATGAAAGTGTGACTGAAGTACTTTTTGTTTTAAAACAACATCACCTACCTCTCCTATATTATCTGGCATTGAAATTTGCCACACTGTTGATAAATTATTTACTATAATAAGAAAGAAACAACTAGAAGAAAGAGGAACGTTGTCTATCCTTGCAAGTACGTTTTTGAAATTTCTGATCCTTTTATCAAAAAAAATAACACAGCAGTAAGTGATGAGGATTATTCATTATGTCAATAGTCAGTGAAGGAACAGAAACAAGCCTGCCCATACCTGAGCTGTTGATTAAGATCAGGTTAATGTATAAATGGCTGAAATTACAGATTAGCAGTGACTGAGATACTAAAAAAGAGTAGCAGCAGAAAACCAAATTCCTACAAAGAGAACATATGGCTGTATGAAAATTCAGCACATAGATGCATAGTTTTACTCTTGAAACCATATTTCATGAGGAAACAAAAGTAAATAAGTTGGCACAGGTAATAACTAATATTCCCAAGGAAAAGCAAATGAATGGAGATGGGAAGTCAATATTGGTCCAAGAGGCCAACTCCAGCAAGACTTCAAAATGATCACAGGCACCAACAGTCTCAACAAGCATTGGTGACTAGAGCAGAACTAGATATATTGAAAATGGAGCTAGCAAATATTTCTGAAGAGACGCATTCCCAGTAATTTCTAAATGAAGAAACTGAATGAAAGACAGATGTCACTACATTGCTGTTTGGAAGGAAACAAACCAAAACAAACCCAAAAGCCCTTATCTTGTGATACATCAGAATTCAAAACAGAGATTTATTTTGGATAGGAACTGAAAAGGTGTGGGTAAGAAAACTTATGTGAGAAGGATGCACATCTTTTCCTTCACTTAAAGTAATGCCAAACTGAAGTTATCAGAATTTGAAAAAAACACTTGGCATTTGAAGAAAGCATTGTAATAAACAAAAAGTCTTGCTCCCAAAGCTAATTGAAAAAAACATTTCAAGGAGGAACTGACAAGCTGATGCAGCATAAGCATACATAGATCAGAACTCATGCAATGCATGTGTGAGCTAGGATGTCTGTACTGAAAAAATACTATTTTCTGGAGGCATACACATCCAGATTAATTACAATTTGAAAAAATAATTCTTTTCCAGGAAAGATTGAGAAGCTTGTTTCTGACATGTTTGAAAGTTTCACTGGACTCAGGAAAAGAATGGAATTCTGTAGCTTAATAAAATACCAACAGGTTACTAAGAAAGAGAAATATAGGGAAATTTTGGACATTAGAGCTTCTTCACATGATTCAGTATATAAAAGGTCTGAAAAGTAGCTGATTCTATGAATTCAATAATAACAAATTTATTTTTATTGTATTGGTATTGACAGCCAATTCACAACTACTCTAACATCCTTCTTTAGCCCTGCTATAAACAGTTCTTGGGCATGAGACAAAGAAGGGAACTGGATTTTGCTACTGCTATACTATTTACTACAGACTCCAGTTACCAATGAATACGGTACTACTTGAAAAACAGATATTCAATAAATAAGAAGTCAAATAAGTACCTCTAATGAAATTCAATGTTCAGCTTAAACTTGATGACACAAGTCTTTATTCTGCCTCTCCAGAGACTAGTTGATGGGTCTATTTTGGTACTAACAACAAACCCCCAAACTCTACCCCTCTATTTTTCAACTTTCCTAAAAAGTGAATCTTCCATTTTAGAAAGGATTTTAGTAAACTTTGCTTTTACTATTTATGACGTATTTGTAGTTTTTTTGATATCCCAAGCACACCAAGCTGCTTCTTTCTTAGTTATGTCTCACTTCTTAAGTGGTGTCATTTAGTGCTTTTAACTAACAACAACCAGGGTTTTTAACCAAAATGTAAACTAAAAATAAGACTTCTTAGGACTCAATCATCCACGTGTTTTGTCAGGACAATACACTTTAAACAATGAGGAAAAAAGGCAATGTTTATATGGAAAATATTCTAGTATCTTAATTAGTAATTGATTTGAAAACCACTGCCGCACTGTATTGAGGAGAACCTGGGAGGATACAGTACATATTGATGTGTGTTAGTAAGCAGGATTCCTCATCTTAAGGCAACCCTGGCTACTTTCTACTCCAATATACATTATCTCAGCAGCTCTTTTCACTAAATAGAATTTTTTGCAATCCTGGAATATGCACTGAAAAAAATTAAGAGGAAATAAAACCCAGAAATAATCAAGAATACAGTGGAATTTTTAGCAGGATCAAATATCTAACTAAGCTCATGTGTCTATAAACAGCTACCTGCTTTACATGAAAAAGCAAGAAACCCTTGCAGTGCTTGGAGTGTGATTTCACCTACCTAGAACATCCTACCAATTTAAACTGTCCACTTTTCCATGCTCCTCAACCATATCACAGCTAAACAGCTGTGCCAAAGCACTTACTCGTTACTCAAACAAGTTCCTAGGTAGAAAAAACTACAGCATATGCAAACTTAATAAATAAAAAAGAAAAAAACTTTACTCGGGACTTCAGTGTATGCATACAAACTTTAAAATATATTCATATACTTGCCATATTGTTTTCACCTTGATGACCACTTTAAGAAGAAATAGTAGAAATCAAGATAACAAATATAAAATTTATCGCACTCAATGTATACAAAATATCTACTCTACAGATAAAACTACAGCTTGCCAAATCATGTCCTGAACAGCATCTTATTATTAACTAAGAATTTCTGGTAAGCAACCTGATCTTTCTTCTACTGAAAAATACTATTTCTACTGAAAAATTTGTAACAATAATTGATACAAAAGCATCTTCCCAATCCTACCTGCTCCCATCTGCTAATGTCATTACTTCACATAGTAGTTGTATACTAAGAGTCACAACACTAGACTGAAAATATAACTCATACTTAGGCATAGTATTAATTTGCAACTCATTTGACTGTGTGGAAAACTTGCACCAATGTGCACATTCAACATTAAAGCTCTGGTTTATGACAGAAGGTGTTCAAAGCATCATTTTTCATTGGTAGCAAGCATGAGAGACAATTGAGAGAAACATTTTTTGCCACAGAAATAATTCTCATTAGCCTTTTTTTTTTAAAAGAAATGAATGTATTTTTCTAGGCTTTTTCATTTCAGAAATTCTTTGCAATTGAAACATTTACATAAATTACAACTATCATACTTTTTACATTAGGAATATTAGGTCTTTAGGTGAATGTCAACTTATGAATGATAAAGATAACAGCTCTTAATACGAGACAGCTGTAGAAAGTTACAGAAAGTGATCAACTAGCAGAATTAAATGTACTATGTTACAAAGAAGGTGTGGATGGAGTGGTGGACAGGTGAGATGACGGTTTTGCTAGAATCTAAAAAACATCTGAAAAGTAGCCTTGCTTGCTCATTTTAGCTGTATGATAGAGCCTTTATACTTTTCTCACACAGGAATTAGAAGCTATCGATCACAACTACAAATATGTAAGGACGTAACTTAACACCACCGAGGGTTTTGTACGATTCCGTGTAACTGAAAAATGCATAGCTAGGGAAGGGTCAGATAACCAACAAGTAAAGTAGAGAGAGACTTTTTCTTAAGCAGAATATAAGGAGTGTTGGGAGTGAAGTAGCAAGACGGATAAAGAAAAAAACACTCTTCTTAAAAGTACTATAACAAGTTCCTTAGGATCCTTCATGATCAAATATAACACTGAAAGAAACTTTGCACATTGAAGTGGAAGAACTGAACATCAATGAGACTTATGATCTCGCAAAGTGAAATACTTTGAACACCTCTTGTCACTGAAATGTATTCCTGGTGATAATTTAAAACCTGTCCTTGGTCTTCTATATCTGCTTCATTTGACTTTGACATACAACATATTGCCGAAAATTAAATATTGATTACGTCATTTATGTACGGCAGAAGTGAAGACTTCAACTTGAAAGCTGTAATTTTCTTTTATACTAATATCATCTCCCTAAGAGTAGAACAAAATTAGAAGTTTGAAGGACTGACTCAGTCATTTGCACTGGATATATCCTTATAAGATAACTGAAGTTATAGATTTAAAATTTTATACTGTAAGTTTAAAAAAAGCCCCAAGATTCAACATTAATGCAAACATAAAAACATTTCTCCATATTTGTAAAAGCTATTTCACACTATATAGTGTCTTGCTTTTGTATCTGAAAAGAACATTGCATTTAACCTCGTGAAAATGCCAACCACAAACACACACAAAAATATAGTAACATCTTAGAATCTGAGCAGCTACTGGAAATGACAAGAAAAACTTGCAAGCCGCATTGTGTCATCCTAAACTTTTGTCATGTGAGCATTCAGCAAATTCATCTAACCTTATTGAGAAAGCAGTAGAAGTTTAAAAAGACTAAAACTATATTGTAGAAGATAAAAACATCTGTCACAATCACTATCAACTTTACGGTTGAATGACTGAAAAAGGGAGGACAGTTAGTGCAGTTTTCCCCTGAGCAGAACTTAGATTGCCTCTATATCTGAATCCATCTACTATAAATATGGTTTAAATGCTCTTTGAGCCACAGTGGATCTTGCTTGAAACTCAAGTGCAATTTAGAGAACAAGAAAGGTGTTCTACAGAGATTTATTAAAGGCTAACAAAAGTAAGTTTGCGTAGTTTTGGGGATCTACCTAATCATAGAGTAGTCGCAATGGAAATTTGTATTGAGAAGTTCTGAGCTCCTAAGGGGCTACAGTGAAAAACATAATTAGTTCTTTTATCAAGAAATTAAACTTTTGAGGGCTGATTGAAATATACAGGTTCAAACTCAATATTCATCATTTACTACTTTGTTAGAAACAGAGATTTCCAGAAAACATGGAAGATAAAGTGTAAACTGTAAAGTAAATTCAAAATTAAATGTTGTATTTTGTATCCATGATCTGTGTGTACATATAAACAACGTCAAGTTTTCCAAAATATAATTATGAAAAGGTAAAGACTTGTCCTAACATACCAACTGGGACTATTAGTAACGCACTCTCCCATACCTTCTCTCCAGTACCCCCACCATGCTTTAGTAACTTGCTACCTACATTCATTCAATAGAGGTGCTCCCGTCATTGCAGAAGCTTGATTTTTTTTTTTTCTGAGACATACACACAACTTTCTACTATTCAGCAAATTCAGTAAGAGAGATGTAAGGGTTTACGTACACTTACGACAAAAAAAATACAACAAGCAAATGGTACAACAAAATAAACTGGAATATGTAGTTGACAAGGAAATATAGTGCCACTAGCTCTACGGCTAGACCACCACTTCAAGCAACATGTATAATCAAAGAAAATGAAGTATTTTTTTTGCTGAAACTTCCTCTCCTTTGTTTCATTTCATATATACATGTTTTGGACCCCTGAAATGAGTTCCTAAACCAGCAAATGAGAATATCAAAGAGATACACACTTGCAGATTAAAGAAGAAAAAACCGCCACCCTGGAATATCAACTGGATGCTGAAGTACAATTTATCTTTATTCTCATTACTGTGTGGATGAAGAGGTCCAGTGTAAATTTAATTCATGCTGCCTTATTAGAAAGCCAGGATCCAGAAGGAAAACCACAGAAAGTGAAGACATTTAGACATATTGACAATCTTGAAGAACCATATTTCTTGACAAATTCAGATGATGTTTGAGACCTTGAGGGTACTGAAAAGGACTGAACAAAAAGATAACAAGTAGTTTGTTTGGTTTTTTTAAAGTGATAAGTAAATTGAACCAAGAGCTCTCTAAATCGCAAAGCAGCTTATGCTTTTGTGCAAAATCAAACCTTTAGGTAATAGGAACAAATGAGACCACCCTTCAAGTTTATTTTCCAGTTAGGCTTTCCTAGATATTCCCCTATATCAGCTTGTACCACCCACTTTGAAAGACAACACAGAAAAGCTAGACTACCTAGATGTTGCATGGCAATTCCTGAAAGTGGTGTGGTCTCACACATTTTGAACAAAATCGGTTTTTGCAGTAATACATGAAAATCAGGGCTTAACATGAAATACGAAAGCACAATCCCATTATGGTAAGAGCTCATCTCAACTAATTTCCCAAAGAAGAGTTTCAGATTTTTAACCTGTTCCAACCTTCTTGTAGTCGTCTTCTGTAATCTCTGAATCTTTGAAGATAGTCTAAAGGAGTGCATTCTGCTTCACAACATATAAGCTTTACTCCTTCCCATTGTGATAACCTTCCTGAAAATACACAGGCTTCATCCAGAGCTATTTCTTAGCATTTCTGTCTCTGTTTTTATGCCTTTGTTTTTCTTAAGACACTTTTGTTTTGTCAACAGGCATAAAACTCAGTGCAGTGTCTCTGTTACATATTGCTCCTCTGCTCTGAGTGTTCTAATGAAATAAACTCCAATCTTTTATTTTTAAGCCATCAGACAAGTGACAATTTTTTAGCAAAAAAAATGAAGGAGATGTTTGCAGGTAGAATTCACTGAACATCTTCTTAAGAGAAGTAGACTATATAATGAAGTTCAAGTATGCTGTCCATCAGAATAATTTTGATTCTATCACAGTGAAGGTGAGAACTGCATAAACCAATCCCATAGGCTAAACCAAAACATTTCTATGGGTGGTTGCCAATAAATCTTGTTTCCTGACAGAAAAGAACGAGACAGCAGGAAAGAAGAACTAGCAGATGCTGGCAATCACTTTAGCAAGCAGAATAATCTTCAAGGATCATGAATTAGATGAGGAAGAATGTTATTGTTTGTCATCTGCTACAGGTCTATCAGTATGTCAGCATCTGGTGCCACAGAAAGATCTTTGTAATGTGAACACACAAAGTGAATTCAGAAAGAGTTTTATTCTGCTGAAAGGAACCCCGCGGAAAGTAAACATTACAGGCCTTGCCACTGGTCAATTCACTTAGTTTTTGATGTACGCTATTTAAAGTTTGATAAAAAGAGAACATAACAGAGTTCACCTCAATGATTAAATAGTACAGGGTAATCAATAAGAACTGAATAATAAACCCACAAGGTTGGCATTAAAACTTTCTTTCTATTTAATTTAGGCTGGTTTTTCTTTCCAAATGTCAGGCAGCAAATATCTAAGTTTGAGTAAAACCAGTTAGTTTAAAAGTGTCTTAAACTGAACAATAATAAAGTGGGGCACAGAACTGCCCCAGCCCAGGCTAGTAATTTGCACATACATTTTGTTGACAAAATACTACTTGCTTAATGTTATTACTCAGTGGCAGGATTATCTATGTTCCTGGGGATATTAAAGACATTCAAGGTGTTAAGAACTTCATATTCATGATTGATATTACAAGAGATAACATGGAACTTCAGTAACCATAACGTGTTGGTGGACCCACATATTAAACTGTGCAACAGTACACATGGAATGAACTATACTGTCCTGCATTTTATTTATTTTTATATTATTTGTTTGCACCTCTTACTTAGAATGATACAACCCTCGCATGCGAACCAACCTTGTTTAGCAGAAGCAATACGTTACTCTGATAAATTATACGTCTGAGCATGGAGCTTGCAAGGCATAAATGTACTTACTTTTGGTGTTGGGCAGGACGCAGTGGAGAGACGAGAGGTGGCCTGGGCACGAGGAGATTCTGAAGGAGTAGTACTGAGGGAGGCTGTATCACGTGGGAGCACCTGAACACCACGAGAGATGATGGAATCTGGAATCTTAAAAAAGCAGGGAGATGGAATTAATAGTAAAAAATATACTGTATTTAAAACTTACTGAAAACCTTACATCAAAAATGTAGGGATATCCCACTCCTCAGTTTGCACACCTCCTCATATGCAGTGCTGGCAGTGGTTAATGGCATGTTCTCATAATTACAGTAACAGATATCTAGCAAACATAAAAAATCACATTCTAACTGAAGTAGCATAGAACATACTATTTGCTGTGAAAAAACTATGAATTTGACATACTATGACAGGAAATAATAAGAAAGTAGCATTTTTCTTCTTAAGCCTCTGTTTCAAACCCAGCAACGACCAACAGTGATTTCTACTGTGGCATGAAGGGAGGCAGACTTCCCATTCTCTAACTAGGTGACAATATTTTGAACAGAAAACCATTTACTAGCAATGACTGAAACCCTCTGAAGAAATGCCATGCAGTGAGAAAATTTCTCATAAGAAATGTCATGCAGTGAGTAAATACTCTTCATTCCGTGTACTGAAGACTATGTCAGCCACAAAAATTCTTGATGCAATGTTTGTGCTGCAAAAGCTACGGGCCTCTCTGGAGGGAATACAGGCAAAAGCAGTAGAAACCACCATCCAAAGCCAACACTTGGTTAAAAATGCATTCTGAAGGGAAAAAGAATTTTTTTTTTTTTTTTTCCACATAATGTATTAGAAGGCCAGCTAGGAAAGCATACCTCCCTGACGAACACTACTGGCAAACTGGTAACAACAGACAAGGAGAAAGCTGAAGTACTCAACTTTTTTGCCTCAGTCTTCACTGGCAGCCTCTTTCCCCACACCTCTCGAGTGGACAGACCTCAAGGCAGGTACCAGGGGAGCAAAGTCCCTTCCACTGTAAGAGAAGATCAGGTTCGCCACCGGCTGAGGAACCTGAACGTACATAAGTCTATGGGACCTAACAAGATGCCTCCCAGAGTCCTGAAGGAACCGGCTGATGTAGTTGCCAAGCCACTCTCCATGATATTTGAAAAGTCATGGAGTCAGGTGAAGTTCCTGGTGACTGGAAAAAGGGAAACATTGCGCACCCATTTTTAAAAAAGGTAGAGAAGAGGATCCTGGGAACTACTGACCTGTCAGCTTCATCTCTGTGCCTGGCAAGATCATGGAACAGATCCTCCTAGAAGCTATGCTAAGGCCCATGGAGGATAGGGAGGTAATTCTAGACAGCCAGCATGGTTTCACCAAAGGCAAGTCTTGCCTGACCAACCTAGTGGCCTTCTACGATGGAGTGACATCAGTGGACAAGGAAAGAGCTGCGGATGTCATCTAGCTGGACTTCTGTAAGGCCTTTGACACTGTCCCACGTAACATCTTGCTATCTAAATTGGAGAAATATGGATTTGATGGGTAGTGGTCAACAGTTCAATATCCGGATGGAGATCAGTGACAAGTTGTGTCCCTCAGGGGTCAGTATTGGGACCAGTACTGTTTAATATCTCCACCCATGACATAGACAGTGGGATCAAGTGCATCCTCAGCAAGTCTGCAGATGACACCAAGCTGAGTGGTGTGGTTGACGTGCCTGAGGGAAGGGATGCCATCCAGAGGGACTTGGACAAGCTTGAGGTGGGCCCACATGAATCTCATGAGGTTCAACAAGGCTAGATGCAGGGTCCTGCACCTGGGCTGGGGCAACTCAGGGCTGGGGGATGAAGGGATTGAGAGCAGCCCTGCCCAGAAGGACTTGGGGGTGTCGGTTGATGAGAAGCTCAACATGACCTGGCAATATGTGCTTGCAGCCCAGAAAGCCAACTGTATCCTGGGCAGCATCAAAAGAAACATGGCCAGCAGGTTGAGGGAGGTGATTCTGACCCTCTAATCCGCTCTGGTGAGACCCCATCTGGAGTACTGCATCCAGCTCTGGAGCCCCCAACATAAGAAAGACATGGACCTATTGGAGTGAGTCCAGAGGGGGGTCATGAAGGTGATCAGAGGGCTTGCAGCACCTCTCCTATGAGGAAAGGCTGAGATAGTTGGGGTTGTTCAGCCTGGAGAAGGCTCTGGGGAGACCTGATTATGGCCTTTCAGTACTTAAAGGGGGCTTATAAGAAAGATGGGCACAAACTTTTTAGCTGGGCCTGTTGCGGTAAGACAAGGGCTAACGGCTTTAAACGAAAAGAGGGAAGATTTAGACTAGATATAAGCAAGAAACTTTTTACAACGGGTGTGGTGAAACAGTGGAACAGGTTACCCAGAGAAGTGGTAGATGCCCCATCCCCGGAAACATTCAAGGTCAGGTTGGATGGGGCTCTGAACAACCTGATCTAGTTGAAGATGTCTCTGCTTATTGCAGAGGGGGTTGGACTAGATTACGTTTAAAGGTCCCTTCCAACCCAAACTATTCTGTGATTCTATTCTATGATTCTATTTCTAAGTTGGAATTTTAGGGACAGATCCTTTAGCTGGTATTATTAAGCCACTTAAACAAATGGAATTACACCAACTTACAACAGTGAGAAAGTGGTCATATTTTCAGTTATAAAAATGAATTTATTATTATTTTTTATCTTCTGTCTCTTCTGTTAATTTTTATCACCAGTTCCAAAGAAAAGAGGTAGAAGAATGCATTTAATTATAAAGCTTCTCTTAGCTTTGATACACTGCATCTTAGAAAGTCTGTTCCTTCTTATTACTGCAGAATTTGGGCCCAGTTATGCAGATATCACACTGGCCTTATAATCGACTAGATTTCTAGTTTAACAATGATTTATTTTTTTAATTTTTGTGTAAAATGGTAAGACATACAAATGACAAATACCTCAGATAGGAGAACTGATCTCTAACATTAGTTCTACAACACAAAATGCAGTAGATATTCTGCTATAACATGCTCTCTACAAAGGCTTATTCTGATTTTATTTTCATGATTTTAACCTCTTCCTTTTTCAGAAGCAGCACTTCTACCAGATCAGATTGCTATTACTTCCTTCAATTCACTCTTCCATCACAACAGATAAGAAAATGTAGGAATTCACATCTTTGAAGGAATATATATATATATATATGCATATTTTAAGATCTTTCTCCTGATTAAGAATTTCTTAGCTCAGCCTGATGTTGAAGTTCCAAGAGAAGCACCAAAAGAACTCCCATGTTTGGGGGAAATGGCATCAGCAGACAATGAAAGGAAGCAAGAAATGAAGATCCAGTGACAGGCCAAATCACTAACACTGGAGATTTCCAGCCAGGACTTTTTCTTAAATGGAGATGCTGTACCGAGTCTGCATCTAGGTATTTCGAGCGTTCTTGCCTAATAAGGCTCTAGGGCCACTGGAAAGCAACTCTTTGCAGGAACACGCTTGAATCCTAGCTTTTAAAATCTGTTGCATCCCTAGGACCAGTGTCAGGATATTAAGACAGCTTTGTTGCTTGTCTGTGTGCAGTTAAAATGACCAATATTAAGACTCAAGTTATTAAATACTGCTTTTTTATGTCATGTTTTTTCCCCCCTCAACTTCCTTGGTTACCATCTATAAATACTGATTATGTCTAACTCAGAAACCTTGACTTAAAGATACTGGGTTATACCTAGGGGCTATTATTTCACCATAAACCCTCCTCTACACGTTAGAGTTTCTCATGATTATAACCTGTTTATAAGTTGTGTGGAAACAGATCTTGTTCTCAGTGTGCCAGCAACTGCTTGCTTCCTGCTTTACTGCTGTCTTTCTAACTGACAGTATTTTTTGCCAGTCAATTTCTGTCAGCATTTAAAAAAATCCAAACTTTCTTCAGAGGACCTTTCAAGGCTAAGTAACTTGTGCTGCAATTTCCACTATAAATCATGAATTCAGCTGAGTTTCTCTTCATTATGGGCAATTACACTGAGGTATCTTCCTTTCCAGAAACAGTGCCTAACTGGCCTCTACTTGGAGTACTCTGATTTGCAAACGGCATCTTAGAGAGGTACTATAAATAGAAGTAAACAGGGACAATGATATTCTGATCATGCAAACAGTTTGCAGTCATAGAATCATTGAATGGTTCGAATTGGAAGGGACCTTAAAGATCACCTAGTTCCAACCCCCGCGTCATGAGCAGGGACACCTCCCGCTAGATCAGGTTGCTCAAAGCCCCATCCAATCCAGCCTTGAACACTTCCAGGGATGGGGCCTCCACAGCTTCTCTAGGTAACCTGTTCCACTGTCTCACCACCCTCACAGTAAAGAATTTCTTCCTAATACCTAATCTAAATTTACCCTCTTTCAGTTTAAAACCATTACCCCTTCTCTTATGGCTACACTCCCTGATAAAGAGTTCCTCCTCATCTTTCCTTTAGGCCCCCTTTAGGTACTGGAAGGCTACAATAAAGTGTACCCGAAGCCTTCTCTTCTCCAGGCTGAACAACCCCAACTCTCTCAGCCTGTCCCCATAGCAGAGGTGCTCTAATCCTCTGATCATCTTTGGGGCCCTCGTCTGGACTTGCTCCAACAGGCCATGTCAGACGCACCATTTCCCTTCTGTTGTCTTCTTCTCCTGAAATACCATCTTAAATATGTTAAACACAAAAAAAGGCTGACATCCCTAAGTTTTATATTGGCCTAGCTCCAACACTACCTACAACTTTTAAAGCTTCATTTTAATGTCCACGACTAAGGACAATACAGCAAAAAATTACATTTTGACAAANCTTTGGGGCCCTCGTCTGGACTTGCTCCAACAGGCCATGTCAGACGCACCATTTCCCTTCTGTTTTCTTCTCCTGAAATACCATCTTAAATATGTTAAACACAAAAAAAGGCTGACATCCCTAAGTTTTATATTGGCCTAGCTCCAACACTACCTACAACTTTTAAAGCTTCATTTTAATGTCCACGACTAAGGACAATACAGCAAAAAATTACATTTTGACAAAGGCATAAAATAAAATAAGACACAATAAAAGAAAGAATAGTTTTAAGTCTTCAAATAAGACACCTTTTCTTTACCCTCCTCTGACAAAAAGCTGCACACATCTTGATATGATTGTGTATGGGTCCATTACCTCTCACATACTCCAGGATCCCACAATATAAAGGATACCACGATCCAGTTCTCCCTGGGTTTACTCTGGTTACTCCAGAGTAAAGATATATTACATATCGTCTCGTCCCCTTCAGGCAAGTAACTGGTTTTTTTGTTGTTTCCCTCCCCCCACCCCCACCCCCATCCACCATATCCATCAATCATTGCTTCTAAAATTTTATCCTGAATCACAATTTTCAGAACAAAAAACTCGCTTTGCAACAAAGTGACTGAGACAGTTCCAGTCTCCATTGAACTGCATGGGAAGTACTAATTTTTGCATGTGAGAAAATTAAAATATAAGTAAAATTTCAGCCAGGATGTTAATCAGGAAAGGAAGCTGAAGATAAAGGGAAAAGATAGTTACAGGCATTTCATTTCAATAAGAATTATTCCCTAATCACTACCTTTACAGAAAATAAAATTGCCATAAAACAATCCATATATAAACCTATCTAGAACTCTAAGTTTCAGCTTGCTAGCTTTCACAGACACAAAATCTCATTGAGAGAATTAAGTTAGTTCACAGTTACAAACTGTGCTCTCCAGAGGTTTATTTCTCTAATATGACAGCAGAGTGCGTCACATTGCTAAGACCAGCATTAATATTCTCTTTAAACCACTACAACCTGCTGATTTCAGAGAAAATATTAATGTGTACTGTATAAACATAAAAATATAAAAAATATAATGGATATATACTGTTCATTAAGTGAAAGAGACAATAGAATATGATTGGTATTTCTATGCATATACGTGATATGGAGAATGTCTCATTTTTCTCAGCTACATTTAATAAGTTTTTTCCTTTTAAAATTAAATTTAGGCAATCTACATCTCTAATCAAGGTAACTTCTTGTTAATCCTGTTAAAGAGGTTGATAAACCCATGAGAAATTTCTGTGTTTCCTGCAGCCTGGAAATCTGTAATAAGGAAGGGCAGGAATATTATTGTGTTTTGGATAGATTTTTTTTTTTTTAAACTTTCACAAAGTCACACTCTGAGCATTTATGATGTCTCCCCCTAATATTTTTCAACTCATTTGCCAGTTTCAAAAAAATTTAATAGAGGGTAGAGGTCTCAAAACTCTAAATGGGGTACAATAAAACCCTAAGTTCAGTGAAAATAGTTTCTGTTTGCAGTAGCTGGAGTGGAAAACCCGTTGTAAGGTACTGACAGAGAAAGAAATGAATGAGAAATGAATGAAGTGACAGAAAGATATCCACCATATCTGTCAGTCATTGCTTCTACAATTTTCATCTGATATGACCTTTTCCAGAAGTACTTTTATATTGGCTTAAATATCTGTGTTTTCAAGATTAGAGAACTAAGTGTTGACAAGAAGGAGAAAAAGGAAAAGACACGAGCTCTTTACTCTCTTTTGCCCAGGACTGCAACAAAGACTGACAGTGCTGGTGAGGTACTAGGAAAACAAGCTGTAGATAGTAATATACAAGCGCAAAAATATCTTCAAAACATAGAGAAAGGACAGCTTAAAAAAAACAGCAACCTTCTGAGAAACTAGCCACTTCCTGCTCTGAGTTTGAAGATCTGATTTGTATTATAGAATGCATATAACAATACCTCAAGAGTAATTTGCAAAAGGGTACAGAAGCCTGGATGACAGCTTAACAGCATTCTTCAGAGAGGCTGAATTCACTGTTTTACTGATACTGAAGAATATGGTGCCAATTCTAGTTTAGTAACCTCAACTCAAAAAAATGAAACTACTGGAATAAAAGTATGTGTATGTATACATACGTACTTTATCATCAGGTGTGTGAACTTTAAAGCCTTCACATTTCCTAAGTGACTTTTCAAGAGACATGTCATCACTTTTTAAACACAGAGGTGTTACGCTATTTGATTGATGGTTTAAGTGACTATTTGCCTAAGGGAACAAGAAAGTGCAGCCTCTGGTCATCAAATCTAGTGACGTAGTTTCTCAAGAACTTACACCCTGTTTGCTGGCTGACATGGAATGAACAGGTCAGACAGCACACGTGTCTCTAGGCCAACTGCCTTCCTCAGGTTTCTCTAACCTACAGTTATGAATACAGTAAATTATGTTTCATTCCTGATGATACTGTGGCCATTATTCTACCTTGAATCAAGCCTAAACCTTTGGAAGATGGAAAATAAAGTATAGTATTTTGCTAGAGCCCGAGTTATAACCTCTGGGTTATAATAAACTAAGTCCTTTCTGCCATTCATTGAAATAGTTGCCTACTATTCACTAAAATCCAGTAGTTTATAATAAATCCACTGTATCCTGACTCCTCAGATCTTTCCTTCTGCTTCTGAGAAATTCTGCTTCTAAACAGAATACAAAAATAAGAGAGGAACTGCAAGTGATGAAAGCAAACTGAACACCCAGTGCAAATGCTGTACTATGGTGACAAACTATCGAGAGAAAGAAGCAAAGCAAGGCAAAATCTAGGGGGAAAAGTTACCAAAATATCATAGCTCTAAAGCAATAATTTTAGGAGATAATTTTAATTATATTCAATTATTGAGTATAGTAGATGATAAAGTCGATGACTAATCACAAACACAGGCTTTATAGCAATCATTATCTCAGCAGTCAAGTGATTCAAACTGACAACGCACACAAACTTTACCTTGTTTAGACTTGTATCTTAAACAGAATATTTTCTGTAGCATGTTCTTTAAAAACATGTTCTTTGTTAGAAGAAAATAAATAACACTGTCTGTTCACACAGTAGACTAGGAGGCAGGCAGTGTATTTTCAGCTACTGTTAGTGCAAAAGCCTCTTGGAAGTTTCTCTTACCAGTTCTCCTGCACTGCCTGCTGCGTGATGGCAATAACTGATGAGACCAGGGATGGGCTGTTCGCCTTTTGCCATGATAACAGCTGAACTGGTGTAGGATGGATGCTTCTAATGCACAACACATAACAGCTATGAATACAGTGACAGGAAAACATGAAACTACACAAGCAAATGACCAAAAGGGAATGAGGTGAAAACAAGCATGACACTGAAACTCCAAGCTCATATGAACAAAGCCAGTTTAGATCTCAGGTATTTTCTGCCTTTAAAAATTCCACATATTATTTATCTTTGCCTATACCAAAAGAAATTAATCAATTTAAAATTTGCATTAATAAAAACTGAAACTTGCAAGTGATAATTACCTTAATTCATCCCTGTAAAGATATATGTAATCAGGATTTTCTGTACAAGAGGAGATGATCTCCAGCTGCAGCTGTCTTAGAAATGTCAAGATGTCTCAGACCTGAATTCACATTTCTGGAGTTAGAATGTTGCTGCTTCGGTTTAGAAATTGTTCAATATAATTTTGAGTTACTTAGACTTTCAATTCCCACAATAAGACTTAAAAGCACAATTTGTGGAATATAGAACAAAGCAGTTTGGAAAAAAAACCTTTCCAAACACAAAGGAATACATTCTCTTTCCATTTGAAAACTGAAGACATAAACCTGAGGTAAATATTTATATATTGCTTAAAATAATGGGGTATTTCTTTGGAAAACATTTAAAATTTGAACTGAAATAATTTGCGAGTGTTATCTAATTCTTTCCTTTTGTAGTCTCAAATTTATTATTTTGGTTTGAGTAATGTTGATCTATGATTACCGGTTAAAGCAAGGCTATAAAGACAATGCGATGACAATTAGTTTTGTGGCAGAATCTCACATCTCTCATGCAGACCTGCACACTGGAATACAGTAGTCTGGATAGCTTATTACTTAACCTGCTACCTATCTGTCACACTTTTTATCAATGTTTTCAGAAACCAACATTTTCTTTTCAAAACATATTATGGCTTAGAAAATTTTGTTGCGATTCCTTAATATGGCACCTACTGGACTTTGCATGTTCAGGCATGTAAGCACTCTGAATTAAAAAAAAACTGCTAAAAATGTCTGTCACATCAGAATAGTATCATAAAAATGCATGTTATCATCAAGATAATAAACAATATATCTCCCACTGAAATTTGAGATCACCTACTGAAACAAGATTCATAAATTTTATGAAGCTACATTTCTACAAAACATACCTAAAATACATCTGCTTGACCACGCAGACATCAATGTATAGTCTTAACGTGCAAATGAATATTGGTGGAACGTACCTGAGATAGAAACTAAAGGATCTCTTAGGGAAACAAGCCAGACTCACCTTAGCTGCAATGGCTGCTGCTGTTATATGTGAAGAAGAACTGTCCTCTGTTGAGGCAACTCCACTATCCTTCTTCTCTTCCTCCTCTTCCTCACACTGTACTCCTTTGTCTTCTGTCTGCTTGTGAGGGCTGGTGGTTGGAGGAGGAGAAAGAGGAGGTGGTGGTGAAGGCAGATCTTCAAGCTCATCGTGTACCTCCTTTACTTTTACAATGGCATCCCGCAAAAGATCAATGGCATGAGGTAGGGCTGGCAGTATAAACTGAAAGCATTCCTATGCACAACAAGAAAAGAAATGACTACGATAAGTTACCTGCAGACGTAAATAGGGATTTTTCAGATTTACTCTGAAAAGATATTCGGGATTTAGATGTATCTTTTCACCTGACCATAAATAAAACCTTAAATGCCCTATGCAATTGCTTATAGAGAGCAAAAAAACAAACTCAAAACCAGAACTGGGGACTATACATTTTTGCCTTTTTTCACGGAAACATAGTAAGTTGTACAACAGGGCTACTGTAATTAAGCTAATATTGGACTAAAACTTCAGGAAACAAGAGTTAAATTTTCATGACTACAAAATACAGAAACCATTTCACAGCAGTTGGCAGACTGCTACAAAAATGCAGAATAAAAACATTAACTCTACCCCTGCAGGGGTATTAGCTTCAAATCATTCCTACTATGTTCCTTCACAATTAGAGAACAATTCATAAGGGTTCCCATAATTATCCTTTTATAGAATTATATCCTTTTTTATTCATGGACTTATCCTATATACGGGAAGAATAACAAACTACACAGAATTAATTACAGTTTTATTTAACTCAGAAAAAATTGTTCATAAAGAACCTATTTTTCAATCCTCTCCTTGCTCTATGATCTTAAAAACAATTAGAAAGTTTATTTTATATGGCTGGAGAAAGCAAAAATGCAGATGCCACATAACTGTTCTTGTTCTGTAATGGGCATACACATATATATAGCTACCTCTGCTGCTAAAATATGCTAGTATTTCATCAAATCAAAGAGGAACCTAAGGATGTCATGCAGTGCAGGTTCCTGCTCAGATCAGGGTCAGTATGAAATTCAGATAGGTTGCTCAGGGCTTTGTTCTGTATAGTCTTGAAAAAATCCAAGAACAGAGACTCCACAAACCTTCCTGACAACCTGTTCTAATGCTTAATTACCCTCAAAGTGATTTTTTTTTCCTTTTCTTTTCATCCAGCTGGAAGCTGCTTTCTTCATTTATGACTACTGTCTTGCATCCTCCTCCCAGGCACCTCAGTAATGTCATTTGAGCAGAATGCATATAAGCATTAAATTATTGGAAAACGATGGCAGGGTCACAAGAATGAATTGCCATGGCAGTGCAGTTAGGGAACATACAAATTGACAGAGAAAGCTGACATTACTCCTTTTGTTGCACTTCATTTTCGGTTTTGTTTCAAGCATAAGGAAGATTTTTAAAAATTTATTCCAATGTTTTAGAGTATCCAGAAAATAAATAATGACAAACATTTTGTAAATAGATATTGTAACAAATATTTTCAATAAATAAAAATTACTATGTAAACAAAATAAAGAGCAACTCATTCATCAGATAAGCCACTTTCTAAGTCAAAAACATGACTCACAAACACTGTATTTCCTCAAAGCTTCTAAATCAGAACCCACCTTTCAGTCACTCCTTCAAGAGAAATGAAAAGTCAGACTACTTCATAGATTTATAAATTCTTTAAACATTCAGTTTGGCACTCTGAAGAACTGGAGTAAACTGGATGAGCATAAGATGTTGTATATAATGAATAGATATTAAAATATATTTGTAAACATAATAAAGAATTATAAATTCTAATGTAACTGCAAACCTCAGAGTTATTGTGCCTCCACAGTTTTATTTTAAAAATGGTTTAAAATACTGAAGCACACAGCCATCATTACTTCAGTGAAAAAGCAGACCTCAAGTAAGGGGTAAATAAGGACAATAATCTGTGAAGTGACCAATAATCACGAAAAAGTACATTAATGATTAACTCATTAGAGAAGCATGTTCCCCACTCTTACCACTGAAATAAAGCCTTGTTGTCTTGACTGTGGATGAGTACTCTAAAAGCTCATGCTATTTGTCAAACTCATTGTTTTAGGCAATTGTTAGTAGTATTATGAAAAATGCCATAGACCCAATGATTTCAATGAGCATGTGGTAATTTCACATTTTGTCCTCTTTCATAATATTAAATACCTTTTGTAAAGCTAAAAGAAAAGAAAACAGACACAAAAATGCAAGTATTCTACAGATCTTGATTCAATGGTACATGCCACACAGACATTCTCTGGAGAACACACGTTTGACATTGTGTCCATTTTTGAGATGGAGCATTTGCACTGCTGCCATTTTCTATTAATATTTTAGTATTTTGTTAATGAAATATGTATACTGCTGCAATTTCATAGCTTTATATAAGCTTCTTGTATGATTGTATTAATACATTGGAAAGGAAATTAGCAAGTCATAAAAGAGAGGAAGGAGAGAAATTCCTGGTAACAGCCTGTCCTATTTGGTTCTTGAGATTCAGTCTCTTATGGAACAATTTTCTCCACTGTTCATCTTAAAAATCTTTGCTGAAATCTCATACTTGAAAGATGTTTCATATTAAAATAAATTGTGACAGAATAGAGTATCATCATGACAGGAACAAATAAATCATTAGTTTATAAAAAGCTTGCTTGTATAATAAAATCATGTGACATTTTTTTCTTTTCCAGCAGAACTAACTTTAGTACTTACTTTATATTGAACTATTGTTAAAATACTTATTAACATTTTTTCATTTCTTTTCCTCATCCTCTTTCTACAATTTGCTTATCTTCACAGTCTGAGTGCCTCAGGGCAGAAAATGGCAAATTTCTCTGTACCTAGCATGTTAGGAGTGCTACTGAACACAATAAAAACCATTAGAGATTGTAGGCTATTTCATGTCTTTCATAATTCAACAAAAGAAGTATAGACTTCTGAAAAAAATCTTCTTACTGGTGCACCAGTTCTCTAAGATGTGGGGCCCACTGCTACGCTAAATACATGTACATACATATGACTTCCCAACCATAACTGGAAGACTTTCAATTATACTCCTGCCCCAACATCCTCCAACGCTTGTTGTATGTTTTGAAAGCTTTTAATTTCTTTGCGATTACAGAGTCTCATTAGATTTCCTAAAAAGGCTCTAAGGAATTGCAGAATCATAGAAGGGTTCACTGAGTCCTTGAACTGAAACATGTAGGCAATGTACCTGAAAACCTGTGATGGCTGCTTAAGATAACGGTATTCAAAACATTTCCTCTTCAACTTCCAGGTGACAGCCCACATAAACATTCTTTATTTATCTCCAGGCATAAGTCTTTCAAGCAACCGTGACTTCAGGGCTGTGCTGCCAAACACATTAGTGTTGTCTCCTCTCTGACTGGGTGCCACTGGTTCAGAAGACGTTGATAAACTACCAGGTATGCATTTGTTAGAGGCCAGAGGTAAAGGCATTTTTTAACAAGGCCACTGACATAGTCTGAGCCCTGGAGAAATACATTCTCATGATTGATGGGATATCTACCTTAGCAGTTTTGCATCAGGTTGTACAGCTCACTATTCAGCTTAGCAGTATTTGTGTGGAGAAGGCTGTTTTTCTGGATCAGCCAACTACGCAGAAAGAGAGAGCACTGGAAAGATCTAGCCTTACTAACACACACAAAAAATTCCTCCTGATGTTTAATTGTCTTTCTCTCAGCTCTACAGTCAGAAAGTAAGCAGGAATAAAAACATAAAGCCTAACTTCCCTGTCCAAACTGAGCAAAATGCAGGAAGAAAACAAACTGTATAAAGGGTGCAAAGTCTGATACCCATATGCAAAAGATTTAAAAAGTCCTCAGACTCTTAAAAATGATGTTCCTTTTTTAACCCTCTTGCTGACCAAAACTGGGAATATTCTTCATGCTCCAGGAAGTTCTACCGTACACTCGGCCTTCCTCTTACTTCTGTGTGAAAAAGAACGCTTTCTTAGAAGCTGCAGACAACACAGGAATCAGGTACAGGCTGACTAGAGAAGAAGGAGGAAGTGTAAGGGACCATTAGACTCTTCATTAGCACTGTGTGCTACAGTGAGCGCCCTCTTCCATCACACGTAATGCTGTGCTGGTCACACAGTACCTTCAGTCAGCTCAGAATTGTATCGTCCCTGACTGAGAGTGATGGTGCGTTCAGTTATATGAATATGCATGTCAATTCACTTTTGTAAAATTTGTTGTAGTGGGTACTTTCTACCATTCAGAACAATGGGAGGTACTCATCATGGGTACTCAGTAGCAGATCAGTAAGAACACTTCTTACCTGTGACCCTTTCTTGCTACCTGGCAGATTAATTATGAGAGTTTTCCCTCTGATTCCACACACAGGTCTGAAAAGAAAGAAACCCAGAGTGAAATTCATGCATGCAACTTTCACCACTGTAGAAACAAGAACAGAGCATTTAAGATAAACTCTATTACTCATTAGAATTTGTAAACTCAACGTCCAACATCTAAAAATATGTGGTGATCATGTTCTCATAAAACAGCTCAGGAGAAGCTGAGCTGAAAAAGTATCAAACAAGGCTGACAGAGTCTAACATTTAATTGATAGTATAAGCACTGGCTAGATTTCCATCTTTTTTAGATCTGTGTAGGTCCCTTAATTCTATTGTTTACTTGCATCCGTATAGTCCCTATTTGCTCATACACATTGTAACATAATTGGTGGTGTCAAACATTATTTCCCTTGTCAGGTAAAAATACTAAGTCATGCTGGTTGCATTAATTGAAATATATCTTCTTTTTTTTAAAGATGCAACATAAGAAAAGCACAGAGGGAAGTAATCCTCAAGTGAAAATTGCACTTATGCAATTCATATCTAATTCTTCCTAACAGTCTTTCCTTTCCCCTCAAAAAAAGACGAAACCAGCTGTCAAAGATGGAAGATTTTATTTTACTTTTTGTCTTTAGGGAATTCCTTTGGTCTTGATGCAGGGTTGAACTTAGACACCCAAGTGTTGAATGCTTTCTGTTGTTTAGTGTTTGCCTCTTCCTCCTTTTAGCTAAATATTTTTAAAGAAAAAAAAATTAAAATTACTGGATTTTGTTTTGAGGTTGTAAAGAGTGTCTCCTGCTTTTCTCCACTGTTTACGAAATCAGTGGTGAAAACCCAGGGCTGGGATATAGGGATAAGAAAAAAGTAAAAAGACAAAATCAAATCACAAAGATACAGAGGCTACAGTTGAGAGAAATTGTCTAACAATCTACCAAACAAAAGCATGAGCCGTAAGTGAAGACAGAATATAAAAGAAAATAATTTCTTGATAGGGCATTACCAAAAATCTTGAGCAAAAGGACGTGGTTTGTGGGGTTGCCAGCTTCCTTAGATTTCTTCTTACAGAAATAATTCTCAGTGATTAATGTCATCTATTGGTAGCATGGCATTTTCTAGCAGGGTAGCAAGTATTCTAGTGATAGATGTCATAATGTTCACAAATAGCACAGAGACCGTTTTTGTGCCACAAAATGAACTTTGACATCACAGTCAAGCCAGCCCGAAGAGAAGTCTTTTCAACTGGCAGCTTGAATATTGCCTGACTCCTAGCCTCTGTTTTCCCATATTCACTTCTTGCACACTACCTATGCCCTCAGTTAAGAAAGAATTCCGGGCAGCTGAGGAATTCTCCACTGCAACACAAAGATGAAGAGCCTGAGTTAAAGAAATGTGCTCATTTACTCTTGTTGTAGTAGTCAAATTTACAGACTACAAACTCAATCCAGCAAACCCCATACATGGGATACAGTTTATGACAGATTCAAAATAAAAGAAATAGGAATTATCCACAGAGGAATTAAAGTAAGACAGAATTGTGTTCGGCGGATAGATCCTTTAATAATCTTCTTGGCTCTTTTATTCTGCTTTAAATAATTTTGAACTTTATAAGCTAAATGACCAGTACAATCAACCAATAATAAAACTAAAGCAGTAGCCATTCTCCTGAAAGCTACAAATTTCAGCTGCCAATAATCACATCTAGTGGCTCAGGACAGAACTCGAGCTGCCAAAATTTTCTCAAGAGAGCATGCAAAAGTAAGTAAAAGTACCTAAGAACTGCATGGCTTGCAAAAAATATTGTGTGCACTCGCAACATAAAACCACACAAAATGTGCATGCATTCTGGGTAATTTGAGAGATAAATTAATGATACCCCTCAAAGCGTAGAACAGTTGAGGGAGATGCTGTGGATCTCATGTTATCCTCAGCCTTGTGATACAGAAGACACAAATTTTAAGAAAAAAACAAGAAGTCTGAGAAAGAAGAGTACAAATAGTAGCAAGGGAGAGGAAGGAAAAACAGGATGTGGGAGAAAGAAAAAGATGGATGTAGGAGGCAAGAAATACAGGTCTGATGCAGAAGTAGGAACAGAGAACATGATTTCTGGGAAAAAAACATAATCTCCCCAGGAAGCAGTTAAGCTGGTAAAAGCAGAATAGATGGGCAAGGAGACAAAGATGGCTTTAAAAAGCCTCAATAAAGACTGGCACGGCATGGGTAGCTGATAGGTAAGGAATCAGGTGAAGGGAAGAAATAATTCTGGGACAAGGACAATTTTGGAATGTCACAGAAAAGAAAAGGAAACACTTTCAGGAAACACATAAAAAGGTCTATGATGCTCTAAGATATTTCCTGCTGGACCTTCGGACTGAATTTGAACTATGGGAGTCTCATTGCCCCTCACTTGCGTGTAAGTATCTGTGAATCCAGTCTGCAAAATAACTTACCATTTCCTAATGCTGGCCCACAGTCAGGAAGACAGCCTATAACTTGTAACAATTTTTTAAAGTTCACGTGATAAAATTCAACACGATTGACCTAACATTTCCAAACCTGCAGCTGATTTATAGAAGTGTCAGCTTAATGTTGCATAATGGAACTTCTGCTTTTGTTTTTTTAGAAAGTCAAAGAAATTACATGCTAAATTATCCATCAGAACTTTATTTCATAATGAAGTCAATAAGAGGTAAGCTTAGGACAAGTGACATTTAATGTTAAATACTTTGAAAAATTAAGATCTTCATTTCTCAAACTGCGTACCTAAAATTAGCGTATGTTTTTGATGTCTCTTAATGTGTGCCTTAGTTCTCATTGTAAGGGGGGATTACAACACTACCTCAATTCGCAGAATTTTCTGTGAAAATATATTAACAATTTGTGTCTTAGAATAACAAATGATGTAAGAAAAATCCCAGAGGAAGTGAGTCTGTATTCAGAGAAGATTCTGAATAAAAAGCACCAAACCTGATATAGGATTACACACAGGACAACCAAAACAAAGAAAAGTAAATTTCCTTCTCCATCTTAAGCATTTGCAGATGAATTCTACAAAAAAATGTAATCATAACACACACATGCATTCATGCAGAACTGAGATTGTACAAGAAACCATAATGCAGTAATTTTGTAATTTTTGTGTACTTAACTTTATGATCTGAACAGTGTTATAAAAATAATGGACTTTTGCATGCTGATTACTTTTAGGCCTGTAGTAAAGGTTTTCACTAGAAATTTTTTAACGGCCTAATATGATTGCATGTAGAATGTAACTCCCATCATTGTTGTCTACTACTACTGAAAGTGGCTGTAGTTTAAGGGACATTTTCTTGCTACACGTGCAGAAGAGTCAGAATGCAGTCCAGCATTTTGATTCCGCTACCATTACAACATCCTTTCAGCCATCCCGATCAAAGCACATCCTAAATCAAACTTGGTAGTGTCATCTAAATGGTTATCCTTTTCTTGATCAGAAACAGAACAGCTAAATTAACCTTTTCTCTCCTTCTGGTAGCATTCTGTTATCCTTTCTCTTCAGATAAACACAAAGTATGATACAAAAAATTATATGAGATAAAAAATTACTTGCTAATTTGGACAGAATCTGAAGGTGTTAACTTGTTAACATTGCCCTTTCAGATATGTGATACGTGATATGAAAAGTTTTAAAATACTTTGTCGAATCACTAAACCTCTCATGTAAATGTCCTTTAAAAATGCAAGTATCTGAATACAAAGTTGCAGATTTGAAGGTTCCTTCTTTCTTTCTTATATAATTATTTTCTTGTTATATCCTCATTATACAATGAAAAATCAAAAACCTGTAACAGCCATTGTTTCTTAGCTACCTTGAAATAATGTGCAAGCACAAACTAACTTATGAAGTGTATTGATATTACTAAGTCTCTCTTAGGTAAAATGAGGTAAATTGAAGGAATAAAATAAAAATCAACTCCAGAAAGAAATACAGGGTAAAAAGAGAGGTCCCTGATAAAAAAGAAACACCAATAGGCAGAGAAACAGTTACTAATTGTTTAGTAGGAAATACCAGACTCCAGGAGTTAAAGTATTGTATCTGAAAGCATGGGATAAAATACCATTTAACTTACACAGAGAGCTTTTTGCTGATACTGGAATAAAAGCAGTATCAAAACAATACATTTGTATTTATCAAGGGTTATTTTGCTAAACAAAGCATTTTAGTACTTGATGAACAACACATAGAAGAATTCTTCACTCATCACCAAAATGCCACAGCTCTAGACAGCTGTTTACAGCATGCATCAATATTACAAATAAACTGGCACAGAAAATACAGGAGGATACAGTGTCTAATGGAGACAACAAAGGGAATTAAATTAGAGAATGGAATTATCATTCTTGGCATTTTGCCACTTCTCTGAAGTTAAGACTTTCAGTCTTGATAACAACGGCAATCTTCAGTTATTTGTGTATAATTTCATGGCAATGTGTATTTCTAAGGAAACAGCCCACCTCGTATTTTGAAGGAAATAGTCTTACCTAGAGAGCATGCCCAGAGGAGTAACATTAAGTGATCCCATCAGCATTGCAAGGGCCATTCCTGGGGCTTCTCGCTCTATTACTTCCTTAGTGGCCTGCAATCAAAGATTAAATAGCAAAGTGAGTGAAGAAGTACAAGGACAAGAAAAATACGAAACCAGCTAGAATTTGGGTAAGAATATCTCCTTTTTTTGTTTCTGCCAAGAGACGTTCTTGCTAAATTCTCAACACTGAAATATGTTAAAGAATTTTCTCTTGGTTGTGTAAAATAGGGACAGACAAGGAGTTGCGAAGAAGCACTGTTAGCTGTACTGTAAAGACTCCTGTAAAAAATGTTAAAAGCCAGAACCCTATATATATAGGAAATGTTAATCAACACTCCATAAATAACAACTCCCTTGAACAGAAAGGAAAGAATGTTCGGGAATTAGCAAAGGCAAGACCAAATGTAACTGCCTTCTTTTTCTCATCAATCTCACGTGCATTTTCCCGTTGAGATTTTCCCAAGCATGAGAAGGGTGAATCAGTCTGCACCGAAGACAGAAAAAAAAACTTGCAAAGGGAGGCCCATGTAGCAGGCAGGCAGGAAAAGAGTAAAATGGTAATGATAATGGCCAGAGGCTGAGGCCTTCCCTTTTGATCATGTCAGCAAAACAGCAGTTCCAAATAGGCTGGTGGCTTTTATTCACAAGCAGTCCATATGCAGTGGGCATCGAGAAGCCTGGAAGCAGAGTCTGAAAATTCTTGTCTTTTTAGTCATTTTCCTACATAGGGAATCAGATGGAAAATTATTTTTCTGGGATGTGCACAACCTTCCATTCTTACTTCCTAACACAAATTTTCTTGAACGCAGGATCTGTCCAGTCTCCCAACCTCTAACTTTAGTTAGGACATAACACCTCAAAGGCAGGTTACAGTCCTACCCTTTCTTCATTTCCCTCACAGTAGTTGCTGTTCAGTGGATCATCTTGTTTCATGTTCTGAAACAAGATTCTAAGTTATTTGGCACAACTAAAATGTTAGCAATGCTCATAAAACTGTGAAATTCATTGTAAAACATCCAGCCAAACTACAACGCTTTGATGGTACAGCTATCAAAATAGAAATAGAAAAGCACATCTTAAATAAAAGGACACTCTGAATAAGCTAAATTTTCTTGGCAGTTTGATATAGCAAAAGAATAAAATGGAAGAAAACCAGACAGATTATTTTGTGGGAAAGATTAAATTATAAATAACATCCTTGTACTTTTGTAAGCTCCTAGTTTACAAATAGAATAACAAAGTCATAGAAAAGGAAAACAACAGAATTAATCCAATGACATCCCTATGAGAAGGATCCAGGAGTCCTATACTAGCTATATACTAGCTAAAACATAGGAAGCAATAAATAAAACCGAAAAAAATATCCCTGAATAGTACAGATATTCAAGTGACCATACTCTCAAACATTGCCACATTTTATTAATGTGTTTTAAAGGAGTAAGTCAGTATCAGAAGACATCAGACACAGCTACCAAATAAACCTTCAGATCTTTTATTAATAAGCAAACTTGGTATGTGCTCAGTTGTGGGAAGCAAGAACTTTGGTTTATACAAAACCGAGCGATTTTAATTCAGGAGCTGACACCACAGTCTCTTTTATTTCAAGCATAACATGTTGGTTCTAGTATATGTTATCCTCTGCTCAGAAACAGAAAAGGCATATAAATACAACCCAGTGTCTGCATTTAAACACAGGGGAAATGGGAAGAAGCACACTAGGAATGATGTAGACAAAACTAAAACCTCTCCACTGAGAGAGATTGCCTAAAGATACCTGCTGAGGTATTAAATTATCAAATCACATTAAAAATTCTTAAGACTATCCATAGACCTGATGATTTTTATAGTATAGAAGAAAAAGACTTTGCAATGGTGGACACTTTGCTGACAACGAAAAAGTTGGTGAAACACCAAATTCTTTGCATGTGCATGCATAGTAAGTCTGTATCTATGCCTTTTATTTCAGCTAATGCCATGCTTCAAAGCTATTCAAAATTGTTTTTAAATATAAAGTGCACTTTGAGATTTCTTTTCTGCCCTTGAGCACAGTGACACTTTGAAGATATCATTAGTTAAAATTCTAAAGAGGCTTCAAAGGTAGTACAAGATGCAAAAGAGTTCCATAAACAACGATCCTGCAGCTCGGGGAGTCCTTCAATGAAATTCAAGTCCAATCTCCAACTTCACAAGAAAAATGACCTTCACAAAATGTCACTGCTAGCAGGCAATGTGATTATTAAAAATGTATAGACTAAGCAATAAAATCTGAAAGGGCAGAAAGTCCAAACAGCAGTACAGCCCTCAATGGAAGTTTCTAAAAATACTTGTTTCAAAATATATATGCTTATATTTATTACTGCAGGCAGACTTCTACAAATCGGGGAATGTTTCCTGGTTTCGTATTTGCAGCCTGACTGGATGGATGTAACCAAAAAAAGCTGCTGCTAAGTAAACAACTTTTACAGTGACATCTGCTTTTGAAATCAGCCACTGGAAAGTCCACTCTTGGGATGTCCTCAAATAACATGACTTAAAATGTGCAGTGTACAGGAACTGAAACCACCATCACACTGGGAAGCACACTTTTAATTAGCTATACATATATGAATGAAATTAGCAGTGCTGCAGTGATTTGCAGATACTTTGTGTCTACCTGTAAAAACTCTGTTTCACCTAACAATGTACCAAAGTGCTGGTGGCCAGGTTTTCTAATACTTCTTTCAGGTTTGAAGGAAGGGTGGAAGAGAGATGGCAAAACTAGATTTTCATCTGTCCAGCTCAGGAGTTAACTGTCTGGTACCAACATCTACCTGCATGCAAACTATTAAAGAATTAGTGACTCGCACCGTCATGTTTTACCAGTACTCTAGCAAGGCTGAATTAAGATTGTTATGCTTTGTTTCATGAGTAATTTTTCTCTTGATATTCTCACCATCAGTGAGTTTTTGCCTGCTGCAGGGGGCCATAGTGTTGGCACAAAATGAATCACAAATCAAGGCTGTTGCCCCTGGCTCTCTTACAACAGCCATGACGACACTACTATGTGGGCCAAAGCAGGACAAGATGATGACGAGATTTCATTCAGGGCTGTCACATTGATGCCTTCATCAGGACTGAAGCTATACACCGATTTCTCAAACCTGAAGCTGATGGCTATATAAATTTGCATAAAATACTAAAATGACAGCAAGGAAGTGTCCCCAGTTTCTCCCGCATAAGGTGGTAGTGCAAAGAAGACAGATGCATACAAGATGGAGTGGAAGAGAATGGTTCCACAGCAGTGGAAGCATCTGAAGGTAAAAGCAAGAGTTCAGGAGAGAGACAGAAATGCAGAAAGGCCAGTTTGGTGGTCGCAAACAAAGGAGAGATTCATAGTTTAGACAGGAGAAGGGAATGTGGGAAGAAGGAAGCCTAAGTAGAAAGGAAGCATTACAGAGAGGAAGTCCAAGCAGCAGGATTGTCTGAAGGGCAGGGACCAGAGTAGAGCAAGGGCAAGTGAATGAAGTGAGTGGGATGGAAATAATACTGCACAAGGTGGTTTGCATGGACAATACACGAGGGAGAAACTCAGGACAAGCAAAAAGGAAGACTGGACATGATAGAAGATGTCAGAGTGCGGGGGAATCGGGGAGAGAGACAATGAGACAGAAATAAAAGAGCAGTTTCTACTCCAGAGAGATTGTTAGTCTATACAACTAACAAGTAAGTTTTTAATGGAAGTATTCAGGACTTACTAACAATGTCTATGAGAGCAGTTCTTATATTTCATTCCTATATGAATAAACGCAATTTATTTTAAAACACTTTTTTGATTGTTTTCAAAGTGCCTTCTTATTGGAGTTAGGGCATTATGTTCCCAAACCAACTGATATATTTTTAGATATCTTTGACGTAGTTGTGGTTGCTTAACAGATGGCTCGCTGCCAATTGGTTTCACAGAGTTCTCTGCTGCTTCACTGCCTTTCTTTGCCTCCATATAAATTAAGTTAGTTCAATTCCTAACCTGCGGAAGTCCTCCCAGGCAGCTTCTGGGGGATATACCCACTGCAGACTGATTTAGTTAAAAGGCCTAGGACGACTCCTCCTTAAATGCTCAGAAACTCCTTATCTTTGTCTTCCAGGTCTCAAACATAGTAAAGTTTGACCTCTTAATAGTAAGTAATGAGCTGAGACATTTCATATACTCTTCAGCAATTTTGGGATGGTAATATAGTTTTATCTCTTCAACTAAAATGCAAATATGAGACTGAGAAGTCATAATAAATTTGATTAAGATGACTGAGACTGCCTCTGTTGAAAATATTATTTCTGTTTGAAAAGTTAAAATCTGACTCTGTATAGCATATCATAAAGCTATTTATGCAAATTAATGGACACATTTGCAGATAATTTATATTTAACAGATGATAGAATTAGCATAGATAACATTCTATTACTTATTTGAGCTTTCCATTGAAAGCAGAAGTCATGGAAGGGCCTCACCAACAAAATACCTATATACCTTCTGCAACAGAGCTCACAGACCACAGTCAAACCTCAGGAGACTGGACAAAGAACTATGGAGACAGATCAGTCAAATATGCAACAAAAATGTCAGTCACGTCTGTCAACCAGTTGTGTAAGAAGTGTATACTCTAGGAACAAAAATTGCATCTCTCAGCTTGGATATGAGATACCTTCTTCAAGGTTATTCTGTATACCTCTGCTGGAGATAACACGTGTGTCTGTAATTTCTATTCACAAGTCAGCTATTTCATCTTATTCTCTACTTCCCTACTCTTATTTTGCAGGGGAGAAAATAGACCTTACACGGAGCTACACTGATTAGAGCTTCTTGCTTAAAAATCACTTATCTATTTCTTCTCTTAGTATGATAAAATACAGGTTGCAGCAGCTGGTTTCTTTCAATATACTGAAAAGTTTTTGGATAAGGATCAGTTGAGCCACTCATTCTCACCGTCACACTGCCTTTCCTTGATTTTTTTCTTATTCCCTGCCCCTGATAACCTGTGTGATGATATTCTCTGTCTTTTTTATGGATGGAAGGCTTGACAGGAACTGTGCTCTCCGATGTTCTCCAAAATCAAACTTCTTTGGCTAATTGCTCAGTTAATTTGACAAATGGATAAAACCAATCACATATGCTATTGCTGCAAAGCAACCAAAGTCAAGCAGGTTTGTAAAAGTCTCTCAACTTACCACCAAAGCTAATAACTTTCTAACAATATAGTGGCTCTAACACATCATTGGGGTGCTGCAGCCAGAGATACACCAAGCAATGGCTGTCCTTTCACATTTATGCAATTATGATTATCACTGACTTCTCAATGTCAAATTAGTTGTCACAGATCCATGTGAGTCAAGAATGGCCTGCATCCAGAGGGCAATGAATAGCTGCTTCTCAACAGGGTGGATCCCAGAAGTAGGTGTTTGCTGCCATTCTAGAGCTTCTGACAGATTCACACCCACAGTAATGAAACTGGTCACATGCACCTTAAAAGTAACAGCCTGACAGTCATCATTTCCTCAACAATAAGCTATCCCATGAGTCCTAATGACGTGGGCTTGTAAAAAACCATCAACTATTTTATTGTCCCAGAGCAGTGGAGAATAACTGTTGTAAGGGTAAAGTAAGCACCAATCTCTATGCTTGGGCTCAGAGGATGGACTGGTGGTGGTTAGGTAGACATCAGGCCAGTTCTGCTCCCGATGTGTGTGCTTGTTCCTCCTCATGAAGTGACCACCCAGGCTTCTGTCAATTTTAATGTACAGTAAGAAACTCAGCCTGAGTCTGGTGAGTCTCCATTTTGATGTTCCTGTTGAGTCTTTTTGATGTTAAATGCTGCTACATGTGTCAGACACACATAGACGTATACTGAGAGCTCTCCCAGGCTTTTATAGAACTATTTTACATAAAATAAAACAAAACATGTCTGAACATATTAGGGTGGCTTACTCTATTGGCCTCCCCTCTTATCAACGGTGAGCTTGGTACATATTCCTCCAATAACTGACCTGATTACGTGTTCTTTTTCCTCTTCTTCTCCCAACTCAAACTTATAAACAGCCAAAGGCTGATGAAACCCTGATTAATGTAGCCAACTAAAAATGAACTCTACAAACTGGTCTATCTGCATGCACCAATAACACATTTCCACTGACAATAGTTCTGCAGCACAAGAATGCTGATTTGAAGTTTGCTTGTAATCTCAGCATATTCACAAGTGACTCTACTGCCGCCAAGATCCCAAACATCACAGAACGACCCTACAGAATTTATCTGGGTGAGGAACAAAAGTGTCACAGTAATAACTGCTGTTAGATTAGACTGAACACAGACTCTGTTTTCTCTGTTTCTCCCCATATCCATGATTCCCTCTGACTGCAACTCACCCCCTCCGAATTGCCTCACTCTCTTCACTGGGATACATCATACCATTTATTGTAACCTAATGCCTATGGCATGAGACTCAGAGGCCAGGAGCTAATTCAGTGTCTTGTTTATAAACTGATACCAGCAAATGATTCTATCAGTACAATTCCACTGTGTATCTGACCACAAAAAGCAACTGGCTGGTAGAGGTACCTCTGACAATACTCAATGGGTTATGCATGACCAAGTCATGAATATATTTAATTTTTAATAGTTTGACTCCAATGATGGTGATTTTTGTAAACAAAGAATTACCCAAGTGTATATTTGTTAATATAGATTTTAGTATTTATTGTAATTTTCCTTAAAAGACCCTGTTTTCTTCAGCTGAACTCAAACTAATCAAAACATTTCTTTATAACACTCAGTTTCATTTTTACTTAGAGCTTCCCAGCATTTTGGGGAAGATGCTTCACATTTTTGTACACAATAAAGAAGCTGAAAATTTAAATTAACATACTAGAGAAAGCAACACTGTGGAATTTGTAACTTTTTCCTGCACCTCAATAGGTTTGTATCTGAGTTCTGAGCTAAACCTGGTTGCATTTTATTTACATAAACTTCATAGAGCAGTGATTTGCCTGCCCCATTTGTGTAATACAAATGTTAATGAAATTGGTGCATCTAGGCAACCAAACCACATGCACCTTCTAAATATCACTTCTAATATATAAAGCGTTAATAATAATTTTTTAACCCTGACTGCTAAACAAAGTTTTAAGATATTAAATGTGTATAAAATAGTTATGCCAGGCAAATGGATCTTAATTTTATGATACTGTCCACCCCCAAACACTGTCATAAAACCAAGAGAACAATCATTTTTAGAAACAGTTAACCAAACAAAGAAAACGCTTACTAAATGCCTTTCTGCACTACGAGGAATGCATTTAGGCTCTGTGAAGATGTACGCTGCCCATCAGATGCAGTGTGTTACAGCTGTATAATGGTGTGTCATAATCCAGTGTCAAAAGGCAGAGCATTTGCCAAGGGGCAGAGGTTAGGAGGATTAGCTTGTTAAAACAACAGCCGGAAACAAGACACTGCACTTGCTTACAAAGAAGGGTCAGGTGCCCACTTCCTTTTCTGTCCTCTTTTTCACGTGCAAACTGCTGTGCTTACCACTTCAATTCCACTTCATGTAAGAATGAATCCCTTGCTGTTCAATAAAAGTAGTAGAGCTGAAGACTTGCTGGTAAAGGTAGCGACACCATTCTGCTATTACAAAAACACTGTTAAAATTTTATCTATTATTCATTATTATTCTTTGAAGTTTTACCTCAGTTACTTCAAACTGCTTTATATTTCATATAAAATGTAAAAACCTACGCAATCCATCACAACTTTTCAAAATTCTTTAAAAATTGAAGAAGTGGAACAAAACCTGAGAAGTGAAAAATTTTGTTCTCTGCAAATCACAGAATCATACAGCAGAAATAAGAAAAATGAATATCAATAAAAGTATCAACAATATCTCACTAAGAGTATCAATAAGAATTCTACAATTAATGCAACTGACAATGTTACCTTTAACTAACAGTCTAAATTAGAGAGACATGGATTTGACGGATGGACCACTTGATGGATAAGGAATTGGCTGGATGGCCACACTCAAAGAGGGGTGGTCAACGGTGCAATGTCCAAGTGGAAACCAGTGTCAAGTGGCATTCCTCAGGGGTCAGTACTGGGACTGATGCTGTTTAAAATCTTTGTCAGTGACATAGACAGTGTGATCAAGTGCACCGTCAGCTGATGACACCAAGCTGTGTGGCACAGTTGACACGCTGGAGGGAAGGGATGCCATCCAAAGGAATCTTGACAGGCTTGACAGGTGGTTCCATGCCAACCTCATGAAGTTCAACAAGGCCAAGTGCAAGGTCCTGCACGTGGGTTGGGGCAATCCCAAGCACAAATACAGGCTGGATGGAGAATGGATCGAGAGCAGCCCTGAGGGGAAGGACTTGGGGGTGTTGGTTGATGAGAAGCTCAACATAAGCCTGCAATGTGCACTTGCAGCCCAGAAAGCCAATGGCATCCTGGGCTGCATGAAAAGAAATATGGCCAGCAGGTCAAGGGAGGTCATTCTGCCCCTCTACTCTGCTCTCGTGAGACCCGAGTACTGCATCCAGCTGTGAAGACCCCAACATAAAAAGGACATGGACCTGTTGGATCGAGTCCAGAGGAGGGCCACAAAGATCATCAGAGGGCTGGAGCACCTCTGCTACGAGGACAGGCTGAAAGAGTTGGGGTTGTTCATCCTGGAGAAGAGAAGGCTCCAGGGAGACCTTATAGCAGCCTTCCAGTACCTAAAGGGGGCCTAAAGGAAAGGTGGGGAGAGACTCTTTATCAGGGAGTGTAGCGATAAGACAAGGGGTAACGGTTTTAAACTGAAAGAAGGTAGATTTAGACTAGATATTAGGAAGAAATTCTTTACTCTGAGGGTGGTGAGGCACTGGAACAGGTTGCCCAGGGAAGTTGTGGAGGCCCCATCTCTGGAAGTGTTCATGGCCAGGTTGGATGGGGCTTTGAGCAACCTGATCTAGTGGGAGGTGTCCCTGCTCATGATGGGGGGTTGGAACTAGATGATCCTTAAGGTCCCTTCCAACTCTTAACCATTTTATGATTCTATAACTAGGGAGCACTATCTTAGAAGAAAAATACCCTGTATAGTGCTTCTGGTTATGTCTACTATCTTCTAGACTATATGTCTATACCAAAGGGAAATCAGGGCACAGTTAGCTTCATTTCCTACAAAACTAGCGCCAAAATTAGATTCTTTGTACATAGGAGGGGAAAACCAAAATTATATTAAGCAATGAAGTCTAGAACTACATAAGAGAAACAAATCTGTCACTTTTGCTTAGTTATGATATTAGTATCACAGGAAGAGAATAGACCCTATTCTTTAGAGATACGCATCAGTACACAAAGAATGAGGCTACCAGGTAGAAATGTACGCTGTTTTCTCTTAAGTACTTGCCCAACCCTTGGGCAGTGAAAGAACCAAAAGTTTTTACTTGTAATTTCACTTCTCTAAATAAAAAATTTTGCAATGTTTTAGCTCCAACACATGTGCTACTGAGATTGAGATGTGGAACTCTTTTCAGAATGTTGTCTGTTGTTTCCTATCATTTGCTACCTTCTGCCAAGAACAAATATTGCATATGAAATATTTGTACTTCTGAAACTCCAGTCAGTTTCTGCCACAGGTAAAGTAGCACCTCCAAACAATTTCAGATCTCAAATTCATCAATCTTAAAGATTAAAAGAAAAATCCTTCCTAAAATACATTACAAAGGATGGACATTATGGAATGATAATTTTTCAAGAATATACCACAGCAATCCAAGAATTACAAAAAAGTACTTTACTTTCTGTTACGATTCCCTTACACAGTATCTTTACACCCCAAGTACAGGATAAAGCACGTCTAATAACAGCAGCTTTAAAGTACTTCTGCCATAACCTAAAAACTCATAGAAAGGATTCTTCAGTGAGATAGTGATGCAATTCATGCGTTCAGAGTCTGAACAGTTGTCGATTTAGGTACATGTGAATGATGTACTCATTGGAACTGAACAACTGAACAGATTTTGAAAGCCAAAGTGACCTAATGTGCCTTCTGTCAAACCATTTCCTATACAGGATTATTTAACTCCTGGCACAAATCACATCTTTTTCCTCCAAGATTCTCATGGAAACAATTGGATGAAAAGGTTTCCCAAAGAGAAGATGGAAAGTACTTTGTTGAGACAGCGCAGAGCACTGAGATAGAAGACAGTAGAATTCCTAATCTACACCGAATGAGGAATATTAAATACATCAAGTTCACCTTTTCCACTGGAATTTGATTTTACTATTTAATTAATGGTTTACAATACTTAATAACAGTTAACAATATAACAAAATACAGTATAAAATATTTTCCATGTATTTCACTGTTCCTAAGATCTTTTCTGTACACATTATCCAAAACACCAGTTTCTTCCAGTTTTAGAAGACATTACAGTATCTTCCACGCACTAGCTAAAACCAGTTCAATCATTTATTGACACTCCTCAGCTGTGACAGAGTAATGCCTTCACATCGATGCAACTTTGCATTGTATAGACAAATTCTGTCCGTTTACTTCCTAACTGCCCAACTCAGTTTCAAAACCCTGAAGTTCGTACAATGTAGGCATCTTTTCATTAATATAGACATAGCAATGAAAGTATATAAGCACCTCCCCTCACATACACTTCTGCTGTGCTTGAAGCAGCAGACCATGTTGTGCAGAAAAATCTTTTTGCTTTTTAACAAAATTCACTCTGTGTCCAAACCTTTTTAGCAGATAGACTGAATTTTATACTAGCAGTATGTAAGTAAGTGGAAAACTGAGAAAAGTGGTAGCTTTTAACTACTGGTAAGGCAGGACAGATTCTTAGATAGGCACAAGGAACAAATTATCTCTTCCTCTGTGTACTTGAAATGTACACAGGACTGGGACACTTGCAATAAATGCCAAGTGGCTCACTACCACAGCAATGGTAGCGATTCAGAGAACAGCAACTACAAACATCTTAGCTCTAAGCAGGTTAACTTAAGTAAAAAATCAGACAGCAGTATTTCTATATAATGTATACGGATAATGAAAGGCAGTAATTCAGAATAACATAGAAATCACATGCACCTAAGGTTAGCTGCCCAATACTATGTGTCTGATTAAATGAGTTAAATAAAAAAATCTAATTTTAAAAAAGCTAACAAGGAAAAGAAACAAAAACACAAATATTTTGGGGGAAAATATTAAGCTGTCTTAACAGTGTGACAAGCTATTAATTGAGAAAAAACCACAAGTTCCAGCTAGGTGAGTAACTCCATCTTTGTTATGCTTTAAAAAGCCAAAAGAAAACCCTACTGTTACAGACTCGCTCTTGCCTGCAAAGAGCAATGATGAGTTAATAGCAGCTTCTCATTAAGACGCTGAAGGAAATAAATCCCTAGGAAACAAAGACATTTAAAAGAACTTTGTGCCTTTCTCATCTTTGTTCTTCTCAACCCAAGACCCACCAACAGTAGATATCAGTAAAACTTGCACAAATTGTAGAAGAGTTTGAGAGAGACCATAGTTTTAGGCCTTGCTGTTCATGGATTAATTCCATACACCACTGGATATGTAAGCACTATTAGGTTTGAAAGAAAGAACTGGCCTGCTCGCAGAAAGAAGTGGCAATAATCCAATCATTTTTCACTCTTGAAAAGGGAGCTGTAGCCCAAAAACTCAGGCAAATAAATGGTGCAATGTGTAGGTTTCATTCAGCTTTGAAATCTGCAAAATCCGCCACTTGAGCAACGTAAGTGATTGCAACACTACACAAAATAAAGCTTATTTCATAAAGTCAATCTACAGTCTATCTGCAAAAAGATTAAAAGAAAAAGCCTAATTAAGGTGTACAAATATTTCATGAAAGCAAACAGCAAGGGTGGAAAAGATTTAGTGTTGCTATGATGTACTATGAGAGCAGTAAAAGACTAATCGAACAAAAGTCGAGGTGCAGTCTCAGATAAAATTTCTGAACCATAACATCTGTCTGACTTCATCAAACTCCCAACTGAAGTGAAAAAAGCTCCAACAAATTCAAAGTCTAAAACCTGGCTGGGCAGAACAACAGAAAAACATACTGGGGGAACAATTCTGCAACAGTCATTGAAAGACGGATGACTGGGTCCTCTTCCATGCATAACTTGGTGAATATATCAGTTTAATTTACTACGGAAATTCACTGACTTTAAGCCATGGATATTATTTTAACAAGGAATCAGTTAAAACTGTATTATAGCCACGTAAACACCTTTTCCTAGGCTGTAGTCTGTCGGACATTTTAAGAAAACGGAACTCAAGAGGATGGAGTGTTTAAATCTTCCTAAATATATTCAACAGAATGAACGAAAAAATCATGGGTTACAAATTGCAATGCTCAGAAGTAATCATGTAAAAACTGTATCGTCTTGCTTCTTACATCTGCTTTGTGTATCTATCTCCTCATTTTTCCAACAAAAGCTATTTACCCACTAAGTAAAGAGGTAAGAGCAGAGAGACTCTGAAACTTAGTCAGTATCAATATACTTTCAGCAAATCATTATCTGAGTTGTGACAGCAAAAGCCTTCATCACTGACGACAATGCATGAACCAAAAGGCAAATATATTCTTTAGCATAACACTTACCATCTGAGGCACTCTTGTCTAAAATTAAAGAATTTTTTTTTAAACTAGATCTAGAAGCAACAGATAGACATAATAAAATCTGAATTCCAAGTTGATACGCGTCACTGCCAGACATATTATTCTTAAAAGAATGGAAAACTTCAACTGAAATTGAAAGCAGCAATGAAGTGGATCAGGGCAGCGGAACACCTTCTGGAAATCCCAAGGGTAACAAAATAATTATATACCCATCTTTCTTTTTGAGAGCAAAAGACCTGTATTAGTTAGGAATTTGTTTTCTTTTCAGAAACAACTGAAGAAATTAGCTGCTTAGAGGCTACAGTGCTAACTATCATCAGAAAGGACACCTTCAGAAAACAGAAGAATAAAGAAAGTAAACTGCAAAAATTTTAACGGAATTTAAATACTGCATTGAAGTGAGAAGAGGATATATGAAAAACACTCTCCTGACAAATCATTTGTATGATTTAGACATAGTAGTTCAGGAAATGACCATCAGAAATGTAACAAGTTTTTTTATTAGAGATAATAAGGAAAGAAAAGAGTCTAACAGAGGAAATAAAACTGAGATACAATTAGGCTGATAACAGGAAATTTAGTTATCCTGGAAAGGGAAACTTTCTAAGCTGGAAAGACTTGTAACTCTTCATGACTGTTCCAGAAGCTAATTTTCTGTTGAAAAGTGCACAAAAACCAAAAAACCCAAACAAAAAGATCCATCAAAAAAAAGACAAAATAAGGTTGTATTTCATTGTTCCAGGGATTTGATAAATAAGATGTTATTCCCAGGGCTTTGTGTGCAAATTTTTCATTGTTTCTTTAACCCAATTTTGACTCATTTATAAGACAAAAACTAGAATGTATTCTTTTAACTTAAAATAGATTTAACTGATTAAAATATTTGTACTGTAACTTGATCACTGCAGATGGAAAACTGATTTACCTGGATATTTTCAGTGAAGCCAGTTGGGACAGCACTGCATCAATTCTCCAGTAGGTGTAATTTTCAGCCAAGAAAATTCCATACATTCAAGAAAAACATTGTGTTTATTTTCCTTCAGTTTCTGATGCTTTTCTGCATTTTGTTTAAAGTTTATATAACACGCATATTATTTGAAAACTGGCTGTTTTTCTGAGGTAATATTAGTTTTTTAAAAAAACTATATTAAAATAACTAAAATGATACACAGAAAAATGACATAGTTCTTGGGATAACTGAGTTTTAGCAGCATCAAGAAGTCCTGCAGTGCCAGAGTAAATGTTCCTCCTCCCTTCCAGCATCTGATGTCACTTCTCAAACAACAGCTTTGGGAAGCAGCAAAGTAACACTGGGAGTTACAGCTTGGAGAAGGAGAATTGCCACCTAAATCTGTTCTTGTCACTAGACCCCTGAACAGCGTGAAGCTGGTGGGAAGTGAGAGACTGCCAGTCTTTAAGCATTCGCAAAGTTGTGAAAAAAATATGCGTGGAGGAGCAAGGGAGAGTTGGAAAGGCTGAGAAGAGAGAGGACTGGAGAGCCTAGGAGACTGCGAGGGAGTCAAGGTGGATGTTCACGTCCTCTGGTTCCTTGGAGCAGAATACAAGTTTACTGCATTTCTAGAGGTTAATGTGAAAACTATGAGAAGTTTCCTACTGCTCTTACTCGGAACATTGCCTGCTGTCCTGGGAGTCATCCTCCACAGGGGCAAGCTGCTGGTGGGAGCATGAGAGCAAGGTGCTCTCCCACAGTGTCTCTCTCTGATTCCACAGCTGGTCTCGCACAGGTGAAAGAGGCTACTGACTCACGGGATGCTGCCCTCCCTGTGCGGTTAGACATCATTTCGCGTATTTAGGGTATCTCTGAAGACAGCAAAAGTAGTAATATTATATCTGGAGAGATTAAAAGCTAAAGTTAAAAGAATATTACATACAATTATTTTAAGTGTAGGAAGAATTTATTATGAAATGATGACAGGTTTCATTATGACAGAATATTCTTTCTGGTTCCTAGTTGGTACTGGATTCAAAAGTGTAATTAAACCCACAAACACTCATAATAAGCAAGAAACTGTGGCAGAGCTAGGAAGAGAGAGGTCAAGTGAGTTGAATTAAAAGAAAAGAGGCAGGAAACCCTGCTTCTTACTCTAAGCTGTGACAATGATTTATTCCCTTAGCATGAACCTTACAGACATAGGCAAGTCCTTGTTCTTAATCTGTGAAAGAGTGACAAAAGGTTTCTGTAAACTGGCAATCGACCATTCTCCCAGTACAGAAAGAGTAGAAAGCGGCAACTAGGACACAATGCAGTTTGCTAATACTGCACTAATCCAATGGCTTTTTTAGATTAGATGAAACCATGTGTTTTAAATTAAGAGATCTGTAAAATTTCTTATTTAGCTCCTTTGATCAACTCTATTCACTGAACGTTGCTCTGCATTCAAACCTTAATCTTTCTGAGCCTCAGCAACAGATTGTTTTTTCCCCTGTTATTACCTACCTTCCATAGATTCTGAGAATTACTGTAGGTAATATTAGTGATGTGTTTTAGTTCTTAATTACTACCAAATTTAATACTGAATACAGCATTACTGAACAGTAATACACCTATCAAATGAAGTGATGGAAGCAAAGACTAAATACAATTCAACTTTTTTTTTTTTTTTTTAAGGAGGGAAAGGGTTTTGAGCCGTTCTATGAAAAAGCTGGATGCTGGTACTGAGATCAGTTTTTGGCTGGTATGTTGAACTGAATCAGATCATGAAGGAGCCAGACAATATTTTTTCCCCATTCCTTTAATTCTTCTTAATTTTTTCAGACTGGTGCATATTTAGAAATAAAATCTAGGCAGATGGGCAGGACGGTATGATAGAAAGGCCAGGCATAAAAGCAAGTGGACAGGACAGCAAAAGAGCAAGTATCAGTGAGTAAGCAGACTCAAAGAGCAGCAAGGAGACACTATAATCAAGAAGCAGGTGAAAAGGCAGGAGGAAAATGCCAGACATTTAGCAAGTACCAAAGCAGTACCAAACAGCAGGTGTGCCAAGCAGCAGAAGAGCAACTCCGCAAAGTCAGCAGATGCACTCAGCAGGAAGGTGATGCCAGGCACTCGGAGCAGGAGACAGGGCAGCGCAAAGCCGATGCCCAAGTGCAATCAGATTGAAAGGACAATAAGGAGGTGATACGTGCCATTCAACAGACGGACAGGGCAGTAGGTAGTCAGTGTCAAGCAATTAGCTGGTCAAGAGGTAATGCCAGCCAGCCAGGCAAAGGGCCAAGATTTCAGGAGACAACGCCACACAGCCAGCAGGTAGAGAGAATAAAAGAGAGTTGTAAATGCCAGGCAGTCCCCAGACAGGCAAGGAAGCAAAAGACCAAAGCCCATGAATAATCAGATGCGACTGTCAGCAAGGACAAAACATAAGCCTGCCAACCGACTGACAGGGCAGCAGTGCTTTCTCAATAACTTAGGATATCATGAGTGAAACAGTCCCAAGAATCTAGATGCTCACCCTCTGGTAATATCATTAGATCAGAGTGAACCATGAAAATCCACAGGAGAATAGCACACAAATGGAAACAGCAGATGAGTCTGACCCTAGCACTTGGGGAGGCCATGGGACCTTCCTATAAAAAAAAATATGAGAATCCACAAGAAAATCAAACAAATGGGAAAAATGTGTCTAAAAACTGTTTCTGATGATGATTAAAAAAAGCAAAAAAATACTAGCAAAGAATTAGTTTGGAAATGATTGGGTGGGATTGAAGATGTTGCTTACCCCTCTCTGGAGCCCACATAATGGGAATGTTGGGAATTTCTGCAGCAGAAAAACAGAAGAGAAAAGGGATTTCTGACTCCCAGTTCAAGGAAAGCATGTCAATTTAGGACTGGGTAACCTCTTTGGGCAAAAAATAAGAGTGCAACTGAATCCTTGCCCATCCCCAGATACATGCCTTTACGGAGGTTTGCAAAAAATTTAAGAAGCCCACATTGCTTTCATCTCACGACATCCCACCCTTATTCCCCGAAACCACACTTACCTCTAGCACAAGGTGTATAAGAGGGGAAAGGGGATGATCTTGTGAGCTCATTCCCATATCCACTGCAAAATAGCTTGTGAAGATGAACAGGAGTACTCATTAGCCACTGCTGGCCATTTGTGAGATAAACTGAAGAAGTCATTAACTGTTACTCATCACTAGTGTTGGCTGGTGTTTGAATTTGGCTTAGATACACCTACACTCTGATGAAAAGAATTAGTCTTACAAGTCTTGTGGGGTAACCCTCTACTATGGCGAGAGCTGTAAAAGTACAAAACTTACCAACACCTTTTTTTATCTTGAATCTCTTAAGCACTCTGTTATTTAACATGGTTGGTTTATTAAACAAATTAAACCATGTTTCAGAAATCTTAGCTTCTGCTCTATTTCAGAAACATGCAATGAACTTGGGAATGTAAGAACTGAGAAAATGCCAGCAGTAATAAAGTTCAGTAATTTAACTCATCTGTCATTTCAGTCATGAGTCTTTTTATTCAGTAACTTCCTAGTAACTAAAAGTCAACCAACCAGGAATCAGACTTCACTATTTCTGTCCTCTTAGAAGTCCACATTGCTTGTGTACTTATCTGCCTGCACATTAATTTCTTATTGGTAACACTGAAAACCTACATCTCACTTTGATAAGGCAATAATATGCAAGAAGAAGCCAACTCTTCCCTCTTCTGCAAACTGTAGAGAACCTTAGACACAATAAAGGAATCACTAGTTCTGCTGTGCACTATTGAATTCGGATTTGGAAAGGTCACAGAGACAAAATCCATATGAATCTGCCAGGTAGTCATACACAACAAAGCTTTTAAGGAATACAGTAGTAATAGGCTAAGTTGATGGAACATTATTTATACTGATCTCTGGCATCAGTCACTCATTCTAGCTGAGCATGGCAGAGGAATAATAGAGGCTAATATAACCTCAAATTTAGAAACTGGGCTCATGGAACAGGAATTTCTTCCATATCCAAACTTTCCTGTATCAAACACTACTATTTGGGCTTAGAACAGAATGACAGGAAAGTGATTTTCATTATATAATTAGTAATGGCATAAACCAGCCAGGAATAGCATACGCTGACTGAACAAGGGTAGATATTAATACTATAGAGTACGAGGTACTTCGAGCATGCATTGGCAGTTTTATCAAATCCTATGATTATGTGGTCAGCAGCAACTACAGTTAGCTGCACCACATCAAGAACAAAATTGCTAGCACCTTCTCTCCACAGGGAGATCTTTCAAGGCTCAATGAAAATGAACTATGACAAACTGATCTCAGCGAACCATAAGAAAATGTTTATTTGTGGAAGAGGAGATGGACTTTTAAAATCTACTGAAAGCTTAAATGTCAATAACAATCAACAGTAGATTATGCATCTCACTATTAATGTGGGTATTCTCATTACAAAATAATTGGGAAAAGGAATATATGTATGAACTGACAAGAAGCTAAAATATCTGTGAATGGTCTAAGTTAAGGTTAAAAAGTAATTGTTTTCTTGTCCATTATTGATAAGACTTTCATGCCTGATTGTGACAATAGTCATTTTGGTTTTCTATTCTGGTACTTATACTGAGTTAACATTTTGCTAAAGCTTCACTGCTCCACATGGTAGCAATTAGCAGAAGCAGGCAAAGGACCAGTCATAATCCTAAGAAAAACTGCTAAAGACAGCTGCTTTCCACGACTCTTCTAGTTTCTTTCCACTTAGCGGCTGGAAGAGCTCCTACACGGCACGAAAGGAACAAATGAGAAATTCTCTACTCTTTATAGAATCATAGAATCGTTTAGGTTGGAAAAGACCTTTAAGATCATCCAGTCCAACCATTGACCCTACTCTATCAGGTCTGCCACTAAACCATGTCTCCAAGCACCACATCTACACGACTTTTAAACACATCGAGGGATGGTGACTCAACCACCTCCCTGGGCAGCCTCTTCCAATGTTTGATAACTCTTTCAGTGAACAATTTTTTTTCCTAATGTCCAGCCTAAACTTCCCCTGGCGCAACTTGAACCCGTTTCCTCTTGTCCTATCACTAGTTACTTGGGAGAAGAAATCAGCTCCCATCTCACTACAACCTCCTTTCAGGTAGTTGCAGAGAGCAGTAAGGTCTCCCCTCAACCTTCTCTTCACCAGACTAAACAATCCTAATTCTAAGGTCTCCCCTCAACCTTCTCTTCACCAGACTAAACAATCCTAATTCCTTCAGCCGCTCCTCATAACACATGTTCTCCAAACCCCTCACCAGCTTTGTTGCCCTTCTCTGGACACGCTCCAGCACCTCAATGTCCCTCCTAGACTGTGGCGCCCAAAACTGAACGCAGTACTCAAGCTGCGGCCTCACCAGTGCTGAGTACGGGGGCACGATCACTTCCCTGCTCCTGCTGGCCACACTGTTCTTGATACAGGACAAGATGCCATTGGCCTTCTTGGCTACCTGGGCGGTAGTATTAGTTTTAATGATCAACTATTTTAATAGTGAGTCATTTTGCTATTCTGGTGCACTTATGTCAAAAGGACTAACTCACTTAATTTTTGATACATCTTAAATCCAAACTAGTATTTGCCCTCTAGTTACCATTTCCTTAAGCTGCCTTCACAGAGAAGTCTTCCTAATGTGTCTATACATTTTTTTTTGTTAATTTTCTCTGTATTAAGCTTTTATTAAACTCTTTGTAATAGACCATGATCAGAAAAAAATGACACATTAAGGGCAAGAATTGCATAATTACAGGCCTGACAATGTTTTCAAGATTATTTTGCCTTAACCTGATGTTTAATTTTGTTCAGTTCTCTATTATCTGCTGTGAAGAGATGTTTTAATGGAAACTATTTTTAGAAATGCCTAAAATGGAAAAAATTCCAAAAGTTCCAAATTGAAAATTTCATTATGCAGAAGTCCGATGGCAGGCGTATTTTCTCCCCCAGTTACAGAAAGGACTGAAAGATCTACCTACTGTTGCAGCTATACTGCTAATAGGAGCCAAGCCAGTTAATTTAAACTAGGAGAGATGTCCATGTGAGCTGTGGTCCCTACGGTGAGAACATGGCTAAAGGCATCAGTAATGCCTAGAGGAGGAGAACCCTTCTCTTTACCCTGATAAAAAGTAAATTATAATCGTATTGTTCTTCTGGTTGTATTTTTGAAAGTATTTGTGATCACTGGGATATGCAACATTTGTCCACCCACAGGATACGCTGAGTCTACTTCCAACTTCCATTCTTAAACTACCTTGGAATAAAAAAATTAATTGCAAAATTTAAGATAAAAAAGCAAGATTTCCTGGCTCATTACTGTGGCTTTGCTTCTCATTCTATGAAACACTCAAATCCCTTACTGCTGTTTTACTACTGTTTTCCTCTTTTCAACAGAGATAACAAGTACTTTGTACATGTTTGAAAGACAGAAAACAGAACTTCTATTTGCTATTTGAGAGTATTAAGGAAAGCTAAAATAAAGTAAATAAAAGTTGATCCTCAAATGGGCAAAAATACTCAGCTGCTTAACAGGAATTCTATTAGTATTATCTTTAGGATACGGTCATCAGACAACTTTTTACACAGAAGGTTAATACATTAGTTAAATAATTTAAAAGATATTTGCCCCAGCAACCTCAGCCAATACTATCAGAGTTCTTAATTTTCAAAAAAGAGACAGAGAAGCAATTCATGTAATCCTTTTGGACGCAGGAAACAAAATTGCTTATTTATTAATTTCAGCATCCATTTGATTCAAACTATCTTCTCATTTAACATATACAGAACATAAGGCTAGAATCTAGTTTGGCCTTCCACACAGAGTAACTCGTTAAACATTATCCATGACTTCTGTAAGGAGTACAAGATAATTTGAGTTTTATAAGACATCTCTCCCACAATCAATCGCTTTTCATTTGACAGGATTAAAATCGAGAATACAGCCCTTCTTTAGGGAATTTGTTTGGGTGAATAAACTCTCATAGTTAAACAAACAAACCAACCCAAACACATAAAAACCTTCCATTATGTTGATTATCTTATTAGACTTTTCTGGCTCGAGCTTCTTATCACCAGTTATTGTTACAATTCTTTTTAGAAGACTAAGCAAGCTGTTGGTACCTTACATTATTATTTTGCTAAGAAAATACAGTATTTTAATAATAGTAATATGTTATATACCTTACATTATTATTTCCCAAAGAAAGTACAGGTAAAAACCAAGTTATTTCCCAGTGTTCTTTACGATAAATTAAACAGACCGAGTTGTGTAACTCACAGAAAGCACCTCTCCTGACCATCATATATTTTTTTGACCTTTTTCTATATCCACTGTGACATTTGAAAATTTTTAAAAAGGGAATGTCAGAAAAATATGCAGCTTTCCATTTTAGACACATCAATCCCATATACAGAGACAAAAGTATCCTCTGTATTCCTATTCCTTCCTCCCTGCCCCCATCTTCATACTTGTCTATGTTGGGAAATGTAGACAGAAACAAGTTGAGAGACATACATTCTTTCAATCCAGTATCTCAGCTGGATACACAGACAAGGAAGCATGTTCAAAACTGCTGTTTATATAGCAGAACATCAAGAATTTACCAAGCCCTTTTATTTATCAAAATTAGCACAGGAACACTCTCTCTGCATATATTTCCTCCTTCCTTTGTTGTTGGTTTTTTTTTTTTTCCCCCTTTCTGTTGGGGGTTTGGGGTAGGGTAAGAGGCGTCTTTTCTTTTTTTTTGTATAACCTCTGATATTTGAGTAAATGGAGCTGAAATAGGATCTGGTTTCCTTCCCTCTCACATTTCTCACTATAGATGTCCTGGCAGCTCGCAGGTGTTTCCACGCAGTGACTGCAGCTGATGATAGCACAACCAAGCTCTTCAGTGATGCTGGCATGTTACCAAGTTTTCCTGAGAAACTCAAACAAGAGAGGAGAAAGCCCACTTTTTAGCACTTTGTAAGTCAGCTAAATCAGTTTGCAATTTCCCAAGACACAGGTACTTCTGCAACCTGATGGTGTACAGTGTACTGCAAATAATCTGCATACTGCTGCTTCTTGAAGAAACTGGTAATAGTAGTTTAGTGAAAAATTTTCTGCAACTAAATATATCAATTCTGCTATAATAACATGCCTTCTGAATACAAGATTTAAAATCTGATTGTAAAATTTTTAATTAAATAAGGCACACAAATATATTTGGATTTTTATAACACCAAATACAGCATTTCAAATAATAAATTTTATTGAAAAATTAAAGCAGACTGGGTAAAGACTTAATCATATAAGCTAGGAACTGTCTGGAGGACTAAGAAAAAGAGAATGGTACCTTATAGAGTTGCTGATAAACTTCTAACAGAGTAGCACAGAATTTGGAAGGAGTGTGTCACAGAGCAGTCTATTCCATTTAAGCGTATTTGTTGCCTAGATGCACCTGGCAAGGTTTCATAATTCAGACCCTTTAGGAGCAAGCTGGGTTTGAAACACAATTTTCTAAGAAATACAGAGAACAATAGTTCTCAAAAGGTCTGATGGCAAGTTACAGGATCAGATATCACATCCACAGCACACTTCATTTTACAAGAGATCTACAGAGAAATTAAACTTTACAAGGAGCGAGACCTCCATTAAGAGATACAGAAAACTACAGTCTTAAAATAGACCACAAAAATAAATGCTGAAAAAAGTTATTAAATTGGAGGGTACCTTGAATATTGAAGGGTGAAAAACTGACACAACAGACTGGGTAATTAAAGGTTGTATGATTTCACAGTATTCCTACCACAAAATGACCAATGTCCCGTATGAGATGAAGACTTGATTCCTCCACACTATGGAGCCACCCTGAAGTGACAGTTTGCAAAAAGAAAATGAGTTTCTTTTGTCCCAGTGACAAGACTAAGATGTTTTTGGTATGGCACTAAGAAGAGCTGAATACTGCTGAAGAAGAACAGAAGTACTCCCATATCCACAAGGAACAATACTAGAAATCCTGCTGCTCTGGAAAGTATTTTGGACAAAAAACTCCTACATATTATTTCTAGTTTAAATTATTGCCTATTAAATGGAAGTTGTTATTTGAAATGTCTCAGTGGATTTGGGTTAATCTGGGGGGAATACGTGTTGCTGTGAGAGTATGGCTAGAGCATGACATATCCTGTTGTGTCACAAGCCCCTTATTTCATTAACAAAGCTGAAGGGAAAGCAAACAGACAGAACACATGAAAATTACATATGATAGAGATTAGGAGGGTTGTCAACACTAGTTCGGACAGAGAAATGGAAGGATACAGACATTAAAATAATCTATAGAAATAAAATGGAATTTGAACAAAAACTCACACTAAGTTCTAAGGAGAAACTTGGGGATCAGTAATAGTGATAGATACCTTAGGGAACTGGGAAAAGCCAGGTGACAGAAAATTTACAATTGGTAATGATTATAAAAATGCTGGTGCAATTTTGAATTGAATGTACAAAGACTTTATAGTACAGCAGAATAGAGAATTTCTTCCCTCCAGACATGGCTTTTGTGTGGCCAGGTTTGGAGTATTTTATTCATTCTGAGCATGCTTTTTTCAGAAAAATGCTGACAAATAGGAGGGAGCTCCAGAGAACATGATTTCTTTTCATGGACTAGAGAACTTCGATGAAAGAATAAACCAATATGCATATATTGTCAGATTAAATGAAAACAAGTATAGATCTAAATACATTTAAAAACAGTCTATAAATATTGAAGAATATAATCAGCAAGAACCACAAGAAGCATTCATATTTTTTCCAGAGCATTGGAAAAGGATGAAGACTGTAAGGAAACATCTGTCTGGTTTTACATGACGGAAAAGAGCTCTTCTATGCTTCTTCTGAAGTCTTATCTTAAAATTTCAGGGCTGACAGCTATCTGTAGTGTGGCTGAACTATTTGTGAACACACATAGCAACACAGCTCAAGGATGTCTAGCATCAGCTGAGGCACAATAAGCTCACTTCTATTGCTATTACCTAAGTACATAAAATTAGTCTCGCAGGGGGGCAAACAAGACTTGCAAGCCACACTAGAGATGAAGGATAAGAAAACAGCTAGAAGACTCTGTTAGGGGCAGACAAGTGAATTTTTTGGATGTACAATTTTGCAAAAGAATAAATGCAAAAATAGAGAAGACAGAAGACAGAAATTGCGCAGAGGACTAGTATACATGAGATTTTTCCTTTCTCCCTTGTATTGACCAACAGCAATAGAAAAAATACATTTCTGTATGAAAGGATACCTAGTGACAGATAAAAATGCTGTCACATTATTTAAATATTTTCACAAAAGACAATGTATATTATCATCAGCATTCTGTGAGAACTGTAACTGTCTGCGACTCAAGTATCGTAGTTCCAAGGAAAAATGTTTGCATCCGGAAATACCAAAGTTCCCTAAATAACTTAACTGTAGCCATCTGTCCAGAAACCACCATATTTTAAGTCAACAAGCAGACTATATTAGCATTTCCAGTATGGCTTTAAACACTACCCCCATAAATTATATGCAAAATAAGATGGTTCTATCTACAAAATTACGCCTACACTTTGGCTTTGTGAACTACCATCAACTGCCATAATAGATGAAGAACTGCAGCATCCACTAATAACATTTACAAGACAGTTTCCTTCAAATTCAGCCATCCATTGGGTGAATTTTTTTTTTTAAATATCCACATGCATTTGATCACTTCTAGTCACATAGACAAGAAGGTGAAGGATATTCACACTGCTTAATTCAATTGACCCTCACCCCTCAAAATGTGAATCGTAGTAACTAATTCAAAAGCTTCTCCCCACCCATGGACTAGACTGAGGCTGTAAATTTAGGGACCAGAGATGGGTAAGGAAAATCAGATATTGTGAATACTCGTAAAATCATCTATTCCACTATAAGAAAAAAAAAATCACTACACATCATTGAAGCAACTGCAATAACCTGGTACGATTCCGATATAGTGTTCAAAAGGCAAAGTGAGTGGGGAAACTGAGTAATCTTTTTGGAAACAATCATAAATTTCTGAAGTTTCAATAAGTGATTTTTTAATAGATACATTATGCTAGGTACTTAATTTCAATTTAATCAATAATTACAAAATTTAATTAACAATTCTTTGGGCTGTAAATACTCTCAGGAACTAGCTTTATCTTTTACAGTACAATAGCAATTATGTACCTGCGCTCAGAAAAGAAAGTAGAAAAACATGTTTTCTAATTGACAGTACAGGAGGATTAAGGAGAAGCAGGACTAAATCATTCCAGTTAAAATATGACCCGAGGGACTACTCTCCCTACTCTCAGGAAAAGTGCTGAAATGCCTTCCAGTATCAGATTGAATTATTACCAGTTTTAAAATCATGTCTTAAAGATGACATCTCAATAGCACAATGCCATGATCACATCATTTCATTACTGGTTCAGTAATGAGAGGAGAGCACGCTGAGTGAACACCATATACAGAAGAGATTAAAAACATTTCCTGTATCAATGCAAGTTTTCCTGAAGGCTTGCTATTGCACATTTCATGTTGACATAATGGATTTTCCATTTTGAACTGGTTCTCTCATTGACCCAAAAGAGATAAAATATGGGGTCAAAGCGTATGCTTCTTTGTATGTTTTTGTTATGACACATACTGGCAAACTAATTTTCTTCCCTTAAAAACATTTGTTTGAATCAATGATGTACTAAACCCTATCATAAGAACAAACCTTATCATTGCTGTTTTGTAATAAAAACTGGGGTTCAATCTCTCCACTTTGATTTAAGTTTAGTCTTGCAAGTTAATCCAACTTTAATGAGTGAAAAGTGACTAAATACTGTCCTATAGAAATTCTTATTAACTATGGGAATAATTCAACAGTCAGAACACTTAATTCTGTTATAATCAACCCAAGTCTTGCATACCTATTATGTTTAAAAACAATGCATTTTTTCTTCAGTACAAATTATTAATGATTTTTAAATCAATGTATTTTTATTATATAGTCTAGAAACACTTCAACAACTTGGATAATTTTTAGAATGGCTCACTGCAACATCAAAACTAATCAAACAAATCATTACCACCTGTCTTAAACAGTTAGTTTAAGTAACAGCAATGAAGCAACGTAAGGAAAATACTAGGTGTTTACATGCAGAGTTCTCACTTGTTTATTTTTTGTCCCAAATGCTGCTTGAGAATTTGTGGCTAATTTTTGGTGCTGGCTGCAATGCTTCCTCTGGCACTACTACCTAGGCTTGACCCTGCATAAAGGTAACAAATCAGGAAAGCTGAAGGAGAAATTCAGCCCTCCTTTCACACAGTGTTGGGAATACAACCTTCAACACTGTTAAGTTAGTTTGGAAGTAAGAGACCAATTCAAGCAACACACTTTTCACTTTTGTGTTGCTTTAGCACAGTGAATCATCTGCAAATTCAGTTTCACTAGCTAGCACACTGTGGTCATCTTATACCGTTTCCATTTTCTGATACACGGACCCTTAGGTTTTAGTTGAGGTTTCTAGTATATAATCTAAAAACATCAGAAGTAACAGAAGCAATGTACAGGAGCATTTTTCTTTACATGTTTGTTTAGTTAGACAAATGTTATATAATAAATTAAAAAATATTTTTAGATTCCTAATGGAAAACGTTAAACCGCAGCCATGGTTGGCAGAACACATTTGTAAGTAAAAACCATCGTAGACATGTTATAATGAACTCAAACCAACTCTAAGTTGAAAGTCTAAGCCATTGAAAATTTATATGAGTACTTAAGAGAAATCTAAATATGTTAAATTATGGAAATAAACACTTCAGGCACTCAATCTTAATTCTGCCCTTTAGTGAACATAAGCAAGCCAAAGAAAGCATATGATTTGAAAAGTTCATATTAATCTAATTTAGAACCATAAATACCAAAATACTTCAACAGCAATCACACAGTCATTTCATATTAGAGTTCCTGGCTGTGAGGATATCAGGTTAGGTTTCCTTCTTTTTTTTCCTTACCTTAGCTCCTCATAAGTGGAATGTAACCAGATTTCCTGTGCAACATTTACTGGTGCAGGTTACCTCCATCTCTGTGCCTGTTTAGCTTTTTTTGACAATGTGGTGTCAAGCAAACCAATAGCAGCTTTGCACAGAATTTCTTCTCCTTACTATCTGCCTCTCACACTCTAACCTATAATGCAGCAGTTGTCAATGTAGTAGCCTGCAAGGGAGTATTACAGGATCTCACTTATCCCACTTTTCCTTGTGCAGGACACAACAAAAGCTACACAAGTTTTTGTTTAGCAGTGTTGTACGGCAGTGCTAAGGAAAATTATGCCAAAAAGCCGTTACAATTCTGTTTTGTAAGGGGACTAGAAATCCATTATACTATGCCACATTTTAGTTTTAAAATTGTTTTGGGTCAGAATCCAAGGTGAGAGTAATTCTCTTGTGCTATATTCCCTACTGCTTTTTCTGCTTCCAAGTTGTGTATCACCTGACCTGTCCAAAGATACTGCGAAGTAAAGTTACAATTTCAAAAAAAATATCACCCCCCTTCCCCAGACTCATATATTTCTACACCAAAAGGCAGATTTTTGTTATTCCAGGACTACTATCTCACCTCCGGAGTGACATCTCGCGGTGCAAACCCTGTTCCTCCAGTTGTTAAAATCAAATTAAGTTCCTTTTCATCACACCAATCTATCAGCGTCTCCTGAAAGAGAATATGAATCCTGTCAGATTTAACAAATAATATGTGGGATACAGTTATCTCAGAAAACACCTGAAGACTTGAATTGTCTTAAAAAGAGACACAGACACACAATAAGTACAGGGAATTGTAAAATCACTCATGGCTTTTTATACAAAGATTTTAAAACACTATTTATAACCAGCATATGACAGAATAAATCAAGTAGCCATCATAATATTTTTGGAAATGGAAACTGAAATTCTGTTCTCCATCTTTAGACCTGAAATGGAAAACAAGAATTCACAGTTATTCATTTATATCAGTTTATTTTGATTTTGAGATATAAATATAATGCTTTGACACATGTTACTAGAGTATGTGCATTTAATTCAGATTACATAGTTGATTCTTATTACAGTAACTTTGGCCTCTGTGCTCCACTTTTTAATAGCCTGAAAAAAACAAGAACCGCATATTTGTAAGCTTATCTGCTAGAAGATGCAATAATACACCTGACACAGCAACACAAACAATTATCTATAATCATTTTTTCTACATTCCCTACAACATCTCCAAAGGACTGTGTATACCAATTCCAAGGCTGGACTAAGAAAGCTTACTACATCTGCCATGTAAACTCAATGACTTAACAATACTGGAGAGCTCATGATACTGGAGAAGTGTTTCATTTGATTTGCATTCATTTTTTAAATGATATTTTAAACTAGTTTTCAAACAGTGATAAAAATGTAACATAAGCAGAAAATTTATTTGGCCTCAATATGATTATATCACTTATCCTACATAATCTACTGTGGGCTAGCACAGCAGCAGAATGTCTGCTTGGAGCTCAAAATTAGCTGTGTTACATGAAATAAACTCATGTGTTACACGGTAAAGTACCCATCTGCAGAAATCAGTCAGATCAATTACTTAGTTAACCTTATTCTCACAAAGAAACCTCATTCTTTGAAAAAGTTCAGGGCACATTTATGTTTCTGTATTATATTGGGGGGGAACGAAGTGTTTTGGGGACTGTTGGCTAGAAGCCTCTTATTTATCCTAAAATTAGATCTGAGCAATATACTGATTATAAAAGCTTAAAAATATTGTTGATGGTCATAAAACTGTCCAGAACATTTTAAAAAGTTCTACCAGTTTAGATTAATCCTCAGGTGTATGTCCTGCAAGCCTAGCACTGCTATGTAACTTCCAATTAAGGGAAAGCTTATATACAGCCTCTTCCAAATTGCAGGTAGAATAAACTTGTGTCTGCCTGCAAGCCCCATCATGCAAATATATCCAAGGATTGCTTGAAAAACTGGCAAAGCCAAAGGTCTTTATTTCTCCTTTCTTTACTCATTCCTTCCACTTCCCCTCTTGTGTTATCTCTTGTCTTTATTAAATCACATTCATCTTTTTACTCTCTCCATTTGGAGGACAGCACTCTACTTCGGTGGGCTGTAAATTACCAGAAGTTTCTGGTTACATGAACATTTCAAATAAGCTCGAGAAAAGAACACCCACAATGTCTTAGACTTGTACATAAATGAACTATTAAGTTGGACTTTTGACTTACGTTTTGAAAAAATGTGAATTACAGTAAGAAAGGGCATTTTAAGTCTTAAAATTGCTTGTTTCAATAACATAGGTACACATCAGAAAAATTATTTTAAAGAGGCGGCATCTTCTCTACTAGAAACATATTTGCCTTGACTTTGAACAGCTGCAAGTTTCAAAGAATACTTGACAGAAGTTCAGTGTAAAAATGCTGTTTGGCAAAGTTAGAGCTTAATATTGTATATATTTTTTAAATTATTATCATCAAGAAAAATTCATCATTACAAAACAGGAGGGAGAGATTTTGTGGGGTTTTTTGTTTGTTCTTTTGTTGTTGTTTTGTTGGTTTTTTTTAATGAAGCATTTATCTTTAGATAAAGCCCGCCAAACTCCAACTGGTTTTATAGAGAAAATAAATCCTTCCTCTGTTCTCATTTTGCTACAGTTCAATAATACTCCAGTTAACAGGGAAAAATTGTCATGTGATAGCCTACAAAAAGCTAAAGAAATCACTGTACACCCTAACTCTTCAAATAAACTAAGCAATAATTAAATGCCTATTACTGCTATTCCATCATTGTACTTAGGCAGACATAATTTTCTATGAAGTTCTAGTTATAGTAAAGAAACAAGCTTTCAGTAAGAAGACCTTTGACTATGAGGCAGCAAGTTTGGGTTGCATTGTATTTTATAAGTGTAAATTGTACCATGGGAAAATACCCGAGACTGATATTCAGCTTATTTACTGTCTCTCTAGCCCACAAAACTCTATCCCACAAAACATTCTCATTGACATTTTAAGTATCTAGAAAAGGAAGCACCAGCCCCATCAACTGAGAACATAAAGCTACTCATATTCACTTTGCTGCTGCCAGCAGTCCAGCTAGATTCTCCACTGGCTTTGCACGGACCTGAATTTGCTGTGTCTTCAAATGACAGTTCCTCTAGGCCAGGGACCTGATATTGGCTTTACTGATGCCACACAAACAAAATTATTATATAACATTTCAACTAGAGAAAATTTCATTAAATATTTTTTGTGCATCTTTCTCTTCTTCTATTGTTTCATTGATGATAAGCTTTCAAGATAAAATAAGACTAGGTCAACAGGTTATGTAAATCACTGTCACTCCATTCAAGTCAATGGAATTATGCCAATAGAAAATACAGTATCTGGCTCTGAAAACAGTACTGTAAAATTACCACCAAATTTTAAAAAGCCAGAACAAAACTACAGACCTCCAGAAAAAAAACCCAACCAACCAATAAACAGCTTAATATTTTTAACAATTAATATCAGTTATTTTCTAGTGTCAAGGTAGATAAGGAGGAATGAAGTCATTACAGTCAGTTCCTCTAGACACATTTTTACTTCAAAAGCACAAAACTGTGTTTCTAACCTGTTCAGATTTCACTGAAGTCCTAGAAAAATTATATTCATTATGTTTTTCTGCTGCACAGAAAAAAAAGTTAGCCCAGTTGCCTCCTTAAGCTTTGGATTAGATCTGGTGCCCTGTTGCCTCTAAGTATTTGTGTTTTCTCTTTTAAATACATTTAAATCTCTCTCATTTAAATAAGTAAGAAATCCTTGGGTCTAGCATATAATTTATTTCCATCTCTTGCTCCAAAGATTTTTGGTTCAATCAGCCCCCTCTCTCTCCCAACTTGGAACTACTTGTTGGGAATTCCTATGCACTGCTCAGTCTTGAAATTATTTCAGTTAAAACACTGCTCATCAAAAACTTTGCTTATGATCTGTTTGAATTTTCTCATGACCAGTGTTGATTTCACCAGTGCAGAAAAATCTGGCCTCTTTCTTTCTCCGAGTTCTTAGTCTTTCACATGTAAATTCATTGATGTTAAGGCCAATAAAGATCATTAACTCATGGAAAGAATGCCTGCAGCGTGTGGCACAGTGCAAAGCCCCTATGTTTACTGCAGATACATGCTTGTAAATTCATGTAGGCACTGTCACATTAAGACACACTAAGTCCAAAAGCTGCACAGATGTATTCGTGTGGCACCACACCTAAGCTAGCGCTACCTGATGTTTCAGTCAGTGAATGGCTGTAACACTTGCAGACATACCTCCTGTGGAGGTAACTTAAGCATCTTAATGTCCAAGATGCAAAACTGCCATTAGTCTAAGTTGCAATGGGCAAGTCACAGAATTTTGGTCAGTTCCTCCTGAATTTAAAACAAAATCTAGAACTCAAGCATCTTTTCACTAAACCACCCAGCCTTAATGTGAAGCATTCAAGAGAGAGAAAATACATCATAATTTAATTCCGTAGGGGTTTTCAGCAGCTATTGATGTTTATCATCAAGTATTGGTTGTGTTTCTAGTAACTGTTTCTTACTAATAATTTCTGTGGGATAACAGGCCCCCCCCCCCCGCCCCCGACTANNNNTCTTGGGAATACCGCCCCCCCCCCCCCCCATGATACGCAAGAAACCTGCTCACAGAATGCACAACGGTAATAGTTAGCGAAGTGAGGTATTTTGTAACTCCGTTAATGTACCATCCTCTAGTCTCTGCAAGTAAGTGAACAGGAGAAACAAATAGGGATTCCTTTCTGGAATGAAAGGAACAGTTCCCTGATCTTTGGAGATAACTGAGGTTTGTGGGTTACTTATCTAGTAAATTTTTGCAGTCTCTTGCAATAAAGCCTTATTACAATCATGGGCACTCCATGTTTCTGTCCTTGATTGCCGCTTCACTTAAATAATGGAGTAGAGCAGTTCTACATGTGTAATTAGTTATTTCTTTTTTAGCATGACAGAGGCATCCATTCACTGACACAATATTAGGAAGCATGCTGTTAGCCAGGAATTTAAACTCGAGAAAGTTTGCAAGACTCCTCCAGTCCTCTTACTGCTACTGTACACTGCTCTTCCACATAGATATTGAGACTATGAGTAATGCCCTTAACTGGAGCAGAACAACTACAAAGCACACAAACATGGTCACTGTGGATCAGCCTAAATGCCTGCACAGAAAAGCTGAGATCTTCAGGACTGGTCCTTCCCTACGATGCTACAGTCCTACGGTATTCCTTATCTTTCTTTTTGTCTATTTTTCCCATTACTTTGCTACAAGAGTGTGATAACAGTCCCACGTGTTTATGCTTCTGAAATGATTAGAATACGTTTCTTCAAATCAATATTATGGTGCTTATTCCTGGGATTAACATGTATACCTTTTTTCTTATGAATACGTCACTCACTTCATAATATAAGGATTGTAAAAATAATTCTCAATACATATGCATACTTTTCATACACCTTAACCATTGGAATGTATGTATATGTACACTGTTACCATTTAAAACATTCATTAGGAAATAATAGGGAAATGCTAAAAAGAATATATAAAGAGGCAGGTTTTCATAAAGAATCCACAGAGAATTCTTCTGTTCTATATTCAGTATTGAAACTGGTTAAGTAATTCTATAGTTAACAAAAATGTTTGGTATTTTGGCACATGATAAATTTTTCTAGCACAGTGCAAACTTGAAGTTATTTTGCGTTATATGCACCACTAATCACATATGAAGGACCATTTAAAATATGTTAAAATTTAATTGAAATTGCTGTACAAATATCAATGTTAAACGTGAGATTTATGAAAGAATATACATTTATTTACCTTGGACTTTGAAACAGAAGTAAGTTAGTATAAGCTGTTTTACAGACATGCATACTCTCCAACTTTACACAACTGAAAAGATCGTTGTGGCTTCTGGGAAAAACTACTGATGGTGCTTAGAAATGCAAAAGTTTGCGTTCTGCAGCACAGATCTCCTCAAAATGACAAGCTTTGTAAAATTATATAACTTCCATATTTGCAAATAAATCCTATTTACTCTAGCACAGTATGTTTCAAAATGCAAGGAAAAAACATGTAACAGTGTGTTCTTAAAGATATAATGATAACTTTCCTCAGCAATCCAAATCAAATAAGAACTGTCGTATAAAAAGCCACTTTAAATATCAATTTAATTTTCTTTCACACTGTGTGGTCTGATGCTAAAAGAGCTAAAAGGCTGTCTGAGATAATTTTCATTTATGATTATCTAACAACATCATAATGAAGAAATTATAGTGAATGAGCACATGGAAAAATGTATGAAAGAAGAGAAAGTCTGCATAGTTGCAGATTTGCTAAGACAACTGGGTGTCATTTTGACCACTGAATTTCAGGAGTACAGGAATTGGCACATTAAGATCTCATAACAACCTTTACTCAGTCGTGTGGCTTGAACTACTCCAGACCCCAGCTCACTAAAGATTAACTCTGATATTATGACATGAAAGAGCATACATAACTGCATAAATCAGAACTTCACGTCACAGCACACAAATACAAAGCAGGAAAAAAGAAAAAGAAAAGGTAAAAGTAACACAATTGTTCATCATTGTATTATTTAGGAGTTTGAATCTTCTCTATTCAGCTGACCATCGCTTATCTATTAATTTAAAAGGGAAAATCGAGTACTGACGACCATGAAAGAACATGAATACCCATACAGCAAAGGCACTGAAGGAAAGATAAAGAGCTGAGTTCAACATTCAGTTTGAAAAAGAGGGAAGGCCTTAGAAATGTTAATCTATTCTTGGCATTAATTTCATATTTTTTGCCCTATTTCTTGTGAAGGCTTTATTTCTTATGCTCACAATCCTTCTCTCACTGCTTGAAAGCTTTGCTGAAATGTAGAGGCACGAAGATATTCCTATGTGAGGAACAACAACTTTGCAAGTAATCAATCTCAAAATGATTTAAGAATATGAGAAAATGAAATACTAAACCACCATGAAAATATGCTTGACATTTTCTATTACCTCCACCATTTTTTTTCTTCCTTCACCAACAAAGGGCAGAAAGTAAGGGAAATGTTAGGCTTATGTTCAGAGTGTAATCACTGTAGTCAAGAGACTTGGATGAAATGCAAGTACGTATCTCAATGTGTCTAAATAGACCTTTTCATCTTTTGAGATTTTACTGAACATAGTTAGTAGTCTTTTGAAGATTCTACAGATATATTTGCAGTTTTCAGCATCACAGTCATTTTGCATTGTTGTTTTTCTAAATATGGCTTTCTAAATACTAAGCTAATGTATTAAGAGAAGTTATAAAAATGCAACTATTCTACTGAAATGCAAAACTAAAGGAAGAAAGTGATAAAAATGTACTCTACAAATGGCATACTTTTTAAATGGAAATTTAATTATAGGCATTTTCCATTTGAAATAAATTGCAGCTATCAAATATTTGAAGGTTCAACATACCCATGCAGCCTGTAATGTAACCTTTTTTAAAAAGTACTTCACATCTTCTAAAAGCTACCATTCATGACAATTAGCCCTGAAACAGGAAAAAAAAGTAGGCACTGAAGTGCAACGTTCAACTGAGTTCATCTGTGCAAATGAGTAGGGAAAGTCAAGCAGGGGATGTGCAAACACTGAAGTGTTTGCTGGTCAAACCAGCAGGACTGGGAGTGCCAACACTGAAGTAGTCTGCTTTTTAAGGGCTGAGACTGGCAAGAAAATTTCTAACTATCATGCTGGAAAAACGTAAAGACAGTTTAGGCCACGTACAAGATTGACTCCACAAAATAAAAGTGCAGTTTTAAACGTCTTGTGCTAATTTCCTCTCAGAAAGACAAAGGAGAGATTGTTAATTCAAGCTAACTACCTTGACATATTAGTCTTAGTATAAACAAGAAAAATTGTGATTTTATTGTATGATTCAATAAATTGAATTAGATGCACACGGGGGTGTAGATCAGATGCAAACCATGAGTCTATGTGTGCAGCAAGGCACAAGACTTTTTTCTTTCTGTATGAAAATGTGTTCCCATCTACTGTTGGTACCACTGGTATCCTCCTAGAGTGCGTGCTGAGTCTGGAAATCACAGCTACTCACTGCAAAGGATCAGTCGCTCCAGTGTAAGTTTTCCTCAGATGCCTGGAGGAAGGGATGGAACTTAGAGCTGTCAGAACAGTCAGAATTAGATATTTTCCAAACATGTCTGTTTCTTGAAACAACTTTCCTGTCCACTCTGAATTTGGCAGATATATACATGTGTTTGGGCATATATGCATACATGCTCATCTTTACATAATAAAAATGTACTAGCAAAAGCACCAAAGTTCAGTGTGTCTCATTTCTGTCATGCGTAAAATACCTCTCTCTAAAATATAATGTTTACTTACTAAAGAAATATTACAGTAGTTATAAAAATCATGTTTTTCTTAAGAATTTATTTGAAAACAATTAAAAATTAAATAAAAGAAAAACATAATGTCTCCTTGCTAGTATTACTTTTCCCAGTGAGAATCCTGACTTCTAATATATATTCCTCTGATTATTCCTACAACTCAAGCTAAAATAGCAATTGGAATGAAAAGGAAAAAAAGCATAAAGCCAACTAAATTATTCCAATAGTGCTCACTAATAATAGATAAACAGAAATTTTCTCTCTTAATTTTTTTTTTTAATTAAAGCAGGACTTCAAAGACCTGTTATCACAATATATAAATGCTTGATTTTGGAGCCATAAACTTCAGATTAATTGTGCAGAACAAGATGGCTTTTCCCACATTTTCTTCCCCTTTGCATACATTAACGTTCATCTAAGGTTGTTTAAAAGACTGTTTACTTTGGGTTTTCTTCTCAGAATGTGAAAAGGCAGCTTGATAGTACACACAAGTCAGTAACTTTCTAGAACTATAGTTCTTTATAATAATTTATCTATGTGTATCCACATCTACAGCACACGTATCTCATGCACCACAGATCAGAAGTTTCAGCAAACTTTGCTGGCTGTAACTAAGCGCAGATAAGCTACATCTTAATCTTATTGAAAACATAGAAATGGCAAAGCCACAGAAAAACAACTGTAAATTTCTTTGAGCTGCCAAGACAACACCAACGGCTTCAACTATAAGAAACTGGTAAAAGCATGTGCATCATATAGGCAAAGGCAATACACCTCAGAGAACTCCAAGTATAAACAAGTAAGAATCATATTCCCATAACAGCCCCCAACTCACATAACCCACACTTCTTAGAAACTATACTTGAAAACAACCACTCGCAGAATTTGCATGTATGTATTTGCATGCAGAGACAACTACATCTCCAGTTTAAGCCAGGTTATACCCTGTGTCTACTTGTTCTGTTTAATGGGCAGGAAGTGCAGCCGATTAAAAAAGGACTGCAAGGCTTCTGTGATTAAAAAAAAAACCCAAACATGAGGAATGCAGCTGTGGAAAAAATGTTTAAACTCAAATTTTTGCTTTTCTGTAACTATGAAGTTTTAAAAAACAAAATAATCATAAAAATATAATTGATTCTTACAGATCCCAGCTCAGTTTCCAGCTTCATTTTCTAATAGTAAATACAATCTTACATGTTTCTTCATACACTTAGCTACAATTGTGTGAGACATTGTTTCCTCTACTTTTTATATAACATTACAACTTATGTAATTTCAATTTTTGGTGTAGCTCTCAAAGGAAATGGCAAATTGAACAGAGTGAAAATATTCAGATATCTAAAAAAGGTTAGGATAGGGGAGACAAGAGATGAAACCATTAGAGAGACAGGGAGCTCCTCAGTGTAGTGCAGTTTGTGGTATAAATTCCCCCAGGTGTGTATTGTTCACGCATATCATCCATAGAGTCAATGAATAAATTGTTAAAAAAATAAAATCTCCTGCTTTACCTGTGAAAATACAGTAAAGAAAATTTACCTACCAACGAATGGCTGCTGTACTTTGAGATATTTAGTCCATACACATACTCTAAGAGTGGGTGGGCTGGTGGCCTGCCCTGGAGTGTCCCGGGAGGGGCGCTCTACCTCCTCCCCTCTTCCTGCTTGAGGCATGACATACAGTTCCTCTTAAATGCACAATCAAACCTGAAAGAGATTCAGAAAGAGGGGAAAGGCAGGTAGGAGACTAATGTACATGCAGACTATACCTCTCAAAGAACACCAGTTACTGACCAGTAACCTTTCTTCTTTGAGTCTGCATGTACATTCCCGCAACGACTCACTCTGAACAGTTACCGTTGCCTTTTACCACCCAGGAGAAGGCCTGTGGAATCCCACAAACAACTGCAGCATCACTCTCCACCGAAGGCTGAAACGGCCCTGGATACTATTAGGCCAACATAATGCCAGGTCAAAGCAAAGACGGAACTCCAGGTGTCCTTAACGGCAAATGTCCAAATACAATACAGACACTAAGTTCACCCAGAGATCTAACAGAATTTGCTTTGGCCGTGGGGGTGAAGTTCCTCAAGTCCACACAGAGCCAGAAAGCCACCTGAACAATTGCTGTGCAAAGTCAGCTGAACTTCTGATATTCCCACAGTGCAACAAGCAAAGAAAAAAACCTAAAAGACTTGGACCTGCAAAGAGAAATTATAAAGTCCTCATGAAATCAAGAATGGGAAGCATAAAATTCAATCAAAGAAGCATAAGATCTGGAAACGAGTACTGGAGGACTAATTGCCTAGCTAACCTGGAACTTTAGCACCACTTCAAGAAGGAATTTTGGATGACTGAAGAACAGATACTCTGCTCTTATAAAAGCAGTATGTACAATGGCAGCCATAAGGACCCATATACTTCAGCAGCTGGCTGAGAAAACTGACACTTTCATAGACACAAGCAGGAGTAAGAATTTAAGAACTCAAAAGGGGAGAAGGAACCACTATAATGCAGTGCTTTTCCAAGACTATTCAGTCATGAACAATTCAGTGCATCCTGATCAGCTCCATTAGGAAGCTATGAGTAGTGAGGTGTGAGAACATGAGCGTATTCAATCAGACAGAGCAACCTGGTACCCTCACTGAGGTACAGAAAGGAATCAAAGGAACTGCATATAACAAATAACCTAAAAGAGCCGAGATCAAAGCAGCAACAAACACATTCTACTGAAAATACTGTTTTCTCATAGAATATGCATACTTTTACGCTACTGGCTATCATTACTCTGGAGAGTAGCAAGAACTGACTACCCTAAAGATTGATTAATGTTTGACATGGAGGGTCCTGAGATTGCTACAGATCCAGGAAGAGCCAGGGAAGAGCTAAAACACAATGTCTATGGATACTACAAAAGAAATCTCACATAGCAGCGTATGAATACATCCACTGTCAGAACAAGGTGAAATTACCCTAAAAATACCAAGTTTGTCTTTACTGAATATTTCTCTATATGTATGCCAATTCTGGTAACTTACAAATCAATATACCATAAAAGGAGAAGCAGCATTTTGCAAGCCTCATCAAAGCCAAATTGCTGTATAGCTTTGTTAAGCCAGGCAGTTCAATGAGATGCCAAAACAATGAGTATGTTTTAGCAAAAGCACATGCAGTGTTGCAAAGAACAGACTTACTTAGGTCCTCTAAAGAATACTCCTAAAGGAAACAGCAAAAGTCACTTGTATCCTCACAGAAATTTCCTTGGGGATGTCTAGTTCACCAAATTCTAAAGAATATACTAAAATGGGCCTGATGGAATCTCAGTTATTCTCTCTCTCTGTCCAGTTCAGGATTATTTTGTCATTCCTGACAGACACCTGTCTACAAAACATACTCTTAAAGATCAGTAGATGTTTTACTTTTGGACAAATGACCACTGGAAGACCAGGTGAATAAACTGGTTTAAGTGACAATCCAAACTTTTAGCAGAAATGTAGAGATTTGGTCTAAAGTATCACCTCTGTCTTACAAAGGACATAGAGTCAATAGAGTCAAAGCCATTTCCATCAGGGCTCACTGTCTTCTGTATGCAACAAAGAACATTGTTTTGTCAAACAAGTAAGACTGTGAAGAATCATATCAATATTCCAAATTTTAGTTAACTCGTCTATTTAAAATGGAAGTCTGATAATCACTGTATGATGAAGAGAATTTACATGCTACCAAACTGGTGGACGAAGTGACGAAATAGCTGTTAGTATACATCATACTAGGCTCAGGAGTTTCTAGTAATTCTAATATTCTAGAGTACTGAGAAACAAAGCCCCCACAGAAGATGGATTCCTCCTGAAGTGAAACCATTTCCATTTTGTAGCACGTGTAAAGGTTACGGACTGTTTCCTACCCTGAACCAAAATGTTCTGTATGTTTAAACAGCCAAATATGTTATTAGCCTTCACTGCATGAAAACTGAGGCCTGAATGATGCATCTGTCTATTGGTCTGAATGATCAACGTGGGGAAAAAATGCAGAATGACCAGAACAGACGCTCACAAGCTCCTGAATTCCAGGTACTGATACTGTTCGAGCCAGAATGGAGTGACTGTGGTGACTCAAACACTGCTTTTTCTTAACCACAAGAGAATGAGGGTATTGGTAGATAAGCACAGATCTGAAATGCATGGAATTAAAAAGACATTTTCCTATTAACTCAGATGCTCTTACCCTCTAGAGGAGAAATCTTTGCATTTCTTGATGTTATCAACCACAGATGAATCTTTGGTGAATAATACTGTCAATACAATTGCCAATTTAGATATTGAGAGAAGTATTTGTTAAGAAGATGTGGCAGCATACTTTGAAGATCCTGAAGATAATGGATCGTAACAATTATTTTATGGCAAGCACAACAATTCCATAGATGGAGTCATTACATAATGGATGGATCTAGAACCTCCTTGCTTGCTCATGCAGTGCACTATGATGGCGCTATTCACCCAAAAATCATTGTTCTGATCATCAATGCATAGATACAGAACAGCACTCCAATTTTTCCTTGCAACATTTGTGACACCAAGCTGAGTGGTGTGGTTGACATGCCTGAGGGATAAGATGCCATCCAGAGGGACTTGGACAAGCTCGAGAAGTGGGCCCACATGAACCTCATGAGGTTCAACAAGGCCAAGTGCAGCATCCTACACCTGGGTTGGGGCAACCCCTGGTATCACTACAGGCCAGGGGATGAAGGGATTGAGAGCAGCCCTGCCCAGAAGGACTTGGTGGTACTGGTGGATGAAAAGGACATGCGCTGGCAATGTGCGCTCGCAGCCCAGAAGGTCAACCTTATCCTGGGCTGCATTAAAAGTAGTGTGGCCAGCAGGTTGAGGGAGCTCATTCTGCCCCTCTGCTCTGCTCTGGTGAGACCCCACCTGGAGTACTGCATCCATCTGGAGCACTCAGCACAGGAAAGACATGGACGTGTTGGAGCAGGTCCAGAGGAGGGCCACAAAAATGATCAGAGAGCTGGAACACCTCTCCTATGAAGAAAGGCTGAGAGAGTTGGGGCTGTTCAACCTGGAGAAGAGAAGGCTCCAGGGAGACTTTATTGCAACTTTTCAGTATTTAAAGGGGGTTTATAAGAAAGATGGGGAAAAACTTTTTAGCTGGTCCTGTTGCGGTAAGACAAGGGCTAATGGCTTTAAACTAAAAGCAGGAAGATTTAGACTAGATATAGGGAAGATATTTTTTACAATGAGGGTGGTGAAACACTGGAACAGGTTGCCCAGAGAGGTGGTAGATGCCCCATCCCTGGAAATATTCAAGGTCAGGTTGGACGGGGCTCTGAACAACCTGATCTAGTTGAAGATGTCCCTGCTCATTGCAGAGGAGGTTGGACTAGATGACCTTTAAAGGTCCCTTCCAACCCAAACTATTCTATGATTCTACTAAAAGATGTCCCTGCTTTGTAATGAAGCAGCCATCCTTAGTGGTATCTCTATGCATTTGTACTGGATCCCCCAACAGCTGAGAGATTTAAAGATTACTATCCATCAGCTGTATTCACTCTCTAACAACTAATTATAATGCATAAATTAAACGTAAGATATTGCGAGCCAATCAGTGCATGTATAGGCCACGTGACCTAACAACTAAATGTATGATCTTACTGTGATCTATGATTGTCCTGGCACTGTTCAGATTGCTTCAGAGAAGTGTTCGTTTGCTCTGTTGAACCCTACCACGCCAACAATAAAGTCTCTTTCCTGAATATAAATTAAATGGGAAATATCTGTATTCATCCTTCTACCACAGTCTAAATAAAAAAAGTATTTGTAGAGAACCCTGAACATTATGTGTGAGTTAATGGAGAAAGGATTGTTGTACAAATCAGGTCACTACATGTGAGTATGCAAAGATACTTATTTTTCCCCAGGAAAAATTACTACCACAGATAAATAAGGAACAAATTACGAAGTACCATTTTCAGATGGTAAATGACCTTCCAGGTCTAATAATCAATATCAGATTTAGCTTCCAGAAGATTATAAACCATCATGAGGAAAGCCCCTTCATGCCAAACTAAGCAGTGTCCTTTATTTCTCCAAATATAAGGAAGATATGGACATCCTGCTGTGGTATTTCTTGCGATAGGGATATACAAACAACAAAGAGAAAGGTATATGCAAAAAAGGAAAGAAGATTGGAGTATTCTGGAACTGATTAGACTGTCTGCACTTTTCCATTATCTGTTGAGTAGGAGTAATCTTGGAGACCCTGCAAATGATTCTCAAAAGGGATAAGGAAATGATAAAAATCAATTGAGACTCATTGATGGTTCTTAATGCAAACAACACATTGACAGCTGTTGAAGGCAAAGAAAAATAAATGTGATCATTACAGGAAAAAGTCTTTTCCCTGTAAGCCCTTGCTTTTTTCTTATAGAGATAGAGCACAATAGAAGAAGAATAGAATGAACTAGTAATAGGCTGCCTTGCTGATTAGGTTATTGTTTATTCCTGAACTCTGGAGTATAAGAATCTAAAATCTAAAGTCTAAGAATCTAAAGACTAAAGTGTAGTGAAAGAACCTTTTGGTACTTGTAAGACAACCTATTACTGAACTAAAAAGGCCATTCTCTTCAAAGGGAAGACTTTTCAGGATTCAGTCTATGCAGAATCTATCTTATAGGCCCAAAGGATTATAGCTATTACACAATACTGAGTGAAAGCTGTTACCATAGGATTTGATGAGCTATCTTCTGCTTCCATTGCAGCTTGCAGAGGTATCTCAGCATTAGCTGATCCCACTGCAATCAAAGATTTCAACTGATTATTATACTTGGGAGAAAACTGATGCAGAGTAACTCGCATTGGAAAGACTTCTTTCCCTAAGAACTGATACATTCTCGTAATTTCTCTTTTGGACCATTTTTAAAAGATGTTCTTTTTTTTTTTTTTTTTGATACATACCAACAAGAAAATTACTTAGAGTCAGGTGGTAAGAAAAGCATTCAAAATCCTAAAGAGATTTCAAAATCACCTTCCAGCTGTTTCTGCAGCTGGGTAAATGAAGCTAAAATCAGCCAGGATACTGAGGTTGTTCAAACATGCCTTTATGGGTATTGGAAATCTCTCGGGCAAAATAATACGCAGAATGCCAATCAACCACAGCATTTTTTCAGAATTCTTTGTATTGTAATCTCCATTGTTTCTAAGGTCCTAAGTTCTTGGGAATTATTTACGCTAACACTTTGTTATATGACAAGGATTATATATATAAAATAAAAGATATATATTCTTAACTGACTGAGGTCGAGACAACTTTCTAAAAAGTCTGCCTAATTTGATAAAGTTGCTGCAAATGGAGCAAACAGAAGCTTAATAAATCAACTGCTTCACAGAAGTGATCTAGCTCAATCTAGTCTCAAAATGTTAACAAAGCCATAGAGGTTAACTAGGACCTGAATAAAGTTCAAAGCAATACATGAAAAGAGCTGGAAAGGATGATTCTAAGCAGAATCACTTGTCATCTCTTGTTTTTGTAGAAACATATGCCAAACTTCACTTGCTAAAATTTAAGAATCATAAAAGAAATATAAATCAGTACTATCAGAATGAGAAAACTATAGAATGCTTTTTGCTAAAGGAAGAGCAATCCTTACAAATGCTTGCGGTAATCATATTGAGCCTCTTGACTGCTGCAGAGAAAGCCTTGGTATATTCAGAAATGCTTTCCAGTCCCATGATTTCCATCACGCTGGTTTTATTCACAATTCTTCGTTCTGTGACTGAGAGTTTTCAAACAAACACTACTAATTCCAGAGTAAGAAACACTTGCACTAAGCATGTCATCTATACTGGTACTTTTAACGCTTAACCTTGAATGAATGATGGCTTAATTAATTAAGTGTTCTGGCAATTAATATATTTGTACTATATGCTTCAGTTGCAAAAATCAAGATCTGTGTCACAACCAAAAGCTGCAGCACTGAGGGAATAGTTGTTGATGAGTGATGCCCTTACAATGTCTGCTTCAAGCAGAATTAACAATTTACAAACTCTAACTACTTAGAACAAGACAAATCAAATCTCAGTGTCCTTTTTACTAAAACTTTTTCTTACAATTTAAGTTCTAAACTTGAAATTATTTCTATTGTGCTAATCTTACCAGACATTTCTCACCATAAGTAATCCTTGTGAGATAAGCATTTCAGAAAGTATTTTTCAAATTTATTTTGAAATTGCTTTCACTTACTTTATCTGATGTTTATATTAAACCTTCATAACTATCTAGAATATGACATTATTTTAAACTTTGCAATTATTCATTATACTTTCATAAATGGGTATTTCATGCCTCTCTCCTCCTGTTTCCCTTGAAAAAGAGAATATATACACACTTTTTTTTGAGTATTTTTCCAAAAGGATAAGCAGGGACACTCAATAATTATGGAAATGTTTAAGGAATACAGTTGTAGGTACAGCAGGTTCTAGTGAAAAAAGTGCATTCCCATTGTTATTGATGCGTTCGAATCAGACAGACAGTGGAGGTTATACAGATGAAATGTCTGCTGCTTCACAGGAACAGAACCTTCCTTGCTAAAGCATGAGTCATTTCTAGAGTTGTGAAACCATGGAAAGCCCTCTGGACTAGGAATTACTTGTTTGTTTTTTTAAAGATTTAAGAAGACACACATGGTAACCTTTATGAGAATCCCGAGTTATTTATATACTTCAAAAAAAGTTGCGTGAGAAATAATGTCTTTTTGACTGTGTACCACCTGCTTTATATACTATTATTCTAACATATGATCTGTTACATAAAAATGTTTATATAAGTAATTTTTGGTTTTTTAATTGCAAAACTTACCTTTCTGGACATGTTAAAATCACATTACAGTCACCAGCTCAATGCAATTTAGAATAAAGACATCGTCTCAATAATTAAAAATACTATATTGCCCCTTTCAAAGACTTTTATCATCTCCCACACATTCTACTTTGAAGATTATGATGCTTGCAGTATACATTAACCCTGGACTACTGCTTTCCCTTGTAGAGATAATTGCCACTTCAGTGCTGGAGAGCGATGAAGAGTCTACACAGGCAGCAGAGTCGTTCAGATAGTATTTGCAGTAAGAGAGAGTAGGTGGAATGAGTGGATGAAGAAGACTACACAATAAATTTTATCTGTGAGCAAGAACCGGGCAATGCCCTCCGGAAATTAAGGACAACATAATGTTCTATTTATAATATTTCTAATATTGTTGTGATCCTGACCAGGCGACTGTTGTACATCAAGGAGCTAGTGATCCACATAACTGCAGTTCCCACAGCAGGCTCTGCTGTGCTCCACATCCAGCATGGCCTTCGGCCCCGTGTCATGCTGCACAACCCCCCTGGCCAAAGGACAGATTTAGCCACCTCATTGTAATGGAGGAGCCTGTAGGCAGCTCCCACTCAGTACTGGTGATTACACCACCAGCGTGGCCTTGCCTTTACGTAAAAATGCAGCGAGAATTTCTCATGAGTGGAGAAATCCATCCAGGGATTGATTGGATGCTGCATGAACACACAGTTCCCAGCATCTGAAGGGAGTAAGATTTATTTGCTATCTGTATTCCTCCTCTTATTCTGCCTTATTAAAGCAGATATTTTATTAAGCCATTTGTTGTCAGGCCTTTCTTGCTGAGATCCAGAAAGAATCTGGCACTGTCCCTCTCTCTCATTCCCCTGCCCCAGTGCAGAACACACACCCCCCACCCCCACCCCGAATTCCCTTTTCGTTTCATCACTGATTGCTTCTGACTCTACAGAAGGAGAAGCCCTTGCTTTTTTTCTTGCAATTACTAAGCAAGTCTTTTCTGTCCTGTGATATTTGAAGACATTAAAAAGAGATGAAAGATTTTTTTTCTTCTGCTAAGAGTTATAAATTTGTGGTTAAAGATCAGGTCTACCAGGAATCCAACAATTCTACAGCAGAAATATTCCAAGAGCTTTTACATTTGTACCCATGAATCTAAGGACGGTATTTGACACTTTGTCCGCTTAGAACTTGTGGATTTGGAGCTGTAACAATGAGTGCCGATCAACTCTAAAAAATTAAGCCAATTTCCAAGCCACTGTAGCTATTCCTTCCTAAATGTCACAGATCATTTAGTAGTCCATTACGTTCCTAGCTGCTGTTTCAGCTTTCACTTCTGTCTAACTCCAAAAGCGGAGATATGTTTAGTGGGAAACTCTAAGCATTTTTTGTCTGTCACCCAAATTTCAAAATATGTCCAAGAAAACATTATAAGAGCATTGGCTACAGAAAATATAATTCATTTGAATGAGAAATATACAGCTCTCTACACAAAAAGCAACTGTACAGATGAAAAAATTTTTTGACAGATAGCTCATTTTCTATCCCATTCTCTGGATTTTGGGAAATTTGAGTTTCATGTATTTTTGAACCTTTAGAAAAAAACCTGATAATAATAATGATAAAACTGAGGTACAGAGAAGCAGACTACCACTTTACTTAAATATACTCAATTGAAGGTCATAACTAGCAAGTTAACATCTGGCCATGCTCATTTCACAGTACTGACAATAGAATACTATTTTGCTCAGGAAATAATTGCAGGTTAACAGAATAAACAGACTTCACCCCTTTAGGCTCCTTTTATTATAATGACGTTTTTGTAGGGAGATACTCAATTTCTCACTGACCTACTTGTAGAAAAATTTCCATCAGTAATCACTGTTCTTTGGATACATTTCAGTCTCTGACTGAGGTCTAATAAGAAAATGTTTAATTCTTTTGCAAACTCTGTACTTTGGATGTTACCTTCATTTCCCTGCAGATAATCTAAGACGGAGGAAAGGGGTACATCAGATTTTCATGGGGAGTTTTGTATAAAAGAAACAGCAACAATCTCGAGAATCATTTTAAATTAACCTTTCCTAGAAGGGAAAGCAGAAAGATTGTTTATACCACAGTTTCAAATTTAAATTGATTTAGTTATTTTTTATTGGCATTGCTAAGCTATTATCCACCCTATGTGTTAAATAAACTCGCTCCTTGGATACTATTTGTCAGTGAGCTTGATGCATTGCATCTTATTGCCGATTTTGAAACATACAAATTGAAGTGAATTAAGTGAACTACATTAAGTGTGCAGTCAGAGAGAAACTTGCGCCCAATTTGTTAATTTTAAAGAATCAGGTTGTGCCTCTTGATGATAGAACAGATTCTTAATTAAGACCACAAAAAGGGATAAAAGTTGAAGATAGTTGATCACATACTCATTCCAAACATACTCAAAATACATAATTATTAGGATAGTCAAAAAGAATATTTCCTTTGGTTTTCTTTCCCTATTATTTAGCCATCCTCAGAAAGCAATGTAAGTGCTCAAACACAGGTAGGTTTCCATTGGTAGAAATTTAGCAGAGTGAATTTAAAGATCTTTTCAACAAAAGCTAGTCTGAAATTAGCTACTTATTCCACCACAGAGAAAACCCCTTATTTTTCCCTTTTATTTATCAGTTTGTATGTTATGAGATTGCCATGGTTTTAGATGAACTGAAACATAATTAGCTCAGGTTTTGCTGTTGTCAAGGCTATGTCTCTGCTAAAATACTATTTGTCCAAATATAGGATTGTTTTTTTAAGAGTTTAAGGTACCGAATTTGTGCAAAAAAAATTTAAAATGCAAAATATATGAACACACACACACAAATATTATATTAAAATCCATATGTTACTTCATATAAAATATTTAAATATAAAAATACATTGTAAAAAGTGCCTGGGTACCCAAATATATGAGGTGTATCTCAGTTGTTTTACTTAAAGCAAAATGGTAAATGTAGGGAATTGTGCCATTATAATTAATGCTTCATACCTGTATATCAACTATTGGCTGAACAGTCAGAATGTGTGTACTATGTGCTTTCCATAGTTAGGTCTGCAGAAAAGACTTAATCACAGAAAACCTCATAATTTCCCTTTATCTGTGCACTTCTATTGCTTATTTCGTCTGCTGGGTTTCTCAGAAGTCAACTCAGTGAGGATATTGTGCATGTGAAAGCTTTAATTACACTTAGAGCGTGATACTTCACAAACACCCATTTTTTCATTTTTGAAACACAACCATCCCTTTGGTTTTCTCACCTACAGAAGCATTCACAGTTCTGAACAATACTTACGGACATTTGGAGCTTTTGTATGTATAGCAGTTCTTTACAGTTCCCTGACTTTAAACTTGGGCATCTCCCCTAAAAACAGCCTGAGGATAATTGTCTGTTGTCTTTTACAGCCTCAAGGTACTCTGTAAAACTAAAGTGTTAGCTTCAGTGCCTCAAATAACACTCAGCTTTATTTTTACACACTGCCTTTTTTATATAGCACTATTCCCTAGAAATTTTTATTAAAATATAGAACACATTCCTTGCTTCAAATACATAAAGAATGGTTGTTTTCTGTTTTATCAAAGAAGAGCAAGAATTTTAAAACATCTTAATGTTAAGCTCTTATCTTCATAAGGTATCTTCAGATACATAGCTTCACTTTCAAGAATGATAAATGTTAGGTAATTCTCACTTATTTTAAATTTTGTTCAACTACCAAGACCACTTCACTGGTAAGAATGCAGAACAACCCTTTAAAATGACAGGACTGAGCAGTATCAATTTCCACAGAGGATCCACCTATTTGTTAAGAGAGGTTTATGTCACTGTGCTACTGAAGTAACACAGTGAAACTCTTACAATATTTGTAATTTTAAAATACAAGGCTATTTTGATAGAGCATAACAACAGTAACAACACAGATGATAAATAATGAGAGAAAATAGAAATGTCAGTCTATGCAGAGATGGTGAAAGTGAATGTGTTACCTTTGCAGTCTTAACATTCCACCTAATCTTGTCAGAACGATGAGGCAGCTGAAGTTAAACGCAAACGTTTCTGACAGAACAATCCTAGAAATCCTTGTGTACTTTTTATAAGAGAAAATTTTAAAAAGTAAAACTCTGCAACCACTGCATCTTTACTGAACTCTGATGATGCAGTGACATTCTCTTCCTTATACATTTCTCTGAGGACAATTAAGTCACATAATTTCTGAAATCCTATTATAATTGGAAGGTACAGAAACAGCGTTACAGTAAGTAAAATCAAAATGCTAGCTATTTTATCATGGGGGTTTCCAGAAAAAGAATGTATCAAAAGCACAGTGATAACGAAAAAGAGAAACATTAAACTTTAATCTTAAATTAGTGTTTAACTTGAAAAGAATCCTTTTTCTCGCCTAGATAGGTGCATGCTAGAAAACACTCCTGCAGGGAGCTCAAAGATATTCCAGAAGAGCACATACTGTGCCTTCGGCCACAGCAAATGACATTACGTGTATTGTAATAGCAAAACTAGCAAACTACTTCATCTTGCATCCAAATATAAAATACTACTGTTGTCCAATCAAATACATAATCAGTGTCGTCTCCACACTCCATAGCAAAAATAAATGGCTTTTGTTACTACCATAGCTCTCTGAGATATTTTGTCCATATCGATCCCACTTCCTTAGGAATCTGATGCCTGCACCCAGGATGGACCCACTTCATTCAGGTAACACCTGCACCCTGCACTTAAGTTTGTCTTCTCCTCACCCTGTGGCATCACTTCTTAGCTCACTTATGTAAAAGCCATGAAGCAACATAGTTTCATAAACTATGGCTCACACAAAATAAACAACAAGATAAAATATGGTGGTTATCAATGCTAATTAACACAGTAAGACTTTTTATCTCAGAAAACAATGGAGGAAGCTCTTGGGAAAGCTTTTTTCTCCTGCGTGCTTGTGTTACAGCAGCAGACTTCAGGGGCAGAATTCCTTTCAGCCTGTTAACATATCTGGTTGGCTTCCTTACTTAAAACTGTTGCTATATAGTATTTTTTTAATGTGTTTTTTTGCAATTTTATAAACACTTCAGATAAAATTTTGAGTGCTGGGGGATTCTCAGTAAACTATGGCAGACACAGCAGTAGAATAACAACTTGACTTGAAACGAAACTTACGTAAACCAAAAGTGTGGGAGAATTCAAAATGCCCCTTAAGAATTCTACTATCTACGTAGTGATTAGTACTGAGCAATCTAGAAACCAGATAATCAGGTCTGTTTTTCATTACTTACTGTTGTGATGATACCTGAACCAGCAAATCATTTCAGTAGTCTAGACTAGTGGTCTCCAAACTGGGGTGCTTGCAAGATGATGACTGACCTGATCTTCTTCTACGACAAGGTGACCTGCTTAGTGGATGAGGAAAAGGCTGTGGATGTTGTTTACCTGGACTTTAGTAAGGCCTTTGACACCGTTTCCCACAGCATTTTCCTGGAGAAACTGGCTGCTCATGGCTTGGATGGGCATACTCTTCACTGGGTAAAAAACTGCCTGGATGGCCAGGCCCAAAGCGTTGTGGCGAATGGAGTTAAATCCAGTTGGTGGCCAGTCACAAGTGGTGTTCCCCAGGGCTCAGTACGGGGGCCAGTTCTCTTTATTATCTTCATCAATGACCTGGACAAGGGGATCGAGTTCACCCTCAGTAAGTTTACAGATGACAGCAAGTTGGGTGGCAGTGCTGATCTGCTTGAGGGTAGGAAGGATCTACAGAGGGATCTGGACAGGCTGAATCCATGAGCCGAGGCCAATGGTATGAGGTTCAACAAGGCCAAGTGCCAGGTCGTGCAACTGGGTCACAACAACCCCATGCAGCACTACAGGCTTGGGGAAGAG
>VYXH01000100.1:378096-396771 GCA_013397275.1 Burhinus bistriatus | reverse complement strand
GACACAGGATTAACTTCTTTTCTAATGCTTGGGAAAACTGTACTTTTAGAAAGACTCCAGTGTCTGAATTTGTGAAAATATTTACTTTGTAGCCAGTTATGGTGTGTGGGTGTCAAGGTGTCAGTGTTTTCAAGCCTAGCCAGGTGGAGGGATGAGGAGGAGCAAGACCTGGGCACTTGACTGAAGCTGGTCAACAGGATTATTTCATATCATGAATGTCACATTCAATATAAATTAGAAAGTTTGCTGAGGAGTTCGAGCTCTCCCTTGATGGCAGCAATCCAGAGAACTCCTTGCCCCGGTGCTGGACCCCTGAGGCCTTCCCTTCCTCCGAAAGCCATAGCGCTCGCAGTGTCCAACATTTACTGTCCACTGCTGGGAGTGCACAGGTTCCTACTGATATAGTTGGCTGAGTATAATTCTTATTTATTTTTAGGTTGGTATCGGGATCACTATTGGTTCTTTAGTGTTATTACTGTTAATTATTTAGTCTTATTCTATTAAATCTGTTTATATTTCAACCCCTGGGTTTCCTGGTTTTCTTCCTGATTCCCCCTTCCTAGTGGGGAGGGGTCATCGACTGATAGAATAATTGTCTAAATGACAATAAATTGTTGTGGGTTTCTCAAACCATAACACTGGTCTAGACCATCTTTTTTTTTTTTTTTTTTTAAATAATCTGCCAGCATGCCTGGGTACTCTATAAATACTTAGCTCAGACAACAGTGTTTCATTGGTAATGATGGTACTATATTGTGATTTTCACATTATTTGTAACCTTGATATATTGTGGTATGAAAATATATGTGCTGGAGGCTGGCGACATGTCTACCATAGCCTGTTAGTTCAAAATGGCAGTGCACTTTTGGCAGCTTTCTGCTTACCAGATTTTGGTTCATATTGAAAAGTAGTCAGTCTTTAAGCTTATGAACTGGAATCCTTTCAGATAATACTTATCTGGAAGATGGACTTCAGCAGCACATGCAATCCGCTCCAGCTGTTAACAGACACACACTTCACAGATTCATACTAGAAGTACTTTGAAATAAAACACATCAAAGAACAATGATGTGGATGCTGGACCTCCAGCATCAAATGCTTTACTTTATAGTTAGATGCATTTTATTGGTTTGCATGACTTGGTAACGTAGACATAGCTCAAGATAAATGTTCAGTTCTTGGCACTAGGGATGCAGTGGCTGCAGCTAAGGAAGGCATTTTTAACTCCGTCTCCACATGCTTTGCTCTGATTTTGTTTAGCTAGAAGACACCCATTTGTGGAAGCCTTTAGGACATCAGTTAAGCCAACAGTCCAGCTCTACGCACTGTTAGAGATGAGATGAGCCACTTACACAACATACTCAATAAAACATAGAATCCACTTAAAATTTTCCATTCTACATCTGTGCTCAGGTACAGCTCATCAGCACGAAATCTCATCTAGATGAATCTTGTGCATCTGATAAAAAAGAGCATCTGACCAAACAAAATGCCTCTAGCCACATGGTTCAATATGTCCGTTAATGCTGTCCTACAACATTCCCTTATGGTATTTCCTTGGAGGAAGTTTCTGGTTGGTTTTCTGTTAAAAATTTTTCATGTTTCCTATTCTGTTTTAGACAATAGACCTTACATATGATAAGGTAACTAATAGGATTAGGGCACCACATAAAATTTTAATTATCAGAGAAGTTTAATTATGTGTAAGTGCTAAGCATCACTCTATTAATACAGTTTACAAGCTTGCATATCACAGGAAAGCATATGTAGTTTTTGGTGTCTTCCTACTATGTTTTTGCAATCAAGTCATTAAAACACAACATCTAGATAGAAAACATTATGAAAGCAAAATAAACTACACTATTTTAGCTGAATTATCTGCAGCCTACCAGTTACAAATCTTTTTCAGAAAAATACAATCTATTGAACCAGTTTCTAATGAAGAGATGACTGTTGTGCTATAACCAGATAAGGTTTCAGCTTCAGCAGTTTTAAGTGAATGCTTTATGTTATATTAGTAACTCCTCCTTCCCCCCCGCCCTCCTTACAATCAGTAGATTATCAACCAATAGAATACATAGTCAAAGCTTCAGTGCCTGCTTTTAGGCAGTCTTACAATTTGCATAAATTAAGCATGAGAGTAAATTTTAAAAGTGCAGTAGATATAACGAAGAATGTTGCTGAAATGCAACCAAATGTGTCACCTGTGGATGTTTGTGTCTCAGTATCTTTATCTGTTCCTCCTATGGAAGTGCTTCTATAAATTAGATAATTTTTATAATGTGATTCTAAATCTTTCTCAGCCCTACTGCGTTATTTTTGTGATTAGAGGATCAGCCCTTCACACACCATTGTATATGGCGGGGCACCGGAGGCTCATAGAAAACAGAAAAGGTTTTGCATTCTGGTCTTGGTTCCTTTCCTAACAATTCCTCATAGACTTTATTTTTTTTTTTTTCCCCTCTTCAGTTGCTCCTGAACACTGAGCTAATAGTAACCACATTAGCACACTTCTCAGACCTCATTCTTGGATCGCAACAGTCAAATTAGAGCCCCCTATTTTATATGCAAATTTAGGATTTTTTCACACCTTCCCTACACATTACTTAACATTTACCTCCATTGAATTTCATCAGATTCTTTGTCACCCAATCACTCAGTATTTCAATGTTCTCATTTACAGTTAGAATCATAGAATTGTCTAGGTTGGAAGAGACCTTTAAGACCATTGACCCCGACCATCAACCTAGCACTGACAAAATCACCACTACACCATGTCCCTAAGCACCACATCTACCTGTCTTTTAAATACCTCCAGGTATGGCGATCCCACCACTTCCCTGGGCAGCCTGTTCCAATGTCTGATAGCCCTTTCTGTGAAAAAATTTTTCCTAATATACAATCTAAACCTCCCCTGGTGCAAGTTGAGGCCGTTTCCTCTTGTCCTATCGCCTGTTACTTGGGAAAAGATATCAACTCCCACCTCGCTACAATCTCCTTTCAGTTATACTTCATTTGTCTACAAACAATTCATTTTCATAATTCACTATGACACTACCTGTAAATAGCTGTAGAACCTGAAGGGTTTTTTAAAAAAAAAACAACTCAACTGATCTTCTTTTTTCCTATATTTACAGTACCAATATGCATCTCTTTCAACAATCATAAAAAGAAAGAAATTCCAGAAATCTATTTACCACAAAAAAAGATCACACTATAGATCTCCCTCAAACTCAGCTAAGCCCCTAACCAATTACGACACTATCAGTTACGATAGGACAATATTAAATTTCCTTCATAGATCTCCAAAAAGAGTCACCAGAACACATTCTCATAGGGTAAATATGACCAAACAAAACTTAATGTAACAGGTCACATGGAAAACAATTAGGGCTTTTATATAAACTTGATTTACTTAAATACTTGCCAAAAACTATTTCCTGCTTAATGAAGCTGAGCTATGTTTTCTCCTCTCATTCAGGCTAAGGAACTGACTTTTCCAGTGAGAATGGAAGCCACTGAAAACATTGCCCAGTATACCAGGTCAGATGAAAAGCACAAGAACTGTGTTAGAGCAAGTAGAAAAATGCCCCAAGACCTAACTAGCTTTCAGGTGGTGACTGGTACAGAGATATGTATTCAGCAAAAATGGAAAATGAAAGCAAGCCAGGAGGAAGTCAGAGAAAATTGGTTACTATGGCCACAGAGAGAAGCAGGGATATCTTTTATGCTGGAAAACAACAAGAGATTTTAAATCTCTTGTTCTCTGTTTCTAATGTATTTAGTGAAGAAAGAATTAGTAGATAAACAGGACTGTGGTAATGAAAAATCTGATACACATTAATCTCCCCTCCTAAGGGCAATAGCACCAAGAATTCTTGAATGCTGGGTAACATTCTTAAATGCTGGCTTGAAAGATCAACAATATACTGGTTTGTCTTGTAACTAACTTTCAGCTATTTTTCTTTTTTCATCCTACAGATATTTCTCTCTCTGCAGGAGAACTACAGAACTATTTTGTTTGCTTTGGAAAGTAAATAATAATATTACTAAAATTATTTTATGTCATTGGCATGGCATTTCAACTTAAATGGATGCACTATCTTCCTGCCCTTCCCTTCCCCCATGCTGCAAATCATGCATTCCATGATCTGCAAAACACAGGTTAAACTTCTTTTGGATGTTCATAAGACCAAATTTCACAATAAAATACAAACTGCATTAGGTTAAATCCTTCTCACATTCGAACAGGAATTACTAACAATGCTGCAGCACCTTCTATATTCAAGATAGCTTGTAAGTGGAAGGTAGCTTGGTGAGGTGGCCTCCCCTGTCATTTCTGGAGCCATGCAGCCTCCGAGGCCACAGAGCCTATGAAACATAAGATGGAAGACAGCAGGGAAACAAGAAGTGATAATTCCTGTTTTCATGTGGAAAGTTAGTGAGTATATTTTTTCATCCAGAGCATCTAGACATTTGATGTCCTTGCCAGGACAGCAGAGGAGTGCTTGCGATACACCCAGCAGTCCTAATAGTGATCAGAGTTTGATCACTAACAGATGTAAAGAAATTTGGGCCACCCCCAGATACTTGCCAGCGTCTCTTCCTAATCAAAAAAAGGTCAATCAGCCTTTTCAGTGCCAGATGTCAAAAAGAGCAGATGCCCAGCTTCCCCCGCCCCAGTTGCTTGGTTTACATCATGCACATCTCTCAAAACAGTATAGAAACAGCGAGTGGAAAAACTGAGTACGTCTGTAATATTGGTAATGGCAGCAACTGGCTAGGCCTAAAAGAAGTACCATCAAATGCCAGGGAACATCCACAAGGGCAGGGCTGAATCCTGTTGTCCAGTCATCAGGGAGCAGCAATACAGACACTTTGGTCATCTCTCATTTTACATTCTCTTTGTACAAATGGTTTTTTGGTTGAGAGGTCTGTGATTGCAGTGAGTATCCATCAACCACAGAAGATGAGAGAAACAGATGAAAAGCCCCTTCAGTGAATACTCCCTAAGGAGTTTCTACACAAAAACTTGAGATAGTAATAGCTATAGCATGGAGAACACTCATGTCCTTCAAGTAAAATGAGTCTCAAACCTATCACAGCAGAAACAATCCAAGAGTCAAAACCGATATCCACAGCAACTACTGGCTTCATAGGTGGGGGAAAAAAAAATCCACAATAGAAAAGGCATTCTTATGAAACACTCGTATTTCACTGGTGTGAGTGTGCCTGGACAGCGGTTCAGGCTTGTAAAGCCAGGCTTGGCACCAAAAAAACAGATTCTAAGCCAGAACACAGTGTAAGACAGACTGCGTTTTCCAGAATAAGGGGGGAAATCAGTTTTAGAAGAAATAAAACTAACTTGAAACAACAAAGGACTAATGAGAAGAAAAAATGACATAAACACAACAGATAATGAAATCACAGTCAACTAGAAGCCATATAATATAATATGATACAATATAATATAAATAATCAGCTGTTGACAAGAACTAAAACAATGGAGCACAAATGCATGGCATGGGGTGAGAAAGAGCTAAGAGCCCGTTATCAATACTGCAAGGGGTGTAAATCTCTAGCCTAAGTGACTCTATATATATGCTTACAGCATGAATGCATACACACAGACAAACAATAAAAGGAAAGTAATTTTTTGTTTAATATAATGTTTTTCATGATTATGTCACATCATCTCATGCACAAACCTTTCATTCTCTCCAGCATGGAAAAAACAAAAGTCTGTAAGATCATTTAAGGATTAATACAGCAAGTAAAAACTCAAAGTTCTTTCTGTCATCTAAACAATGTAATTTACTTTTTTTGGTGATTCATATGTAGCTTGAAAAAGAAAACGAATCAGTGATTGACTCTGCTAATGCAGGACTTAGAAATTAACTTGGTAAGAAATCCATGTGTACATCAGGTAAACTTCAATTATATTGCACCATATTTCCCTGTAAAGTTCTTCTAACACAACCTGTCCCACTTCTTAATTGTCGTAATTCGATTCATGGGCATAAGAAAGTCTCCTTTATGGAAATCTCAGAACCAAGTAGGACAGCCAAATCTGGAACTTTATCAGAGGTTTCATACACTAAATTGAAATCTCAGAATAGTGTCTATTTTTTGTTACTGGTTGGGACACTTGCAAATCCTTTTAGAAATCTTCTTTTCCTGGCCGCAGGAGCACAATGAAACTGTCTACTGGAGGGTCAAACTCTGAGGGCATATTAAGAGAGTTAAAAGACAAGCCCTCAGTTTTAGCCACCATGCAATCCGGCATGACTAGCAATCCTATCATGGAAGAACACGTGACTATCACACAGTGCCTTTAAGCCTTTTTCAACTTGTATCTGTAAGCTCTGGAGTCTATGGAGATACTACTTGTTAACACTCATTAGACAGTCAATTGATAATATCCTTTTATGTCAGGTTATTCAGTAAGAACTTTTGTGCTGTGAGTTCGTAATTCTAATCTGAGAGGTAGAAGGAGGAAAACACTGGCAGAAACACCGAGAACCAGAATTGTCCCACCTGCAAGGTAAATAGTAAAACTTCTTGGTGCTTTATATTTCTCAGTAATGGGAATGGTGCATATTATACACGGCTTGAGCCTCTTCAAAAAACTCTTATTCTGAAAGGTCACTGGAGGGGAACCTATTTTTTGTGCTAGATCCAAACAGATATACAGAGCGATAATCTCAGCATTACTGCCAAATTGTGATGCCTCCCATCATAAACCTTAGGGAAACTTTTTGTGAAGACCCTTCGCAAATGCTGATACACTTAGCAGACAAACATCAATACAATGATGAAATAAACCAGATTCAGGACTTCCTATGCAAAACTGGGATGACAACACATCTCCTTGTTTATGTAATGCATTGTTGATTCTGTAGAAGATGCAGGAAATATTTAAATGCTCTACTGGCCACTATTGAGATACAAAGCCAGTTTTGTGAAGTCTGAATATTTTGAACCACAATTCTGTCCTTATGGACTATCCACCACAGTACTACCTTTCTTTCATTTGTGTTTTTTGGATACAGGACTATAAACTGGCACTTGCTGACAAATTGCTACTTATTTTTTCCACACATTGATAAACATGAAAATGCTTTGAAGGATCAAGGCCAGTGTCTCTTGACTGCACACAGAGGCTGCATGAGTTTCATCAGTTACTCCTACCGGCATAAAGAACAGATTCTAGCACATGGTATTATGTAGCTGTATGATACCAGAAGGTCTACAAACCAGATGATCTCCGAGAAAGTCTCAGAATAGACTGATGGATATTTTTGATGGCAAAGAGTCCAGCTTTGCTCTGAAATGAAGCTCACTGATACTGAAATGAGCTACTTCGTTCATAAGATGTTCCTAAATATGATTGTGTGGAAAAGTTAAGTCTCGTGAATTCCTCAGTCACATAAAGCAAATGACCTCTAAGAGGACACAGTGTTCCCCATTTCCCTTCTGGCTACTTCCCTCTCTCTTGCATTTTTTATAATTTTCTACACTTGGCTCTTTATTACTGGAGTCTGTTGCCTCCCCAACCGAAGACAATCTGACAGGAATGTGTTTCAGCTATTCACGAAAAGGATTTTCATATATTAAAACTATTAAGTGAACACATACTTCTAAAGAAAGAAAGAGAGCTATCCTGTCATTATTCAGAGGAAAAGGTCTGTAGTCTTGAATGCAACCTTTAATACTTTATGCATATGTGCTTTCATTTAAAGAGCATCTATAGAAGAATTATGGGTGTTCTTTGAGGAGCGTAAAGTATGTCTCTGTGTGAAAGGGTGGATAATGGAACTAAAAAAAAAATTCCCATCTTCCTCCAGAACTGCTTTACATCTAAATTTAGACATTTACAGTGAGTACTAAGGGAAATTTCTAATAAGATTTCTTAAAATTAACTACCAGAGGAGGTAACCATTTAACCTTGTTCTCTACACTGGAATATGTGTCTCGTACCACAAGTATTACAAGAATGAAATACAATGGCAATGTCTTTCTCGTGCATATTACTTTTATGAATTGAACACCTGCTGCCAAATTAATTTCTCATCTTGAGATGATGAGATGCATGCATATGCCTACATGAAAAGCATATGCGGAGCACTTAAAAAAAGAACAATTAAATTCTTTTCTGCTGTTGACTTGCAAATCCTAGCAAACCAAGTATTTTTTTAGAAATCTGTTAATGAGTGGTCTTCTCTTTCACCGAGTCTTCCTCTAGAATAACAATCCTTCACAACATCATGTATTTCCTTTTGTAATGACAGAATGCTGCAATCAAAAAGAGCATCTCTCATGGTATTATAAACCATAAGATGCTACTGTTGACATATAAAACTATCTACAGGTACATCACACAAACTTTCCCTCAATGGTAATAGTCATAAATTGCTCTTTACTCTTGAGGCAAACTCCACATTGTAAACAAAATAGTATTTTGCCATGATTGTCATTAACTAGAAATAAAGAAATGTCGTTTGCTGCTATTGTTTTCCTCTCAAATGCAATTGCTTTAATTTCCAACCAGAAGACGTTCTTCAAAACCAGTGTTGCCTGATATGCTCACCAGTCCCTATGTACATGAAATTACTTGGCTTGGAAGACCTCTCCTTTAGGAACAACATACCACTACAGTGGACGAGGAGCAAAGCTGAAATCTGCCAATGCGTTTTTGCAAGTTTGAAAAGCTACTTGCTTACAGGATGAGTAATTCTGATGAGAATAGAAGTATACAGAAAGTCAAAACAGTGACATTTTCTCAGAAATATGCTGTAATTCCTATAGTTACTGTCTTCATCAGTTCCTGCAGGATTTTAAAACCAGCAGTTACTGAAACTGTAGTGCCGTTGTTTTAACCAGTGTAGAGAAATGACACAAATGCAGATGGCAGTACATCCATTTAGGCATTCACTCAGGTTTTTCTCCTCTGAAAGCTTCTCTTGTTGAAGCACTGGTCCTGAAGAACCTGTGACAGAAGACATTTCTACCTTCTGGAAAAGTTTTCAGGGGAGAAACCTGTGATGGTATCTTCATATAGTTACCTGTTGAGTGCTCTCACTTTGGGAACCTCAGCACCTGTGTCAAAAGTCTAGGGAAGGTAAGTTACATCAAACTCCATTTCAGAGTGATGCAGATGCTGAGGAACCATAGCAGTGATTGGTTCCACACAATTCTTCCTAACCTTGGTAAGGTGCATGAGGGTAGTTAGGGTATATGCTATCACTTCTGCCATAAATACTCCTAATTCATACGTCTATAAGCACGCCAGACACTACTTAATTTTGGTAAGTGGGATACAGTGCTTTGATTATACCCAACACTGACCATATACACTCATTCAAAGAAACACGCATATGTACAGGCAATATTCTAGATACACAAATCATATATGATCTCACAGTACCTATATACACATAGTAAAATCACACTCACATGCAAGGATATCCAGAATGGAAAATTATAAACACCTGTTAAAATCCGCTGAGTATTGCAATATGGACAAATAAATTCTCATATATATATATTATACAGGTTATTTTTGGAATTACTAATACATTTAGAAACATGCATTTCATTAATCTTCTAAAGATACTTTTCAACTGGCAGGTATATTACAGCCTACAGAGTTTTTCCTCTTCCATAAACTCAGAGATACAGTTTCTGTTTACAACGGTGTTCTACCTAAGATGCAATACGTGAATTAACAAAATTAATATAACTGTTTTCCTCATAAATTATTTTGAGCTGTAAAAGAGGTTAATCTACCACCTTTTCTAGAATATATGGAAAAACTGTCAAAGAGATTTCTCATTTATTTGTCAGAGCAATTATTGTTCTCTGCCTGGTATAGAACCCTCCTATGCCATTTAAGCAAGCAGTTTACTTTGTAAGGACTATCAGAAAACAGGAATATTCCAACTCCTGTGAATATAATTCAGCAACCTTTCACGTTAAATCATATACCAAAACCAAAGCTATTCTTCTTGCATATTTCATTAAATTAAACCCCTTAATATTTCGTGTTTCAATAGGGGAGGGATAGATGTGAGGCAAAATAACTCTGAACTATTGTGCATGGAAGAAGATTCTCTCCTCTCTAGAAGTTAACAGTCCAATAATCTCATTTGCTTTCTCTTGTATTTCCTTCTCTCTCCTTTTTCTACTAAAATCCACTTGGAGAATGTTTCAGAAGTTAAGACTCCCCCCTATATTTACTGCAAGGATATTCAGTCTCCCCGTTTGCCAGCTGCTATTGAAAAAATATATATACAAAAGAATACGTTTCCATATTTGATATAGATTTGTCCATTATACTCACTGCTAGTGTGTCTTAGCATCCTCCAGTAGTGCCTTATTTCATATGACTAACACTTATTGTATTACAGCTTGAGAAGTTCAATCATTTAAGGTGTGAGAGGTCGGCTGACTTCAGTCACAGCCTAAAAAACCCCATTACCTGAACAAGACAAGACAGCTACCAGAAACAAGTAAAGGAGATGATTTTTTCTAAACCCTTTAAATAGCTCTGACTTAGAACAATACAATCCTACCTCCACACTTACATGCTGGCACAACTGAGATCAATGAGTAACCCATCCTTTGCTGTTTGCTAGGATCTTAAGCATTTAAACACCCTCTGAGTAAGAAAGAACTGAAAAATCAGAACAGGCCTCCTTAGCAGATGGGGGGAAAAACACATTCCTGTGACTACTGACCTCGGCTAATACAGTAAGTTCCTAAAAATAAAATTATTTTGTATTTCCCAACATCCCATTTTAATTTGTTCACTGAACTCAGTTTGCACAATGAAGCCAGAAATATCAGCTTCTTCAACATTAGCAAAATGTCAGTGGGTTTGGATTTCTTGTATTAAAGGAGAAATGTTATGGTTTAGTCTTTTAGTCATTTTTGGTTTTATAGTTTTGGTGTAATTCTCTGAACATCATGAAAGTATTATGTAACACTAATAGGTTTTGAAAATCTTCTTTCTTTCTAATACCGAAGTCTAAACATTCGATCTACCCTAATAAATCATGCTCCTCTCAATAATTCAGGACAGAGGAGTCCATGAATCTCAGAGGAGAGAAATAAATTTTGATCATGGCAGAGTGATAGCTTTGAATGATGCAGGTACAGGCAGCCACTGTATTTGCGTACAGTGGGTTTGTTGTTAATTGAGGAGGAATGAATCCTCACAAGTTTAACGCACTGCGAAGTCATGTTGAGATCAGATGGTTATGCGGCCACTTCCTTTTACTACATTTTAAACTACTCAACTCCCTTTGCACAGCTGAAAATAAGTATATGAAACAGCACAATGGGTTAAGTAATCATAATGAGCAAGCAGGATGTCAGACTGATTGAATATCAATCAAATAAAGAACTAGCTACACAGACCATGCTACCAGATCTAGGCCAAATTCCTACCTAATACCCATCTTTTACTCCACTGAAGAACAAAATTGACACAAATTGCTGAAGTATTTCCATGAGTGGACTCAGCTAAAGTGAATTTTGTTATAATGCACATTGCATTGGAGGTAAACGTCAGTATTTATTGTTGTCACTCCACAAAATCAAAGACCTTTTAACGATTTTGAGTACCAATGACTTCATACTATCCTCTTCTTAAGACAGATACTGAAAAAAATGGATGTGCTTTTGATCTCAAAAGCAAAAGGACACTACATTTATATTTATTTTTTGTTATGAAAATATAACTCAATGTTCACAGTAGACCTGCATCTGTCTTTAGGTAACAAAAGAGAAATATGTTGAATTACACAAGCTTTTGGCATCAAACCCAACTGAAGTCAACTTAAGCTGAAGATAAACTGTACTTGTAAAAATAACAAACAATTCTGGTTTAGATGCCTAAATATGGATCTAATAATTTTACTTTAGCCACTTCCCCCCCGACAGATTAGAATTGAGTGAACAATAAAATATTCCAGCAGCTTAAATACATTAATCAATTAATAAATCAGAAGGAAACTATTATTAACAGGTTTTCACTACTGAATAATTTTAAGATTTCAACAGATAGTTTTTAATGTTTTGTACATTTAAAGAAATACCAAGGTGAATGCCTACAGAAAATATATTTTATCAATTCAAAGACAGACTTAAAATGCCTGGAAAGGACAAGGCTTCAATTTTATCTTTAATTTTTAGTTTAAGATATACTTCCAGAGCAGTAATCAATTCATATAATCAACACCAATAATCATTCTTGTTTTCTATATTCAGAATTTATCGAACAGGATAGTAAAGAAAGCCTATATACTCTTTGTGCACTTCTAAGCAAGAAATAATATGGCTTTTTAATGTAACATTTCTGTAATTCTCCAAGCAAAGAAATTTAGTGTTGAAAGGCAGCAATACTGTACCTTGATTTCTTCTATTTCGTCTGGCACTATCTTGTATGCAGATATAGTCCCACCCAACCTGAAATCAGGAGAAGAAAAACATTCTCAAAATCAGAAACACGAAGCACAGCATGTTAATGGTGTCATGACGTTCCAAAACACAAATAACCCTCTTATCAATTTAGAGGTAAAACCCACCAAGCCCCAAAACAACAGCAAAACCACCCCTTTCCTTTCTTTATCCAAAGAAAAATCTTCATGTGATTAACATTGGAAACAAGCTGTACTTCACTAGCCTGAAAGATAAGAATGAGGTCAACTAAGCAGAATTACCATCACTAGGATGTTATTATTTACATTAATGGCCATCAGTTATCATATTCTATGATTTCTTGTTTGTTTTCTAAGTCATATGGATGTGTTCAAATATTTGAAGCCTGATGTGCTTTGTGCCTAGTATTTCACTAAGCTGCTATACAGTCTTAAATGCAACCAAACGTAATTCTAGAAATCGAAATTTTTTAATTAGACACGCAGGTACAGTCCTCACAAACCACACAGACTCTATGGCTTCCATGTTTGAAAAGTCTCTGCAGTTCATGACTGGTAATAAAAAGTGGGTGATATGCAATAGTTGGCACTGATACAGAAAAATAGGGGGGTTTGTTCCACATTAAATTTACTGAACTTACTTGTCTATATCCTGCAAAAGTTTATGGTAAAGAATAGTTCACATACTGAAGATGCATGAATAGCATGTACTATAAATGGTGGTAAATACTACATTTTCCCCAGAGACATGCAGACATGGTTTCTTTTATTTCATGAAGCAGTATCATCGATAGTGACAATTCAGACCTAAAAATATAACTGCATTAGTGACCTCCCTGCTGGCTCTGCACAGCAAGACTAGTCATTTTCTGGGTCCTACAGAAATGGAAATCATGTAAGAAACTATTTATTGTAAAGCAGTAGACAGCTATCAGATGTGTATTTGTATTCTCTCCCTATTACTGGATGTTTCCCTTCCAATTGTCAGCATTTCTACAGACTTATTTCCTTATATTCAATAGTGAAATTACTACACATATTGTTTACTCAACCTAAAAAGGGGAGAAGAGAGTAACAGAGAAAATACATTAAGATTATCCCCGTAAGTCCTGCCTTTCCACATCTCTACAAGTAAGTCACTCTTAGAAATGAACGGTTTGAAGGCTTTAGACAGAAGGTGAAGTCTGTGCTGCTCCAAGTAATATCAACTATGATTTCCAATGTAGACATGGGGTCCAGACATTACGGCATACAAATTCTTCATGAACAATTAGAGTGCAGCAATTGGTCTCTCCTATTTCCTCTGCAACTGCCATTGCTGCCAATCATCAAGCGAGTTGAAAGTTGGAGAGAACTGAAACTTTTTTTTGCCAGTGCAAGTTCAAACATGAGCTTTCATTCTTCACTATATGGGACCTTTGTTCAAATGGTGTTTCCACAGATAGCTGTAAGAAATTGGTTTTAACATCATGACGAAGGTTTGCTTCATCATACCAGATGGCTCAGACCAGTGCTTGTTATTGTTGCACATGACCAGTCCTATTGCTACTGGAATGAGGTCCGTAAGAAAATAGTTTTTATTTAGTTCTTTCAGATCCATTCCTGTCTGCACTCTGGAGTACCCAAAAAATAACTTCATTGACTCTCTATCCTCTAGCAGAAGGGGAGGACAGAGCCTCTGCTGCCAGCAGTCCACCAGCAGGGAATTCCATCTGGCAGATTTCTTTACTGGCCACTCTCAGCACAACTATTCAGCACTTTCTTGGAATAGATCAGAAAAAAACCCCTTATAAATCAAAATAATTGACTCAGTAAACTCATCTGGCTTGCTTAAACCATTAATTAGCATCATTTTCTGCAAATACTTTTGCAAAGTTTTGTGTCAAGAGTTTAACGTACTCTAAATCTGCCAAGTTGCAGTCCAAATGGTAGCACATTTTAAAGTAATTATGCATTCGTGAATTGGACATTTTCTTTTACAAAATCACATATGCAATGTCATTGAACATGTCAGTTATCACAGTTCCACATTTTTGAAAGAGATACATTAAAAGTTATGCTACTGTTTAAATAAACAATCTTTCACCTATAGCTCCAGCTCACCATATCTATCAACACATTTTCAATGCTACATTGATATCTTTAGCTTTAAATACTACAATATTGGATATTGAATACTACAATATTGAATACTACAATTCTGAAATACTACAGACTACGTAAAAAAATAATAACAAATTTGAAACTGAAAGAGAACCAGAGACACGTGAATATACAATTCTCTAAATGCCTCAGAGCTGAAACAAAGCTTTTAAATAAGTCTATACTTTCTTCATTGCAGAACATTAGACTTCACTCCATCTTTTAACTCCTGGAAGAGAGATCCACAACAGCAGATTGCCAATTAAATCTGGTACTACAGAGGACATAATAAAGATATTTGACCTTGTGTATAAAGTTTGGTTGTGAGTTTTACAGAAGTTTAAAGGCATCATCCACACTGGGAGGATCCAGTTAACACAGCCTGAATTCTTCTACTGGTCCTAAGTATGATATATTCGAGGAACAAAATTTTTGGTTTTACTATATAATAATGTATCTTTGAGAAAAAAGGATTTAAGCTGCCGATTTGGAAGCTTGTGAGTAGTGAAGCATACCACATACATAAAATTTTTAAAAAGTGTGCTTTTTTTCTGGCAAAATGTCTTGATTACTTTCAATTTCATGCACAAAATATTATGCCATACAATTCACTCGCCAAATGAACTTAAGAGGCAGAACCAGTTGTGAAACACGCTGCATACTCTCTACTCAAAAATCACAAATCCCAGTGCATTCCAACTTCATGGCAAACACTCTGAAAAGAAATTCGAAAGCACTTAGTTTGGTGTTACCAAACCGCTATTACGAATCTCCCACAGTCAGATAAGTCCACACTGTAACGGACTACACAATGTCACACACACAAAAGTTACTGAGAAAAACAAAACCAAAAATATGGTGATGAAAGAACAGTAAAATCAAGGCAAACTGAAAATTAATGCATTAATCAGTATGTCCAACTTAAGGAAAACTTTATATTTCGAGCATTTCTCCAAATTACATTTAACTGTCACTATGAACTGTGACCTGTCTGGAAGTCTGATTGTTATTTTGCAAATCCTTGATTTGATCACTGACACCTGAAAGAACAGAGACAACAGAGACAGACAGAGACACACAAGAGATTTCAGCTACAGGATGATACACGGTCTGTGACAAAGGACTTGCGCATGGCATACGTTTTTTTTTTATTTTCTTGGGAGCAAGCTCTCTCTGCAGGTTGGTTTTGTTAGAACATTTTACACTAACCTTTTTGATCAGTGTTTCAACAAGCAATTACACTGTGATCAGAGAAGCAAGGGACCTGCATGAGTACACATTACCTATTGTGGGCTTTGTACGCCAGAATATAATGCAGCAAAGAACATGTTAGAAGAGCCAGAATTCAGTTGACCAGGAACCCAATTTTTTGCAGATGCACTCTTCACCTTTCACACGTTTTAGTTTTGTTACGGATTTTACCATCTTCTTCAGTTGAACAACACAACACTCAGCATCATACAATATAAATCGCATTTTCTCTCAGAACAAATATACAACCAACCAAGAGCAAAGCTAAATATACAGCTACTTCCAGTAAGCTGAAAAGACAGTAATAAATTTCATCTACAGAGACCTACTGCACAAAGTATTTCTCTTTCAAACTACAGTATTTTGACACTACAGCAAGCCATATTATTTAATAGTGAAATTAATTTAAATACTAGTTAACTTCAATTTTTCACATGTATATATGTAGCAGATAATCTCTAAAAGGTCCCACAACTTATATTCAAATTTTGATAGACATCAGTCTCATCAGGTCTGTATCATACCCTGCATGTAATACAGACACCTCAGTTCTCCAGTCCTTTCTCAGAATAGAAGTGAAATTATTCCTAGATGTAGTAATTAGAGCTGACACAATCAAAACGAAGAACCACACCTTACATTTGGCTAAACTAGTGAAGGTCTTTGAGGAGAGACTCAGAAAAGATAGTATAGAAATTCCATAAAAATAATTAGGAAAGAATAAATCTCATATAACTATTTGCACAGGAGTTTTTGTGAAAGAAGAGAAACTTTGTGTCTTTTTTTTAGCAAAACTATTTCAGGAAAAAAGTGCCTCTCAGGTTGACATATAATGCATAGACTGGGTTCGCAGGAAGTTCACAAAAAGGATTCAGGAGAATGTTGAAAGCAAGGTTTCTATAGCAACCTAAGAAATTAGCAAAATATAGGAAATAAACTGAAGTGCGGCCAATGTAGTTGTATTGGAACAGATGGAAGCTTTACTATTTCATAAATTAAAGCAGAATATCACTGAAGAGGCAAAACTTGAACTTCATCCAAGTTAAGGAAAGTTAAAAACCAGGAGGAACTGTGCTCAAACAGAGGCAAGCAACAATGAACCATAGCCCAAATGGGAAGAGAACTAGAGAAGACAAAACTTAAGGAAAAATAAATTGTGACTCTCTTAATGATAAACTATCCATTATTTGAATGTTATCCTTTTATGACCTGTTTGCTGTATGTTTCAACACTCTATTTAAAACAGAAACTGAATTTCTCATTTTAAAAACATTTATTCTTGTTATAAGGTTAAAATTATCACCATGTTATTTTCCATATAGTTGCAAGCTGGACTTCTTAATGGTTTTTTCCCTGTGACCCTGTACATACACATGTGCCAACGGACTCACCGGCTTATTATTGCACAGCTACATCATATGCAAGACACTTGACTGAATCAATACTGGCCAGCTTTTCTAACTTGAATTCTGACCAAAGATACGAACACAGCCTTTATATACAGTTCCACATGCAGTGACTGCCATAAGAAGCTGAGCTATTGATTCATCCGTTAACTTAATAAATGAGTCATACTGAATGCAATGAAGTCAATTTTCTAAAAATAGCTCGGAGCCAGCTTGGCTGCTGTCATCTGCTGAAGTTCTCCAATGCCACTTTAATTAACATTAATCTTTTCTCAGATAGATCACTCTGTCTAGATGATATCAAGTTGTCACTAAACCTCCCAGTGAAACTCTGCTTCATCTTTAAATGAAAGCAAAGCTCAAAAACCTCTGCTCAATTTCTTTTTCCAGATCCATCTCATAAATTTGTTATCTACCATCAGGATATTCTACCTTTTGACTTGTTTATAAACCAAGCAGAATATTCAAGAGAGACTGTGCTTGTGAGCAGACCAAGTGACTGGGAGCCAGACTGGCTATTTCTAATTATAAGAACATGTTAATTTTACCACAGGCTACTGAACGAATACATGTTATGATACCACTCCTGTCAGGGCAAAGGGACCAAGACAACATTTTTAGCCTACCTGAATGGGCTAGCTTAATGTTGACCCGTGAGACATCAGCAAATCATCTTGCCTTGGATCCTCACATACAACTAAAACTTCACAGAGTATTCAAGGGAAAGAGGTAGCAGAACTGCATTTCAAAGTAACTTTGTTCTCCACTACCTGTAAGAGCATACATTAAAAGCAGATCCAAAGCTACTTTAATCGGTACTAGTTTCCACTGACCTTTGAAAAATTGTTAAAGAACCCTGAAGGGAGGTAGTAAGAAGGCGTGCTATTTTGGGCTCACTTCCTACACAACAGAACACTGGCAGCTAGAGCAAGCTGGGCTGCAGCTCCTGTCGCTGGCTGCATGCCAGCAATGAATTGTGCAAAACAGCTTGCAAAGCGCTTCGTGAGGACAGTTTTACTTACTCTAAGGTGTAGAATTACGTGATGAAGTCACAGCCCATGTTTTTGGGGTTTTCTTTAATGGATCCAATAATTAGATCCTTGAACACCCCCCCGCCTTCCCCACAATCTTAGGCTAACTTCAACACGCTGTGCTCAAAAACCTCTCAGAAATAACAGACAACCCCTCTGTCAGCTCATGTCTCTCATGAACAACAGCTCCGGGATTAAGATGTCAAAATTCCAGGGTTCTCCCTCCACCTCACCATGTTCCAAAGATCTACTGCACACACAAAAAAATGAGAAAAAGGTGGTGGTGGTGGTAAATGAAATTAACCTAAAGTTTTAGAATTTTTATTCCCTACCTTACCACTGTTTTAAGAGTAACAAGAGTGTAAGAACACATTTTTCACTGCTTTCTGGCTTTTTTTGTTT
>VYXH01000100.1:355471-378030 GCA_013397275.1 Burhinus bistriatus | reverse complement strand
TTTTTTTTTTTTCATAAAAACATTATTTTTAAGGAGGAAAAAAAAAAGTTATTTCTCTCTTTCAGCCTTCAAAGCTTGCTTTTTTTTCTTTTAACTTTACTATAGAAAAAGCATGAATAAATTAGAAGAGGTCAATTTTTCAGGCACCCTCAGTAGAAAAATACTGTCACTTCAACAATCTGTTATTGGGGAAGAAGGCAACAAGGATCTTTGTCCTCAACACATGTTAGAAACTAGGGATGAGATAGCATATACATCATTTGGCAATCACATGAACAGGATCCACTCTCCCCTTTTAGCAGAATGATTCATTTATTTTGGGGGGGGGGAAATTGGAACTGTCATGACAAGTATATGAACTTAAATACACCACTATATAGTTATCAAAACTCACATCAGTTCAGGGCTTAGTGTAGTTTTCTAGGGGGTATCTTTGGATTAACTGTATATATGGAGCACACCTATATATGACAGTTTGGAGTACCATTGCTGCCAGCCAAAAGACAGATCTATAGACTGCCTCCTCTTGAAAATGTTTATCAGTTTACTTATTGCCTAATAAAGACACAAAAGGGGAGCAGGGAACGCAACATCCCCAAGAAATTTTGTGCTTGCCAGCACTGGCCCCCAAAAGAAACAAAATGGATGGGCAGGGACACCTCCCACTAGACCTGGTTGCTCAAAGCCCCATCCGGCCTGGCCTTGAACACTTCCAGGGATGCAGCCTCCACAACTTCCCTGGGCAACCTGTTCCAGAGCCTCACCACCCTCAGAGTAAAGAATTTCTTCCTAATATCTAATCTAAATCTACCCTCTTTCAGTTTAAAACTGTTACCCCTCATCCTATCACTACATGCCCTTGTAAAAAGTCCCTCTCCAGCTTTCTTGTAGGCCCCCTTCAGATACTGGAAGGCTGCTATAAGGTCTCTCTGGAGCCTTCTCTTCTCCAGGCTGAACAACCCCAACTCTCTCAGCCTGTCCTCATAGCAGAGGTGCTCCAGCCCTCTGATGATCTTCGTGGCCCTCCTCTGGACTCACTCCAACAGGTCCATGTCCTTATTGTGCTGAGGACTCCAGAGCTGGACACAGTGCTCCAGGTGGGGTCTCACGAGAGTGGACTAGAGGGGTAGAATCATCTCCCTTGACCTGCTGGCCATGCTTCTTTTGATGCAGCCCAGGATAAGGTTGGCCTTCTGGGCTGCAAGTGCACACTGCAGGCTCATGTTGAGCTTCACATCAAATAACACCCCCAAGTCCTTCTCCTCAGGGCTGCTGTCAATCCGTTCTCCGCCCAGCTTGTATTTGTGCTTGGGATTGCCCCGACCCACATGCAGGACCTTGCACTTGACCTTGTTGAACTTCATGAGGTTGGCATGGAACCACCTCTCAAGCATGTCAAGGTCCCTCTGGACGGCATACCTTCCCGCCAGCGTGTCAACTGTGCCACATGGCTTGGTGCTGTCCACAAACTTGCTGAGGGTGCACTCAATCCCACTGTCCATGTCACTGACAAAGATGTTGAACAGCACCAGTCCCAGTACCGACCCCTGAGGAACACCACTCATCACTGCTCGCCACTTGGACATTGAGCTGTTGACCTCAGCTCTTTGAGTGCGACCATCCAGCCAGTGTCTTATTCACCAAGTGGTCCACCCATCAAAACCATGTCTCTCTAATTTAGAGACCAGGATGTCCTGATGTTCTTTAAGGTCCCTTCCAACCTAAACTGTTTTATGATTCTATGAAGAGGACATTTGAAGTACATGGACTTTTCAGTAGTGCAATGTTATTATTTTTTTACTCTAAGCATGAAGAGGGGTGCCTTCTGGACAAAAGTAGGAGGAATGCTGAACTTCCATGTGAAGCAAAAACTACTGGAACACTGGAACGGCTTGCCCAGAGAAGTTGTGGATGCCCTAACCCTGGAAGTGTTCAAGGCCAGGTTGGATGGGGCTTTGAGCAACCTGGTCTTGTGGGAGGTGTCCCTGCCCATGGGAGGGGGGTGGAACTAGATGACCTTTAAGGTCCCCTCCAACTCTAACCATTCTACGATTCTGTTTAAGTTTTGATTTTCACTAAACAAATTCATTAATAATTGTTCAAAAGTCCTATCATTAATACTTGTATGCTTCAAAACAAGGGTATGAAGCATGCAGACAGCAAACATTTTAAGATCTTTGAATAGAATGAAATGAAATATAAACAGTATGGATATTTATAACTTCAAAATTCTTTTTAGGACTGCAGCATTTAACTGCATCAGACAATGTAGCATGCAGAACACTATACCAAATATTTCATGGTTTGTAATAGCCTAGTTCCACCAGATTATAACAAAAGAGAGAGACACTGCATCTGAAACAGGCTGAGAATGAAATACCAAAGACTAATTCTGTACTCAGAATTTTCATTATGGGTTCAAAACTTTATTTCTAATTAAAACTTTTAAAGTCTTCCCAAATGCCAGCAGAATCGGAAAACAGTCTTGCCATGCTGACCAACAGCCAAAAGCCCACTTCTGTGCAGGATGCATGCGTGTTTATCGTGCAGAGGAATGATTGTACTATGCTTCATCTGATTGGTAATTTAACTATGGAAATCATACATTAAATCAAACAGACAGAAATGTCAGCTAGATTTAAGTAAAAATGTGTTCAGTGACTTTGAAAGTTCCCACCGGGGCATCAGATGCTTGACCAGCCAGCTCATTAAACAATGTGAGCAAGATTTGAAATTTCCTGAGAAGAAAAAATACAAAGAAGCAGACAAAAATCATTATTACAAAGCCAGTCAAATTCTCACTATTTAGACAAAGAAATATATATTTAATATTCATCTTGGGACTTAGTTGGTAGACTGAGGACTTTAAAACAATGTATGAAGGGAAGTATTTATAGTAAGGGACAAGACAATAATAAATGTTGATCTTACTTTGTCCTATAGGAAGTACTGTGGTAGCGTAAAGTATGTATTTGCATTTTTTCCAGCAAGTACGTACCTAGGAGAGATACAGAGCATTTGCATATATATTGCTAGCAATTGCCTGTCACAAAATCCTCACCTACCTCAACTGAAAGCAAATTTTTCAGGTGCCTGAGAGCGATCCTTTGCCTACATTGGAAGGCACTGCAAATTAAAGGATTTAGGCAATATGATAAGGATGGCAGTGATCTGCCTGGAAATGAAAGATTCCACTGGTAAGTTACCATAACAGCTTGTAGAAACCTATACAGGAGGATAAAGCTATTTTTGCTGACATTTCTATCACTTCAGTTGAGCTCTATTTGCTTCTACTGAAACGTAAAAGAAAGATCATCTGAATCAAATGTTAAGAAAAAGAAGACTCCTCCTAGGAGAATAAGTTGACCCACAACTAGTAGAAACAGTAAGGCTTATTTTCTTATAAATTAATGCTAGCCACCTCCCCCACAGACTTTTAGTATCTAACAACAAATGGATTTAAAAAAATACGTCCCTTCCATGAACCCTTCAGTTTTTTTACCATGTTTATGCTTCTCACACCCCACTACAATAACGTAATTTTCTTCCCAATAACTTTAGTGTGTATTTTCCCTTCCATTTCTTAGATGCTCAAGCATGTGCATATGCTCGACACATTTGTGAAGCATGCTTAGACCCAAAAAGTCCATGTGCATGTCTGTGCTATAATAAATAGACTAATAAATATTAAATGTTATTAAATATTAAATGTTGATTTTAAAAAGAGAGGGAGTTTGGCTGAGAATAATGGAAATACAGGGATCCTGATCCTAGAGAACAAGCTGGAATGAATTGCAGACAACAGGTTGAAAAGAGCAATCACAGTACTTTCTATGATCAGGCAAAAAGTCATCCAGAAAATCTCTTCATTCCAAAAAATACCAATAAGGCCTAAAGGTGAAAGCAGGTTGACTCTAACTTAGAAAGAATAAAATGCAAAGAATACATGGAAATGGTCTGATCATTCCAGATTGTAGATCAAACTGGTTCTTTACAATTTAAATCACAGGGCTTATGGAAGATTGTTGGAACATTTAAACAACTTGTTTAAAAAAAAAAAATCCTACAATTCTGAAATTACAAGAAGATAGGAGGAGTCTCGGAGACAAGCGGCATCCAGAAGGACTACCACACTAGTTCATACAATACTTCACCTTCCTAAAGCCCTAATGTCTCTTTTTTCTCCACTACATTCCAGAGAGATATAAAGTATGAATACAATCCAGTATATGAATAATGGCAGTCTTGTTATGTCTGTATTTCTCTAGACAGCTAAATTCAGAGGCAGAATTTGCAGAAACACACATTAGTGTGTTTGCATATGTATATATATTGCCATGTGGGGCCTAAATGGGAGAACTAAATCGTGCTTAAAATAGTGACCTGACTCAACTGGGGTTTTTTTTAGTGTATATTATCTGTTAGGGAATGTGAAGGGGTGGAAGGGAGGGGAAACAATCTGTTCAGCCACAGAATGGAGTCATATGAATAAACTCCATATTTGATCCATCCCTCTTCATACCTATGAGGAACCTTCCATAGACAAATAACATTACTGACAATGCTGAAAGTGAGATTTTATTGCATGTCTCACATAGTTATCTCCATTCTGGATAATTTACAGTTATTATTAATCCACACTTTACTGCTGCTTGTAAAATGCTTCAGTAAAGTTCAAGCAAGTTATTGAAAAATATTTCTTTGGTTTTTGTATATTATTGGCTATAAGTGGTTTTCAGCACTCTCATTTTTGTTTTCTGTAGTTGTCATTCCTTTTTTTCTTTGCATCTGCATCATTTAAATGTCAACAAAATGTTTCTAGATGAATTTAAAAACTACTGATGTATTGTCTCTGCTATTGATGTCACAACTCATTACAACTTTCAATATTCAGAAACATGGTAGGCAGGGGACATGCGAATCTTAGACAACTTAAGAGGTCTTTGACTAAATGTGGATTTGTGCATTTTGTTTCCTTCAGGTCCTAAAAAAATTTACTACTTTTCATTTCTAAACAGCTTGCACAAACATAATCCATTGGCAAATGTAACCATTAACTTCTTCTTACTTGCAGCTTTAACTCACTTTGTGACTTGTTATCAGCTACGTTCTCCTGCCATCTATATGTTATCTTAAAAGTAAAAATAATAGTTAGATAGAACAATCCCACCTGGTTCCTTTTTTCTGAAGTCCTCTTCTTTATTACTGCTCCCCCTACAAGCATGACATTTAGAAAGAAGAGTAACCCACCTCACAGTAACTGAAGATTTTTTATTTTTTTTTTTAAAGATATGACTGCACAAGGTTACTGAGCACATATACACAGTCCTTACTATCATATTCCCTTGGGTGACAGTGTCCATAACATCCCTGATAACTTCAACATGCCTCCAGCCATCCCCAAGCTGCAGAACGCAGATGAGGAAGCGATTTGATCTCTTCCTCAGTTCCTGCTTCAGCACAGGTGAGGAAGAGTGAAAATAGGTAGGTAAGGTGAATACCGGAGTTTACATTTCTGTAAAATAAGTAACTTGTTTAAGTGCTGTCATGTATATTCCATGTCAGTGAGCCCTGGTCAATTTGCCTGGATAAAAACAGCAAAAATGACAGAAGGGTATCTCTTGCAAAGCAAAAATTTAGTCTAGAACTCTCTGCCATGTAACAGTGTATGCAGAAATGAAAACTCCACACAGGTTTTAAAAAAATTTTAAAAGCAGTAGAGACTTCCCATTTTCCAGCATGCCATCTCCCTTTTCTTGCTAACAATCAGTTTCATGGATCTGGAGAACAGTCTTGAAAAACGCTCAACCTGCAGTCCTACTGGTAAATACCACAGATAGCTTAGGTGTGTTTCTAGGCATCTGAAATACCCAATGTTAACTGCGATCATAGATTCACATTGGAAAAGATTAAGCACCATAGATTTTGCCTCCACTGTACCCCTAGAATCACCCTATATTAATTATAAGGCTAAATACCTGACTATCAATAGACAAATGACTAACACGAGCAGCACTAACATTGCTAATACTTCACACAGTACTTCCAGAGCCATGATGCAGAAAGGAAATCAAAGATGGTTAGGACAACTCTACCTGCAAACAGGTGTTGAAGACAGTACAGCATATGCATGACCCTCACAGACATTGATATCCAAAAAAAACCTACCCAAACCCATGAGGTTTATGTACAGAGATATCTGGGCTTTATGAATAGATCACTGTAAGAAACTGTCATTTTCTTCCCAAATCACTTTTTTTTCCCAATGACTCGTGAAAGTTCAAAAAAAAGGTAGCACGGCCAGCACAAAGAATAGAAACTCAGCAGCAGAACACAGCATCAGAGAAAAATAGCTCAAAGGATGATTAGCAGTTGGAATAAAAGGCAAAACAGCACTCTATTTTTTCACAGGACCCTGAAGCACTCCTGGATTTATTTGGTCCTACGTGTCCTCTAATACTCTTTCTTTACACTTTCTGCTTGTTCATCTGTTTTCTTTCTATCTTTGCAGGGGAAAAGTTTCTGCTTTATAGAAACCTACAGAAACTCTCAGGCCAAATTCTAATGCATATAAACTATTCACAAAGAAAAGAAACACAGGAAACCTCGCTGTGGCATTTCGTAATTGTTTACATAAAGTTGACCTATATTGGAATACTGATATTTAAAGATGATTAATGCACTAAACCCAGCAAAATAAAATACTGAATATATTAATTTATAAATTGACTTTAGTATATAATGTTTCATGCTTACAGTCTATTGATGTGGTGTAATAATTTAAAATTCTAACAAAAAAATTAAAATTGCTGGAACAGCAAATTCAACTAAAATAAAAACTTTGGCTCTACTAAAATAAATGCAAAAGTTCCTGTCTGACTTCCAAAAAAATAAACAAACACAAGTTATGTCAAATTCAACTTAGACATATCAGTAACTTATAGGTCCTGCAGATTTTAGTTACCACCATAGATTTCACACACATCTTTTATTTATGACCTGAACAATATTAAGTCTTCTTGAAACAAAGTATAAAAATAAGAAATAAATCATGAAGAAAAGAAGAAGTATGTGACAATATTCTTTGCGCTTAACAGTTTAAAGATATCAGTACCCATAAATCCAGTNCTATGCAGCCCAGGATTCCATTGGCCTTCCCGGTGACAAGGGCACACTGCTGGTTCATGGATAATTTACTGTCTACTAGGACCCCCAGGTCCTTCTCCTCAGAACTGCTTTCCAGCAGGTCCACCCCTAACCTATAGTGGTGCCTAGCATTCTTCCTCCCCAGGTGCAGGACCCTACACTTGCTCTTGTTGAACCTCATTAGGTTCTTCTCTGCCCAGCTCTCCAGCCTGTCCAGGTCACGCTGGATGGCAGAACGGCCCTCAATTCTTTATGCTTGGTTTCAAACTTACTCTTAATTCTGGACATTTTTAGGTCCATTAAAAAAAAAAACAAAAACAAAAACATTTAACAAGAGTGCCTTCATTACATGTAATTTCTAGAAGGTTTGTTTTTTTCTTTAAAAAAAAGATTGTGATGTTAATGCACATTTTAAAATTCATAGTATACATTAAAGCTTTTAATAAGAATCTGAAAACACATGGCACTCAAAAAACTCTAGAAGAGTACTAATCCAAATTTGTTTTCTGTTGTCCTGTTCTTATAATTTATATGCATTTAAGGAATACTAGGTTACTGTATGCATGAATCTTAAAGGTTTTTTCCAGAGGAAAAAATGTATAGTTAAAAAAAAAAAAAAGACGGGGGGGGGGGGGAATTATTTCCCTTGAAGTCAGAATGCATATCCTTAGATGATAATAATGTTTTTAGAGATTTTTGTTTAGCATTAGATTCTGAAGAAACAATAATATTTTAACTTAAAAAATAATTCTGAACTATGAAAAACAACAGATTCTAGAGTTATGAACACATGGCCATGCTCTCTTCTCATTCGAAAGCATGACATTGACATCAGCCCTTATTGTCGAGTTTCAAATTTTTCATGAACCCCCCTTTTTTTCCCTCCTCTCCCTACTGATCACCATCTCTTTCCACAGAACTCCCATCATGGAATCACAGAATAACGTAGGTTGGAAGGGACCTCTGGAGATCATCTAAGTCTATCCACTTCCTCAAAGCAGGTCCGGTTAGGTCAGGCTGCTCAGGGACTTGCCCATTTAAGTCTTGAACACCTCCAAGGATGGAGATTCCACAACCTCTCTGGGAAAACTGTTCCAGTGTTTGTCCACTTTCATGGTAAAAAAGAATACAAAATTCCTCATATTTAATCAGAGATTCTCATGTTCCAGCTTGTGCCTATTGCCTCTCATCCCATTACTGAGCACCTCTGAGAAAAGTCTGGTTCCATCTTCTGGCTCTGATCAGGCAGTTGTAGACAGTGATAAGGATTCCCCTGAGCCTTGTCTTCTCCAGGCTGAACAAACCCAGTTACCTGGACCTGCTGGCTACACTCTTGCTAAACATTGAAATGCTGTTGGCCACTTTACTACTAGGGCACACCACTGACTCATGTTCAACTTGTCCAAGAGGACGGTCCCAGAGCCTTTTCTGCAGAGCTGCTTCCTAGACAGTTGGCCTGTCCTCTGTTTCTACACAGAATTATTCCACCCCAGATGCAAGATGCTGCATTTAATTCTGTTGATCTTTATGCATGCCTTTTTCTTTTAGGGGATTTTTTTTTTTTTTAATATATTGAAATATTTGGACTTTTACAGTAAGATTTTTTTAAGGAAGACATTACATCCAAACTGGTAAGAAAAAGTTCTGCTACAATACAGACAACAGTGTAAATTCTACATACTCTGCTTGTATACTTGGAACAGACATTTGTCTGTCTGCAGTCAATGGAGTTGTGCACACACTGGTACACAGAACTTAATATGTGTTCCAAGTTTATGTTAAGAATCACAACCCCAAGTCCCCTCAGTTTTTTCCCCACAGTAAGATGATATAACAGAGATAAAAAGGAATGACAGAGGAGAGAGAATACAGTTTTACTCCAAACAAGCAATTGTGATGGTGCAACCTACCTTTTCCTTCCAGCACTAGCACTAAACACCCTCACCCTTTAGAGAGTAACAGTTAAAACTACAAAAAGGTAGTTAGATGAGCCCAGAAATAATCCAAATCTGTACTGAAATGAGTTTCAGTAGAACCTAAATTTAGGAACTGAGCTAAACTGCAGCATTATATTAAGAGAGAACATTTATAAAGAACTGACCGAGAAACCACTATAGATAATGTCAGTAGAATACATTTTAGGACCTTAACATCTGGTAAAATTGCAAAACCATAGTATGCTGACAATGCAACAATTTAATTGCTTTACAAGGTTTTGTTCTCTTTTGGATTTGCATTTGTGATCAAAAAGCTTAAAGGTTCAGCTTGACATCAGGTCAAGCAATGAAAGAATGAAAGGGCTATCCTGAGAAGGTGGCTCATTACATATCCATCAAATCAAACAAAATTACACTAACAGGACCATCTCTTCCGTTCAAAACCTAAAAGGTGGATCTAGAAAGCAGGTGGACCAAAGACCGTTTACAAATGAAGAGAAAATTCCAGATTTTGTATCTTACAAGATATCCCCCCGCCCCCCCAGCAAGATACTATGGGTAGATTTTACTAGGTTATTTTAACATAAACTGTATTGTCAGCTATATTTTCATCTGAAACATGTCAGGACAAATAGTGGTGCTATCCCTCCACAACAGCAGTCAACGCTTTAGCTCCTATTTCCTCCAGCCATATCACCTGACTTTAAATGCTCATTGACGCAGAATGCTACCCTAGATAAGTGTCAAGATACATTTCATAGCTGCAGTGCCTTCATACCTTAAGCTGCTAAGAAGGCATGCTTCTCCAAATTCAGTAGTGTGCTTCAAAGCTGAGGAACACAATTACCAGTGCACATTTAATTGACTTCATAAATCAGGCAATAATTATAGTAAATGACTTTTTTAAAAAAAAATAGACCTCATGCTCTGAAGCTTAGATTACAGATGTCTCAGTGTGAAGAACAGAATATCCCCTTTCATCTTAATTAAGGAAAAGTAAATATTCAGTAGAAGTATCCTCTCACAATTTGTTTCACCTTTGTAAGACTGTCTTATATAATAATTTATCCCAAACCCACTTGTACTGAATTCAAAAACATTTGTAATGAATAAATAAAATGTGGCAGAAGCCTTTTACAAATGAAAGAAAGTCAACATTGAGTACCTGATACCTAAAAATGTTCATTCCAAGGTTATCTTTCTGTCACACCTATTGATTAACTCACAGTTCAGCCGATCTTTACTCCGCAGTGGCCAATTCTTTACAGTGGAGCACAGTGACTCCAATTCTGCCACATATGCCATTAAGACAAGCTCTGCAGCTGGATTTTTAAACTTCAAGTTGAGTTTACACTGATAGCAAATACATTAAATTAAATTTTGATTTGTAAAATGAACTGTATATGAAAACAAAAAGATGAAGAAACCAAGTAATACAGAGATACTGTTGATAATATAATATTATAATCACTCAGTCAAATAAGGTAGTGGTGTATGGTTGGTTGGAAGGTACTTATTTTTGTTTTAAAAATTGCTGGTTTTAAAACTTTTGTCCACACACGCACACACTATAAGTTAAGGACTAATTGGTGATTTTTGCTGACTAACTTAACAGAATGGTCAAAGATTGAATAGGTCACGAAAACCAAAGTAGGCCAAAGATACTGTACACATCAAAGCTGAAGCACACAGACAGGCTCTTCAATTATACGTGGCCTGTACCTGGCCGTACGGAACTGCCAAGAGGTCCATTAACAGACAAACATCATGCAACTGAGAGGCATTCTTTGCGGGAGAGAAGAGGTGAAGGGAGAAATAGAAGCAAAGCATCAGATGTTTCCCACCTCTGTGGTCTTGGCTGCAATTGCCCTACTCCAAAACCATTTCCAACTGTGAACTTTGAGATCCTCCCCCTAGTACTTACTTGCAGTCAGGGAGTACCTACAAAATTTCCATCCCAGAAAAAATGATCTGTACCTTGTCACCTTCAGCTTCTACAGCTGGATACTTCATACAGTACTGTAGCTTTGTTGGCCCTTCTACTCTTGCCTCAGCTCAATTTCATCCTCAGAACTGCTCTGATACATACATGAGCACAAACAGAATAAAGGCTTTCTAGCCCCCTCAGTTCCCCCCCCCCCCCCCCCCCCCCCCCCCCCACCCCCCCACCACCCCACTCACGAANCACAAACAGAATAAAGGCTTTCTAGCCCCCTCAGTTCCCACCCCCCCACCCCCCCATCTCTCCCCCTTCTAAAACTAGCTGAGTAAGTAGCTATAACAGAGAAATACTTCAGGGAGCTTGCATATTATTGGAGAGTTCTGTTTTACACAGCAACTCAGCCTATGACACAGTTCTGCACTAAATTACTTTAAAGCAAGTATAAACCACTAGCAGTCTTCCCATTAAAATATATTAGAATAATATTCCTAACTCTGAACAATTGCTAGTGACAGATACTTGAATGATGCATTATAATGCAAGCTTGCTAGTTGTTTTTTAAAATGTTTATTACCTCTTGTGGTAGAATTCTCAGAGCTTTTATTAACAACAGAACTATTAAACGTAGGAGATGAAGGAAGGAAAAAAACCCCTTGGGTCTGTCTATCTGTTATTTTCAGAGAGCTATACCAGCATCCCACGTCAGATCACAGCCAACTCGGTACCACAGTTGGAGTGGCACTGAGCCACAACTAATAAACCATGCTGAGAGGGAAAGCATGTTGGCTTGTACTCAGCACTGTGCTACAGACATCTACATTACAACCAGCCAGCTCAGAGTACAGAGTATTTGCTCATCCTTGTTTGTCAAAAAGCTATTAACAAGGCAATATGTAATTTATAGGAACTATGTAATTTAAATATAAAATGTACAAAATATGCTGCATGTTATAACGGTGTAATTAGAAAGTGTGCTAACTGTTCCACAAGAATGATTTAAATTAATAGTTGTTAGCAGCAAATATGACTCATTTATACCAGTTTGAGATCTTTCATATAAAACTTGCTTAAGAGCTACTTGATAATTTTCCAGTGAAGCTTTTTTCACCAAAACATGTAATTGAATTAAAATGAAAATAGCTGTGCATTATAAAATTTTATCAGCCTTCCTCAGTGAATGGTTTTATGAACACTTTGACATGAAATCAAATATTATGGTTCTTGGTTTGCCAGTTTAATTTCATGTTCAACGTTTCACTCTTTTTTACTGGCCAAACACAAAATATTCCTTGCATAGTTCATCTGCTTTCCTCTTCCTCATGGACTTATGGCTTGCTTGTGTTTGCTCAGTACTTCTAGTCCCACCTGATCACAATGGCATATTAAATTTAACACTTAGGTTATCCATTCAGTATTTCTCCCTTAATCACAAGCAGCACTGAACACACACATACACACACACCCCCACACCCCACTATTAGACTTTAATACTAAAAGCAGTTGTAACAAAAAATTTTGTCTTATTCCATGACATACTTTTCCTTTTACAAACTAATCAACAGCACCGGCCAGAGAAAGTTTCATTTTCTGTTACTTAAAATCATGAACTATAGCTGTTAATTACTAGATTCTGGTCAGCGTGACTCACTTTTAGCAATTTCCCCAAGACCGATCTCTGTCCCCTGCCCAGCACAAACCCCTTCAACCTTCATCTTCCTTTTCTAAAGGCAGAGGAACATACAGTACAACCCTTTACTCCAGTGATTGTGACATTTTCCTCTTGCAGCTTGGTGCTGCAGGAGCTGGCTTATTTTCTCCCATCAGACTGTTACAAGAGCACTCTCAAGAGAAGGAAAAGAGGGGGACCTGCTGCTGAGCTAACACAGTAACAACACCAGGCTAATGATCACTGACTTCAGCTAGTATTTTCTTCCATATGTTTTAAAATGAAGCAGCTATAAAATCTGAATAGTGCAGATATATGAGTGAATTATTTGATCATTCACTCCTGTTCCAGAATAACAGAACGTCAAAAAATTTTCTGATAGTCTTTCCTCACGAGTAGCTTTTGCTGAGATAGAAAGGTCATGTACCAGCACGGAGTCACACTTTGCTGAAGGAAGGGCCATCACTTCTGGAAGCAGTCAAATGCCTACAAACCTCCCTGTCAGAAAGCTGTCAGTGGTCTGATCTTTCCCATTACTCAATACTCCTGGTGTCTTAAGAAACACATATTGCTTTGTGAAACTGTAATTGCAGAAACTAGGGATAAACTACGGATGCCTACTTCCTTGTGGATATACTTACAGTTCTTGTCCAAATACATTGATTCAAAACTTGTCCTTAATAAGTGCCTGAATAATTTTTGATTAATGATTACTGAAGTTTTGGCAATCTCTTCTTGCTTCTCCAACATAGGGCTTCTGTAAACCAGCTGAATAGCATTACAGAGGACAGGGCTACACAAAAGCTTGCTATTAGGGTAACTAATAATCTGAGAAACTAAGCTCTGTTAAAAATACTCGGCTAGTGTCCTGCCTTGTGCAGAAGACAGAAATAGTACAAAGAAACCACCACCTTGTATGCCAAAGTAGCACCAAAAATTCATGGTCTTGAGAAGGCTCTGTATATATACACCACTACCTCAAATAAAGAGGAACACTGAGGGAGAGACAGACAGAAGAAAAGATGTGAAGAATAAAGATCCCTCTGATAAACTAAGGAACTCTCGATTAATAAAGGTGGGCAGCTCTCATTAGCCTGGCTTCCCACAGAAAATGAAATTTTGTTCAGAAACAGTTCTAACTCATCTGAAGTCAAATAGTATTAAGACCTTGTTAAAAATGGAAGCGCAAATTGGTTCTTTGTTGGGAAACAAAAGTGATTGCAACCTTCAGCTAAGATGCCACTGAAACAAATTTTAAGAGAAGTCATTGCTGCATTAGAGAAATAGAAAGAAAAAAGCATTTTTAAGTACTAGCTTGCTAGCTTTGCCACAGATTACTTCTATCCCTTCACAATATGCCAGTGTATTAAGCTATGCAGCAATATCCAAGCTGGTGAGCTAATGAAAAGCTTGGATACCGGTAACAGTGCAGCCACGGTGAGACTGAAGTCAAAAGCTATGACAAAACCTTCCTGAGAAGCTGGATATTCATTCAGCCTATGCACTAAGCTTTGGGCTGCTCTAACCACATGACTACTATCGGTATTTTAAAGAAAGCTTGTGTGTATCTATACATGCTGCAGTCATTGCACTGTTCATGTAATGTTTGTTCCCTGATTTGCACAATGAAAATAACAGTACCAAATCAAAGATAATAGAAACAAGTGACTGGAAAAAAGGATTTTGATCCAAAGACAATTTTGTCTTATATTAGAGGTCTTGAGCATGCTAAGCATTCACAAGCTCCACAAAAAAACATAATCAAACCTCTTTGTTTAGCACAAACAATAAATTGGCTAAAGAGATGAAAGCGCTTGAGAGCGCGAGGGCTACAGCGCTGGCTGGAGTCTGAAGTATGTGCAGGAGAAGGCAGGACAAGAGGAACTCCTGAAGGAAGATGAAGGAAAAAAGCCCAACTGCCTGAACATAGAATTCACTGCTATTACTGGGATTTCTGAGCAAAACTTTGAGCTGATAATGTCTTTTCTACTAGGTTTAGGAAAAACTTGGGAGTAATTTTGTTTCACATAAGTATCTTCAAAACATTCTGCTCAACCCTGCAGGCAAAAGCAGGCACACTTGTCACTGCATCTGAGACACTAAAAAAGCGGAGAAGTTTTCTCGGTTTTCACGGAATCACGGAATTTTCAGAGTTGGAAGGGACCTCTAGAGATCATTTCTTAAAACCACACTTCACAAAATTCTTTCACAATATAAAACAATATAAATACAAAATATTAGAATTTAAAATCTAAAATTGTTCTGAAATCTCCAAATCTTTACTAGTTCATCTATTACTAATGCCTATTATAAGCATTAGCAAATAATGAAGTACACATAGATACTTAAATAACTCCATGTACTTGAAGACAAACATAACCTTTAATTCTTCCTTAGCCTTTGGTCACAAATTTATTCCTTGAGGATGTATTTTTAATGTTGTTAGCTTTTGAAAAACAATACTGAGCATGCTGTTAAAAATATGAATCAGTCTGTCAAGTGTGTTGCTTCATACCCTCACACATAGAATGGCCCTTGAGAAGCTATCTGCCTGAGGCTCATGGCAGGCAGCATTTGTTCTTAAGCCAGTGCCCTGCTTTCAGCTGGGATAGAGCTAATTTTCTTTCTAGGGGTTGCTGCGTTTCAGATTTGGTATGAAAGGAATTTCAATAATGCATATTGTTTTAGTTGTTGCCAGGTGATGTTTATACTATTCAAGGACTTTTCAGCTTCCTGTAGAAGCTGAGAGGGAGCACAGACAGAACAAGCTGGCCAACAGAATATTCCGTACCACAGACATCATGCTCAGTACATAAATGGGGTTGGTCGGTGGGGGAAATCTGCAATCACTGCTCCAGTCAGGCTGGGCAACCAATTTATCGGACACTAAGAGTGACTTGTGTATTGAATATTCTTTTACCATGACTATTATTGTTATTTTCCTTATTATTAAATTAAATTGTCTTTATCTCAACTCATGAGGTTTGGGGTTTTTTCCCTTTCCCCTCCTTTTCTCCCTACCCTTCTGCAGGGGGGAAGGGGGAGTGAGCAATCAGCTGCGTGGTCCTAATTGCTGGTTGGGGTTAAACCATGACATCCAGGAACAGGTATAAAAAAATAAATGTATTAACTGTATTTCTTTGCATTTTTCTGGCAAATTCCTGTTTTCAGAAGGGATTCAATGCTGAAAGATCCTAAGATAACACATTTTAAAGCCAACTGTACCCAAAGAATACTTTCTGAATACAGTACAATTAACTTTCTTATAAACTTACAATACTTTATTGTAACTATACTTATAATGGCAGTTTTGAAAGTACAGATTCTGAGAACCATTTTAGATGGGTTTTGGGTAGGGGTATTTATTGTCGGTTGGTGGAAAGTAAAGTTTGCAGTCGCTTACACACACAAAGCGAAGACGATCCATCTGCAGACGCGGAGGGCTGAATGGTTGCCACTCGGGACGAGCATTTTCTGGGTTTTGTTGCTTATTTTCTGAAAACTGTTTGATCTTAGAGTATTAATGTTTCAAGATTATTGAAAACTCAAATGCTGTATTGAATTTTTCTTAATCGTTTGTAGCCTGCAACAGAAATCTGAAATACGATAGCATGACACTCCTGAAGCCTCTAATTTTCCCCTGAAATTCATGCAGGTTTAGATGAAAATGAGGTTCTAATCTGTATGGAACTGTCATGATAAGTTGAATTAAAATTTATTCAAATCTTGTTCTATAACTTTCAGAACATTGCAAATGCAGCTGAGTAGGTGCAGTACAGAGTTTCCTGAAGGAAATGCCAACAATACAGGTACAGCTAGAGCTCCAGGCACAAAACAAACACAACAGCTGCTTGTGGTACCACACGATGCTTCTCGGTCCTGAATCATGCAGCCATCCCAGAACTACAGTGGTAAAAATCTCTCAATCATATTGCCCTGTGTTCTCTTTATCTGTATATGAAACAAAAAAAAAAAATTACATATTAATATATTTCCTGGATTATTAGCAATCTGTATAGTGAATGGCTTTCCAGGCTCTATTAGAAAAGTGTTTTTTTCATGTTAGCAGGAAAAAGGAAAGGAACCACTAAATGTATCTTTACTTTAGAAGTACATTTGTACCTTTTAGTGCATCTTTTGGAAAAATAGAACACAGTAGACTAAAAAGCACCACCTAATAAGTAATAATCTATTTAAAAAAATAAATAAGTCACAGGAACAAATGAAATATGCTTTGTTAAAATGGAGAAGAAGAGACATTGCAATTTTGCATTCCCACATTTAACAGCCTCTCCATCATCTTCTCTGTAGATGAACACTTGCTATCGAACATTTCCACATACTGTACTGAGCTCTAGAGCACATTAATTGTGCAGAATGCTTGTGACAATGAGAGAAACAAACTGAACGAAGAGAAGTCAAGGGAGAAAAAGACCTCTAATGGGTATTTTTAAATAAGTAATTCAATCATGTCAGTCAAACGACACTCCAGAGCATCTTGTATGTTCTAAAACAATCACCTATCTGAAAACTACACCAATAACAAATTTCACAGAAACACTGTATTTCCAATCAAAAATATGACTTAATAGACGAGATACATTAGAATCATACAATCATAGAATGTGTTGGGTTGGAAGGGACCTTTAAAGGTCATCTAGTCCAACCCCTCTGCAGTAAGCAGGGACATCTTTAACTAGATCAGGTTGCTCAGAGTCTCATCAAGCCTGGCCTTGAATGTCTCCAGCGATGGGGCCTCTACCACCTCTCTGAGCAACCTGTTCCAGTGTTTCACCACCCTCATTGTAAAGAACTTCATCGTGATGTCTAATCTAAACCTACCCTGCTCTAGTTTAAAAGCGTTGACCCTCATCCTATTGCTACACGCCCTTGCAAACAGCCCCTCCCCAGCTTTCTTCTAGGCCCCCCTTCAGGTACTGGAAGGCCACTATGAGGTCTCCCCAGTGCCTTCTCTTCTCCAGGCTGAACAACCGCAGCTCTCTCAGCCTGTCTTCATAGGAGAGGTGCTCCAGCCCTCAGATCATCTTCTCATCTTCATTCTCATATCTGAAACCAAATCATAGAATCACAGAATCACGTAGGTTGGAAGGAACCTTTAAGATCATCGAGTCCAACCATCAACCTAATGCTGCCATGTCCACCACTAAACCATGTCCCTCAGCACCACGTCTACAGGTCTTTTAAATACCTCCAGGGATGGTGATTCCACCACTTCCCTGGGCAGCCTGTTCCAATTCTTGATAACCCTTTCGGTGAAGACATTTTTCCTAATATCCAATCTAAACCTAACCTGGCGCAACTTGAGGCCTCTTGTTACTTGGGAGAAGAGATTGACCCCCACCCTCTCTACAGCCTCCTTTCAGGTAGTTGTAGAGAGTGATAAGGTCTCCCCTCAGCCTCCTTTTCTCCAGGCTAAACAACCCCAGCTCCCTCGGCCGCTCCTCATAAGACTTGTGCTCTAGACCCTTCACCAGCTTCCTTGCCTTTCTCTGGACACGCTCCAGAATCTCAATGTCTTTCTTGTAGCGAGAGGCCGAAAACTGAACACAATATTTGAGGTGGCGCTTTACCAGTGCTGAGTACAGGGGAACGATCACTTCCCTAGTCCTGCTCGTCACACTATTCCTGATACAATAATAACAAAAAAAACCCAACAGAAAATAGAATTTTATTAGAATCTGAATTTCTATTAGAATACAACTGGCGGTACGAAGAGATATGCTGTAGCTAAAGAAAAAGCAAAAAGCTTAGAATTAGTAAGTATGTAAAGGGAAGCATTTAGTGTGGTATTATAACTGTGTTTCTTTGAAAAAACTGTCTGTGGAAAATCACTTGAGGTAATTTTTGAACCCTTGATCTGTCAGTTTTGAACTTCAAGGCTGTCATCATCCATAGAAAATATACTTATGTCCTGGTTAGGCTCTTTATGTTAGCTGTTTACATGTTAGCACAGATAAAAGGGAAAAGTATAAGTGAAGAATCCATGGTAAAATTCAAGTTATAGTGAAAGAAAGTAAGAAAGAAGAAAGCGTACATGAAAATAACACAAGAATTATCATGGGATAACTATACTTTTTCCTTCTTAAATCATCATCTGTATAGATTTCTGCCGTACAGTGCTAAAAAGAAAGTGATTTTAAAGAGTCCCCCAGAACAAGTGACAGCAGGACAATTCTTTCTAATTAAGAAAGCAATCTAGACTTTAAATACAGTGAGTACTATTATATGAAAGCATGAAAATATCTGAGTAGCAATTTTCTGTATCTCAGTGTCCAAATCATTCCTAAGATGTATGGCAAAGACTTCCTTTACATGCAAAGCTAGGTGTTCTATTATAATCTTTCAGTAGGAGATTATCTATTTCCCCAGCTAGCTTAACCTATACTGCAAATAAGTACACAAATTTCATAGAAGCCTTCTCTAAATAAGGCACTCTTTCAAGTATTTATAGCTTTGACAAAATGTATCCTCTCCTACAAAAAGACTCATGTCTGGGGGTCAGCTCACAATTGATTTCCAGAAGAAAGAGCATTTCAGAAGAGCATTTAGTAATTTTTGATAGTGAGAACAGAGGAGAGAAATTTTCTCCCGTGTAATAAATTATTACAACCCCTGTGCTGAGCGGCTTTTGTTCCTCCATTACTAGGACTTCCAAATTTAAATTCAGCCGTGTCAGGGAAGCCCACTCTACTTTCAAGGACAAGTGTTTGCAGACCCCATGGAAAAATGTTTCAAGTTCCTATGTGCTCCACTATTTATGAAACCACCGTTTGTGAAAGAAATATATAAAAATTGCCATACCAGCTCAGTCTGAAGGTCCACACAACTCAGTATGATGTTTCTGGAGTTAAGACACAAGTGCTTAAGGAATAAACATATAACATAGAGCATGATTTGTCCCCTGGTACACACATACTGCCTCTTGCTATCTTCAGTTCAGGAGCTTTGCTGACCTAGATGCTGCATGCAGATCATCAGCCTTAACAGCCATAGTAGGTCCATCAGTCTAATTCCTTTTTTTGGATCTATCATTTATACTCCAGGCTTCCACACGATGTTACATCAATTATGAAATATTCAGTTCTGCTACACTTGAGTAAGTATGTACTTTTCTTCATTTTAAACCTGCTGTCTGAATTTTTCTTCTCACAATTTCTGATCCATGAAAAACAGTGAATAATTGCCTCTGACTTTGCTGTTCCAAATCTCTTCTTAATCTTATGATCCATACCATACCCCTTTTAGAAGTTAATACAGTAGTCAAGATGTAAGCACATCCCAGGTTTATACAGTCATATAAATAGGTCTTCTGTTCTGTTCTTCTTTTTTTTTTCCTAAGTCCTAATATCTTATTTTCTTTTCTAAGAATACAGAAACACACTTAATACACTGCTGAGTATTAAGAGGATGTTCTCAGCGAACCATTCACTGATGCAGGTTAACCTAAGATCAGCACTGGACCACCAGTGCTGAGGGGCTGAGAAGACAGCCCCTTTAAATATCCAGAAAAGATGTGGATATAAACATAAACAAAGACTAGAGTCAGGAAGAATGAGGTCAGATGAGAGTCAGGTTACCAAAGATCTGGATGAAGCCTGGAGGTTGCAAAATGAGCTTAGAAGAGGCTGTTTGAGTTCTGAGTTACAGATCCTCAGAGAGTAGAAAGCTGATGAAAATGGCAAATGCAACAGAAAAAGATCCCTCCAAAAGAAGCTTGAAATGAAAAGATCAAGAAAGGCAAGATAAGGTCACTAAGGTAAGACTAGAAAGTGCAACTCGAAGCTGTGGCCTGGAATTGTTCAAGGTCAGATTGGATGGGGCTTTGAGTAACCTGGTCTAGTGGAAGGTGTCCCTGCCTATGGCAGAGGGGTTGGAACTAGATGACGTTTAAGGTCCCTTCCAACCTAAACCATTCTATGATTCGGTTTGGATGAGAAGACAAAAAGCAAAGCCAGGGATATGTACAGCATAATCTCTCAAGGAAATCCCTAGCATTATACATGAAGCTTTTAAAAAGATCTTGGACTGTGATTTTAAAAAATGCAATATTGACCAGGAATCTAGGCTGCTATGCCATTAAATTCAAAAGAAAATGATGGGCTGTAAAATTATATTCAAACAAATGAACACTTTACATTCTATTCCAATCTATTCTGATCAATTATTAGTGCAAATGATTACAGAAAAAAAGTCTTCAGATATTTAACTCTGAAACTGTGACAGTACTTGGTATATACTCAATTTTCCTACTGCTTCTGTAAAAAGTCGCTTTTGTCTGATCCTGAACATACCCAGACACACGTAAGTCTTGCCTATATTGCTTCCAAATGCAAAGGAAAAAAACACAATTGTAGTATTACTTGTAGGTGTACTGAGACTGGCTGGGATGGAGTTGACTTTCTTCACAGCAGCTGGTACGTTGCTGTGTTTTGGATTTGTGACTAAAAAAGGCTTGAGAACACACCAGTGTTCTAACTATGGCTGAACAGTGCCTGCCCAGCAGCAAGGCCTTTTCTTTTCCCCCTCTGCCACCCCAGCGAGTAGGCTGGGAGTGGGCAAAGAGCTGGGAGGGGGCACAGCCAGCACTGCTGACCTAAACTGATCAAAGGGATATTCCACACCATAACGTTGCGCTCAGCAATAAAAGCTCAAGGAAAAGACGAGGAAGGGGGTAACGTTAGTGGTTGTGGCCTTTGTCTTCCCTTCTGTGTGCTGAGGCCTGGCTAAACATCTGCCTGCTGATGGGAAGTAGTGAATTACTTCTTTGTATTAAGGCTCTTTTTTGTACTATTGGAGAATGTAAGGTATTAAGACTGAGGGATTTAAAAATTGCAACTGGAAAAAATGAAAAATTGGAATGAATTCTAAGTCAAAAGCAGAGCGGATACTTTTAAAACCAAGGTTTAAAACACACACAGAAACAACTTTTCATCAGTTTTGTGAAACTGTCTGGATTGAAACTGGATCAACATTTTCCAACTTGTGTCCTATTAGATAGCAAACATAGCAAGACAGAGCAAAAAGGACACAGTTTTTCTTTAGAACCTTTTAAAAAAATATTTTCTAGCATTTTTATTTATAAATGAAAGTTTAAGTACACCTAATAAAAATAACATAAAATTTAACTCTGAAAATGAAGGATCTAGTAAATCTCTATAACCAATGATGATGTTTATTATTCCAACAAACATCGTATATCCATTTATAACTGTTAGTTTCAGAACAAGCCAGAGAAAACAAATATTTCTTTAGACAGCTTCATGAAAGACTGCATTCCAAATGCATTAAATTTAAAACTTCCTAATCACAGAATCACAGGGGTTGGAAGGGACCACTGGAGATCATCTAGTCCAACCCCTCTGCCAGAGCAAGGTCACCTAGAGCAGGTTGCACAGGACAGCGTCCAGGCGGATTTTGAATGTCTCCAGAGTCGGACACTCCACCACCTCTCTGGGCAGCCTGTTCCAGTGCTCTGCCACCCTCAAAGGAAAGAAGTGCCTCCTCATGTTTAGATGGAACTTCCTATGGTCAAGTTTGTGCCCGTTACCTCTTGTCCTATCACTGGGCACCACTGCAAAAAGACTGGTGCCATCCTCCCGGCACCTTCCCTTTAAGTATTTATAAGCATTGATGAGATCCCCTCTGAGTCTTCTTGTCTCCAGGCTAAAAAGACCCAAGTCCCTCAGCCTTTCCTCATAAGAAAGATGTTCCAGTCCCCTAATCATCTTTGTAGCCCTCTACTGTACCCTCTCCAGCAGTTCCCTGTCCTTCTTGAACGGGGGAGCCCAGAACTGGACACAGTACTCCAGGTGCGGCCTCACCAGGGCAGAGTAGAGGGGGAGGATAA